>JAABKJ010075445.1:222751123-222882332 GCA_011634705.1 Andricus grossulariae
GTGAAGAATTCTTTACCGTTGCCGAACAGGTGGTTGAAGCGCTGGCCGATGTCGCGGGCCATTTCCACGTGCTGGATCTGGTCGCGGCCCACCGGCACCTTGTGCGCGTTGAACATCAGGATGTCCGCTGCCATCAGCACCGGGTAGCTGTACAGGCCCATGCTGATGCCCGCATCCGGGTCTTCACCGTTTTCCACGTTCTTGTCCACCGAGGCCTTGTAGGCATGGGCGCGGTTGAGCAGGCCCTTGGCGGCAACGCAGGTCAGCAGCCAGGTCAGCTCGGGGATTTCCGGGATGTCCGACTGGCGGTAGAAGGTCACCCGGTTCACATCCAGGCCACCGGCCAGCCAGGTCGCGGCGATTTCCATACGCGAGCGCTGGATGCGCTGCGGGTCATCGCATTTGATCAGGGCATGGTAGTCGGCCAGGAAGTAGAAGGAATCGGCATTCGCGTCTTCGCTGGCGAGGATCGCCGGGCGAATCGCACCGGCGTAGTTGCCCAGGTGCGGGGTACCGGTGGTGGTGATGCCAGTGAGAATACGAGTGGTCATGGAGGCGCTGGGAATCCGAGAGACTAACGAGGGTCAGGCCTGCAGGCGCGGCAGGACCAGATCTTTGAGTTCGATGAGTTTGCCATGGAAGAAATGGCTGCACTCGGCGACGCGGAGCAATTCGATCTATTTTTCAATCTGAATTCACATCTACCTCTTTCAATATCCTCTTCTCTATCTTATCCTATCCTTTATCTATCCACGTCAATATGTTTCTATCCCTGAATTAATATAAATTTCCAGCTATCTTCTTCAAGCACCTCTTCCGTATCTCATTGTATCATACATCTATCAACGTATATCTTTTTCTATCTATTTTTCAATCTGATTTCACATCTATCTCTTTCAATATCCTACTCTCTATCTTATCCTATCCTTTATCTATCCACGCCAATATGTTTCTCTCCGTGAATTAATATAAATTTCCATGTATCTATTTCACTCAACTCTTCCGTATCTCATTGTATCATACATCTATCAACGTATATCTTTTTCGATCTATTTTTTAATCTGAATTTACATCTATTTCTTTCCATATCCTCCTCTCTATCTTATCCTATCCTTTATCTATCGACGCCAATATTTTTCTCTCCCTGAATTAATATAAATTTCCATCTATCTATTTCACTCAACTCTTCCGTATCTCATTGTATCATACATCTATCAACGTACATCTTTTTCTATCTATTTTCAATCTGAATTCACATCTATCTCTTCCAATATCCTCTTCTCTATCTTATCCTATCCTTTATCTATCGACGCCAATATGTTTGTCTCCGTGAATTAATATAAATTTCCATCTATCTATTTCACTCAACTCTTCCGTATCTTATTGTATCATACATCTATCAACGTATATCTTTTTCGATCTATTTTTTAATCTGAATTTACATCTATCTCTTTCAATATCCTCTTCTCTATCTTATCCTATCCTTTACCTGTCCACGCCAATATGTTTCTATTCATGAATTAATATAAATTTCCATCTATCTATTTCAATCAACTCTTCCGTATCACATTTTATCATACATCTATCAACGTATAACTTTTTCTATCTATTTTTCAATCTGAATTCACATCTATCTCTTTCAATATCCTCTTCTCTATCTTATCCTATCCTTTATCTATCCACGCCAATATGTTCCTAGAAAATATCTGCTACAGCCTAGGTGGCGTAACTGCTTATCGCTCCACTCATGGATAGTGGCGTTCCCAGTTCAAATCCGGGATGAGGCAGATTTTTTTCTTGTTTCCTAAATTTAATTTGTCTGAAATAATCGTGTTGACATCAAAATTTATATGAATTAAAATTTAAAAACTCAAACGTTAACTTCTTTGAAATGGAAACAACATCTACCAAATATTAATTAGATTAAAACCTTCGTTGATCAAAGATGGTTCATGTATCGCAGTTCGGAAATACGTATAGTACTTCACTGCAAAAAGGTAGTTATCGAAAACAAGAAAATATCTGCTACGGCCCGGGTGGCGTAATTGGTTAAGGCTCCACTCATGGATAGTGGCGTTTCGGTTCAAATCCGGGCTGAGGCTGATTTCTTTCTTGTTACAAAAATGAATGTTTCCGAAGTAATCGTTTTAGCATCAATATTTATATTAATTTAAATTTGAGAACTCGGACGTTAACATCATTAAAATGGAAAAAACATCTTCCAAATATTAATTAGATTAAAGCCTTCATTGATCAAAGATGGTTCATGTGTCGCAGTTCGGAAATACGTATAGTACTTCACTGCAAAAAGGTAGTTATCGAAAACAAGAAAATATCTGCTACAGCCTCGATGGCGTAATTGGTTAACGCTCCACTCATGGATAGTGGCGTTCCCGAATCAACTTCAGGCTGAGGCAGATTTTTTTCTTGTTTCCTAAATTTAATTTGTTCCAAGTAATCGTTCTAACATCAAGATTTATGTAAACTGAATTTTAAAACTCGGACGTTAACATCTTTGAAATGGAAACAACATCTTCCAAATATTAATTAGATTCAAACCTTCGTTGATCAAAAATGGTACATGTGTCGCAGTTCGGAAATACGTATAGTACTTCACTCCAAAAAGCTAGCTATCGAAAACAAGAAAATATCTGCTACAGCCTAGGTGGCGTAACTGCTTATCGCTCCACTCATGGATAGTGGCGTTCCCAGTTCAAATGTTTTACATTACCTTAGTGTACTTAGAGTGGGTTCCTCGAGTTCACGTGATCCAGCCAATGCTCCAGGTGTAAAAAAGCACTTACCCGTGGAAGTCTGGGTCGTACGTTACCTTAGGGTACCTAGAGGGGGTTCCTAGACGTCACGAGATCCAGCCAAAGCTAAGGGTGTAAAAAACACATCATCTCCAGGGATGTATGGGTTTTACATTAGCTTAGGGTACTTATGGTGGGTTCCTCGAGGTCACGTGATCCAGCCAATACCCCAGGTGTATAAAAAACATCTTCCACGGGGAAGTACGGGTTTTACGTTACCTTAGGGTACCTATAGTGGGTTCCTCGAGGTCACGAGATCCAGCCAATGATCCAGGTGTGAAAAACACATCTTCCCCAGGTAAGTCTAAGTTTCACATTACCTTCAGGCACTTAGAGTGGGTTCCTCGAGGTCACGAGATCCAGCCAATTGTCCATGCGTAAAAAACACATCTTCTCCAGGGAATTTAAGGTTTTACATTACTTAAGGGTAATTAGAGTGGGTTCCTCGAGGTCACGAGATCCAGCCAGTACTCCAGGTGTAAAAAACACATCTTTTCCGGAGAAGTCTGGGTTTTACATTACCTTGGGGTACTTAGAGTGTGTTCCTCAAGGCGACGTGATCCAGCCAATGCTCCAGGTGTAAAAAAAACCACATTCCCTGGGAAGTCTGGGTTTGACGTTACCTTAGGGTACCTAGATGGGGTTACTCGAGGTCACGAGGTGCAGCCAATGCTACGGGTTTAAAAAACACATCATCTCCAGGGAAGTCTAGGTTTTACATTAGCTTAGGGTACTTAGAGTGGATATCTCGTGGTGACGTGATCCAGCCAATGCTCCAGGTGTAAAAAACACATCTTCCTCAGGTAAGCCTAAGTTTCACATTACCTTCGGTTACTTAAAGTGGGTTCGTCGAGGTCACGAGATGCAGCCAATTGTCCAGGTGTAAAAAACACATCTTCGCCAGGGAATTTGAGGTTTTACATTACCTTGATAACAATAATTTTGAATTTTTAGTCAAACATGTTTCAAAGACCATGATTTTTAACTAAATTACATGAAAGTTACATTTCTTATATTTCTCCATACACACCGTATACAAAATTTGTTGAGAAATTTGAAAAAAAAATGGTGAATGGAAATGGTTTTGTTTCATTTATTTTATTATTATTTATTATTATTTATTATTATTATTCTAGGAGTCATTTTTTCGCCACCCTTGCTATATTTGGTGTTTTGGAACGGAACCGTGATAAAAATAATTTTTAATTTTAACTCAAACATGTTTCAAAGACTATGCTTTTTAATTAAATTACATGAAAGTTACGTTTTTTAAATTTCTCCTTACAAAACTCTTTCAGGGACAAGCCCACTATCAATTACAGACCTTCTTTCTTTTAAACTGTTTTTCTATCTAAAAACATTTTAGAAACAATGTATGTTAAAAATCGAATCAGGAAATTCGATTTTTTGAAAATAATTAATCATTTATATGCAGCTGTATTACGATCGCGTGTCTTGAGGTTCATGTGATCCTCACATAAATCTCCCGGAATCTATTACAATTCTTGAAGATTTAAGTAAGTTTTTCAGTAAAAAAGGACTGACGAAGCTTTCAAAAAATATCTAACTGAAGCTACACATTTTAAAAATCTGTCGAGTGCGCGACAAAGAGTAGATGATCCCGAGAAAAGTTTTAAAGTTGACTTTTCCTTCTCAATATTGGACGTAATAATCATGCCCTTGCAAGAGCGGTTTGAGTTAATTAAACAATTCGAAAATATTTTTGGTTTTGTATTTAATATCATCACCCTTCTAAAGATGGATAAATTAGACATTCTTAAAAAGGCAAGAATTTACCAGAAAATCTTAAAAACGCAGAGGAAAAGCGCTCAGATATAGTAGGCGTGGATTTGTATGATGATCTTATTGCGTAAAGAATTTACCTCAAGCCAAACATGAGTAAAAACGAAATGTTGACGTTAATAATAAAAGAAAACTTGCATTTCGTGTGAATCATCAGACCGGCAGAAATTTTGAGGAGTTTATTCTCAAAAACAAAATGTGTGACTGTGATAAATGAGGACAGTAACGAGGATTAAGTTTTCAATCAATATGAAATTAAATCAGATATATAAATACAACTTTCAAAAAATTTCAAAAATAATAGCACCACGAATAATCATTTTATCTTTTCTGTTGCAATGTATATATACATTATGTATATATAATGTATTTAATAATGTGTAAATACACTTATATAACTGTATTATATGAATATGTTCAGGTATCAATGGGCCTCAGGAGTTGGAATATGTTAAAATTACAGTTTTTAATTTTTTACACTAAGATCTCCTAAATTTAAAGCTTGAAAAAATTCACAATAATAGCTCTTTGGGTGTCTATTTTATGGTAAAAAAAAGAGACAGTACTCAAGTTTCATCACACGAAAAAAAATACTAAAAAGAATTTTGAAATTTTGTTTGAGTTTGAATTTCCCGCCAAATTTTTTTCGAAAAAATCATGCACATTGAGGATGACCGAAAGAAGTACTGTAAATATTTTTAGATGTTTTCTATCGATAGAAACAGATACAACAAATAAAAACTAAAATGGTGGTCACCCCCTCTAACTCATCCAATATGGCGGTTAACGGTTTGAAATTGTTGAGAAAATTTTTTTTTATTGTATGCTTCCAAATGGCTGACTCAACATTGGATTCCCTTTGGGGGCATTTTTTGCATGCTTACCCGGCTACACACTTTGCACCTTACAATTTTTTAAACCTATCTTCTCATAATATGTATCAAATAAAAAAATAATGAATGTATTTCTGAGATGACCCTCGCTTTTTCAGAAAAAAAAACACAGCCGAGATTTCGTCACGAACGTTTAAGCGGTTCCATAGCACAATTGGCTAACGCATCGGCATATTCTAAATAAGTATTTAAAACTGAGTTCGGCAGGCTTAACGAGTGACAATGATTCAGATAATGTTTTCAAAAATGTTTGTTTGAAAATTCCGAGTACATAGTAATATGTTTAACCACCTAAAAACAAATCATAAAGAGGTTTATGATGAGATAATCAAAGTGATTGAAATGAAAAAATCAAATGCGTGGATCGTCTGAATCCTTTTCACAGGATCCTCCTACTTCTGAACCGTCTACGTATTTTGCGAGTGTCGATTCTTCTATCTTTAAAAAAAAACATGAGAATATTCAAAATTCTTTTGAAGATATTTCTTCCTTCAAAAAAGGGGGTAAAAAGTATGATGAAATTACTGAAAAGATTTTATTCATGACTGAAAAGATTTTATTCATGATCTGTAAAGATTGTGAATCTTTTTCAATTGTTGAAAGAGAAGGATTCAAAAAGATGATGTAATTTGCCGTTCCAAAATATGAAATGCCTTCAAGGCAAACGTTTTCGAATAATCTCGATAAAAAATATGAAAATCTTTCAAATAGCTATAAAGAGTTTTTAAAAGAAACAAAGGAAGTGACTCTTACTACTGATGTTTGGACGGATACGAAGAATACTAGGAGTTTTCTTGGTGTGACAGTGCATTTTCGACGAGGAGAAGAATTAATGTCTACAGTTTTGGGTGTGTACGAAATGGATACGAGACACACATTAGAAAATCTTGCAGAAAAGCTTGCTCAGGTTTGCAGCGAGTGGGAAATTGATACAAAGAAAATAAATGTGATTGTAACCGACAACGGAGCGGACATAGTACATGCAGTGGAAGTATTGATTGGAAAAAAATTCCATTTATCATGCTGTGCACATACCCTAAACCTAGTTGTACAAGATTCTTTTAAAAAGACAATGGGCTTGCATGACCTAATTATAAAAGTAAAACACATCGTCACCTGGTTCAAAAGATGCGTAAACGCAAGCGATTTCTTGCGTAAAAAGACAAAGTTAAAATTAAAACAAGACGTGGATATGAGGTGGAATTCGGTGTATTACATGTTAAAAAGATTTATTGAGCTTCGAAAATTTGTTAATGAGATAGTTAACGAAATAGCTTCTGCGCCTCCAATGATAACGGTCTTCGACAGATTTGGTCATCCAATCTGTCGGCGTTGAACAAGGTATCTGCGACTGACATGCTTGCCGTCCCGGTTCTACTCTACTCGTTTGGGGTGGTTCAATGGAGGAAGAACGAACTTAAGGCCCTTGGTGTCAACACATGTTAGACCATGCATATGCATAAAAGCTTACATATCAATTCGTCAGTTCCGCGATTATATATTTCACGCCGTCAAGGCGGACGTGGACTTCTGAATCTCTAGTGTCTTCATAAATGAATTGTTTTAAGTACAACTTACATCGTTGGAAATGGAAAAGATCCTCTCTTAAAAATGGTCAGCAACCACGAGATGATTGTTGAAGAAGCGTTCCTTTACAAAGCCACAGACAAATGGCCGAGACGCTTGGCCTGAATTTTGACATCAGAAGTGAGGAAAGTGCATCACTCCATCTAGATGCTTCACTTCTAAAAGCCGAAGTGAAGAAAGCAGGGTTTGCAACATTTCACCAACAGCTACTTGACAAGAAAATGCACGGAAACTTTCACAAATGTAGAAAAACAGTCCTTGTCGAAGGAGCAAACTTTTGCTTTTCTCAGATCATCAGGGCTTCATTGAGGTACAGAGGGTTTTATTTTCGCATGCCAGGAGAGTGTCATTTCCACCTTAGCATACCGTGACCGCATTTTATGTCAAGAAGTTCTAAGCGTTAGGTGCAGAGCATATCGTGTACACGCATAGTACCTAAAACACATACTATCGGGGTGTCCCACCCACGCAGGAACGACGCATATCTACAGACATAATGCGGGCCTAAGAGTGCTTTATTACATTGTCGCTCTTACGGTGTTGGCCTCGACCCTGCCCTGTCGAACGCTCCAAGGGACATAGAGTCAATTATCCAAAACGAGAAGTGCTAAATTTTCTGAAACTACGATTTTCTGACAGCAGTCTCCGTTGCACAGTCGAGGCCTGACATTGTTCTCCAAGACTTCGAGAAACGAACTATATTCGTGATCGAATTCTCGGCTCCTTCCGAATATGGACAACTAGATAGTATGTGTCCTAGATGCTCGGGGTGTGCATGACACGCCCTGCAGCTATCATCGGGAATGTCTTCGCTCAAAATGTGGCGACGGTATGTTAGAGTGAAAATGACACCGTCTTGACATGCCAAAATGAAGCCCTCCGTGCCCCACTTCAATCCGGGTGATTTAAGGAAAGCAAATGTTAGGTCATACGACATCGACAGATCATCCACATTTCTGTAGAAGATGCTGTGCATCTTCTTGTCGAGGAGCTGTTCGCGGAAGTTTTTCTCCTGTGCTCTCTTAGTCCGGGCCTTCAGGAGTGAGTACTTGAGATGGCTAAGATTCGATGCATTTTGCTCATCGCTGATATTGAAGTCAAGGCCGAGTGTTTCAGCAGCCTCCTCCGATGCTTTATTCAGAAACGCTCCTTTGCCCACTTCTTCGTGTTTCCTGACCATTTTAAGAAGAGCGTCTTGTCCTATTGCGACTATATGTGCTGTACCCAGAATAATCCTGTTGTAAAGACATTCAAGATTTAGTATTCCGCGACAACGTTGACGGCGTGAGATGTAAAGTCGCGGAACAGAAGATTTAAGATGCATGTTTTTGTTCATGAGCATAACTTATCTGCATCGGAGAGTATCCTTTATAGATGTCGCGTCCTCAATTCGGCTCTGTGGCACGCCCAGGTATGTATAGGTCTCTCCAGCACCAAGGTGTCGTATAGCGCTTTTGTCGACGAGCTCAGTGTCTTCCGGGACGCCATTAAGTTTCCTTTTCTTCAAATAAACCTTGGCGCATTTTTCTAACCCGAACTCCACTCCAATCTCTTGAGTGTATTCTTTGACAATGTCTAGAGCAAGATGTATTTTCTCTTGATTTTTAGCATAGATCTTAAGATCACCCATGTAAAATTTATGAGTGACATTATGCTTTCGATTTCGAGGTTTGCCGCGGAGGTACCCTTCGGAATGGCGAAGTGCGAGAGATAGTGGCAATAATGTGAGGCAAAAGAGGAGAGGGCTCATGGTGTACGTAACCATTCGAATGTTGGTGATTGCAAAATACGCACTCTTTTACTAGCTGGATCATTCTCAAATTCATTGCACCATCGCTTTGACATCTATTTTCTTGGCATATTGTTTATGTAATATATAAGTACCAATTAATTTACTTATTTATTCGGTATATCGTACAATTACAAAGAAATGATTTATACTTACGTATTGTTAATATTGTATAAGTAGCCGATAAATGCAGGATACATTTGTGTACTACAGTCGAAAACACTAGTGCAAGCACGATTCGTTCGACGGCAAACTATACTTGTTGAGGCACGCAAAACGCTAAACCCGTTCGAAGCATGCACGGCGCGCGGGCGGCGCGGATTTTAAAATCGGCACATAATTTTTTCTATATAAGATTAAGAGCTGAAACTTTTCAGAAAACTTCCTGAACTTCTAAACTTTAAGTTTATATATTTATAAATTGAAAATTAAAAACTTTGTCACTCAACTTTTTCAATAGTATATACAAAGTCAGAATATCGAATAAAAATTTTTCTGAAATTTTCCACTCGGTTGAAAAATTTTTCGGAAATTTTTGATAGCCATCGTTGTTTTCTAAATTAGTTGGAGAATACGCCATTAAATTTTTATTTGAAAATATTAATTATTCGCAGAGCTACAGCAAGTCAAATTCGAAAAATCGTAAAATAATTTTCAGCACATTTTTCACTAAAAAGTCGATTTTGACAATGTTCCCCCAACTTTAGAAAAGAAAAAAATTTCATGTTCGTATTCAGCATCCTCGATAACATAAAGGTAAACTATAATTGGCGACTAGAAAGAATCTGGTCACTTTTTCGTTTTCTAAGCGACTTTTTGAGGGTTTGCCGCTCGCCTTGTATAGGCGAAAATATCACAGACCATGATCTGACCCGTGATTTCAATATTGACACCGCTTTTGTAACTAAATCTGTTGTAATTCGTTCTATTCACTGATCATGAGCGCTTTGCGTTCGGCCTTCTTGAGAAGGGTACAATCTTATTATCGTTAGATGACAGTTACTCCCAGTGGGACCCTGCGGTGGTTGTTAACCTTTAGTTTTTAATTATATATATATACATATAGATACATAAATATAAACATATACAAGTTACACGGTGTTTGTCGGGTCCACGAGATAATAAGGCTTTGTTTACTGGGATTAATAGAGGATAGTCTTTTGAGATGTTTATTACCTTTTTTTTTAGTTTTTAACCTTATACCAAGTGCGTGGAAGGGAAAATACATTAAACCGTGCATATCAGGTCGCAAAATGAAAATCTCTAAAATGATAAGTAAAATAAAATGTAGGACAATGAAATTTATGTAGCATGAAGAACAGAAGAACGCATATCTAATCAACGCTTTCCAAAGTCTGAAAATATTAATAAACAAAGGTTTTGTGAGGTTAAATTTCTGAGCGTATTAATGGTGTTTATTGGATCGCAAGTATTAGTTAAGCGGTGTTTATCGGGTGCGCGAGATAATGAGATTTTGTTTATTGGGATGAATAGAGGACAGTCTTCTGAGATGTTTATTATCTTTTTTTTTTTTTTTTTTAATTTTTAACCTTTTAGTAAACGCATTGAGAAAAAAGTGCATTAAATGATGCTTGCCAAGTCGCAAAATGAAAAGCTTCAAAATGACACGTAAAAGAAAATATCTCAGAGTGAAATTTATGTAGCATGAAAAACACAAGAACGCAAGGCTAATCAGCGTTTCCAATAGTACAAAAATAATATTAAACCAAAGTTTTTTAAGGTTAAATTTTGGTGCGTATTAACGGTGTTTATTTGTTCGCAAATATATATATAAAGCGAAACTATCACTGGTTCGTAACCTTAAAGCCATTCCCGCGTGCCGAAAATATGCCACGGCACTTACGAGATAGATGCAGAAAGCTATCATCCTTGGGTCGCTTCGTGTCCTCAAAACACACCAGAGTTTCGCCGACCTGTCGTTGTGATTTCGTCTTGTCCTGTGACCACCCATCTCACGGTTGTGAGACGTGGCCATGAATGGGATTTACCAATGTCTTCGCGCAATACTTCAATTCTGTACACACAAACAACCAATTCTCAAATTATACTATAAATTTTGACTATAAGGTTGGACTATCCGAACTTGAAATATCTCCACAGCAGGTTTACAAGAGAATGTCTAACCTAGATCCTCACAAGGGACCGGGACCGGATAATGTGCCACCTCGTTTTTTCGAAGAGAATTTTTTCCACTCTCGGAACCTTTAAGCATTTTTTTCAATCAATCTTTGAAATACGGGATTGATCCAAAACACTGAAAGGTCTCATCAATAACACCAATATATGAATCAGGAACAAAAAAATTTGTAAGGAACTACAGGCCCATATCCATACTGAACATCGCTTCCAAAATACTAGATAGTTTTATAGCAGATTTTCTAAAAGATTCTTCCAGTAATATTTTTATTGACGAATATCATGGTTCCGGCCTCGTAGATCCACAGTTACAAATATCACCGTTTTTAGAGAATTTTTACAGAAACTATGGATAAAGGTCAACAAGTAGATGCGATATACACTGATATTGCGAAAGCATTCGATCGCGTAAACCACGACATCCTTTTGTCTGAATTGAAGGCCTATGGTGTAAGAGGATCACTGCTTAATTGGCTTAGTAGTAAGTTGAAGGAAAGAATTCAATATGTGAAAATTGGTAGTTTTTGTCCTACATCGGGTGTTCCTCAAGGCTCACATTTAGGACCTATATTTTTCACTAGCTTCGTGAATGATGTTGCACAAGATATATCTTTTGTAAAAATTTTACTTTACGCTGATGATTTGAAATTATTCTACGCGATCAAATCAATTGATGATGCAAAATTATTGCAAAAAGATCTAGATAATGTGAGCCACTGGTGTCAAGTCAATGATATGTCATTCAACGTTAGTAAATGCTCGGTTATCACCTTCTCGCGCAAGATTAACAACGTCGACTTTCAATATATGCTATATGGGTCGCTCCTTCAGGTATTGGAAATGATCAATGATTTAGGCGTTCTCATAGACAACAGAAGGGAACTAGTTAAAGATACAAGAGTCATGAGAGGATCCGAATGCAATACTGATCATTACCTTTTAGTCTCCAAAACAAACTTAGGGCGGGGATGGAGAAAAAAGAAAACAACAGAAACGAAACAGACGCAAATCAAAATTGGAAATTTACAGAAACCGGAAGTGCGAATAGATTTTCAGAATAAGATAAGCGAACGCATAGATGAGGCAACTTGAGAGGCGCTTAGAATCAATGAAAATACAGAGGGTGCGTGGACTATGTCACGGGATATCATTATTAAAACTGCGATTGAAGTATGTGGTACGGTGGTTGTAGGAAGAAAATCTTGTGATGCATGGTGGTATGATGAAATTAAGGCAGCCCAAAAAGAAAAGAAAGGAGCGTACGAGAGAACGCTAAACATGACAGGTCTTAGCGATGAGGAGAGAAATAGACTTGAAAACTATTACAGACACAAAAAGAGGAAAGTTAAACGACTAGTCAAGGAAAGTAATGATAAAATCAGAGCAGAAGAAGAGAATAAATTGCAAAACGACTTTCAAGGAACCATGAAACTAATATTCAAAGAGATGAACAAAAGTAGAAGCACATAGTTTGTCAGCATGAGAAACAGCAAAGCTGAAATGCTATATGATACAGACGAAATAGTAGACGCTTTAAAAGATTCTTTTAAAGAATTATTAGGATTGAAGATATAGGGCAACAGAACTGCGACATAGAACATAATGAATTTGAAAACTTAATTGAGAAAGTCTGTGTGAATGAAGTTAGAGATATAATTAAGAACCTAAAAGATGGTAAGGCTGCTGGTGTGGACAGTATTAGCGTTGAAATTCTTAAATACGGTGGCGAGTACATACCTCACAGATTGTGCGAATTGATAAATTTATGTATCGAGACGGGACAAGTACCAGACGATTGGAGAAACGCGATTATCGTACCCATATACAAAAGAAATGGAGATAAAAACAACTGCAATAATTACAGAGGTATCAGCTTACTAAGTACCGTAAGTAAAATCGTTTACATTTCCTTCCCCCATTTTAATATTCCTGACTTTTTCTTTAAACTGTTCCTTACCTTCCATTGACCAATCCTCTCTTCCTGCTCTTTTTACTTTTGCTTCCTTTTTAGCCTTTTTGTTATTACTGATTTCTCCCTCTACTGTCACTATTAAGGGAAAGTGATCCGAATCTATATAGTTCCCCACCTCTAGTTTCTTAACCTTCTCCCTTACCTCGTCGTCCACTGCCACATAATCAATTACCGTTCCCCTCTATCCCCCTGAACGTGTATATTCCCCTTCCTCGTCCCCCTCTATACTTCCACTTAGAATAAACCATCCCATTCCAATTCCCTTCCTCCTCTATCTCCTGTTCTCGCATTAAAATCTCCTCTTGTTATAAGCCTACTATATTGCTTATTTTTTTCCATCAGTTCTCTCATCTCCTCTGCTTTCTCCTGCATATCTCCGTTCACATAGACCCACACTATCTTCCACCTCTCTCCTCCCATATTTATCTCTTCTACTATTAATCCTTCTTTTTGTTCTTTCATCTCCTTTTTATCCTTCTCTGTTATACATTCGTTCCTTATCCCATATCCATTCCTTCCATTGCCCTGCCTTTTTTATTCTTCATCATTGCATTTTGAACTTGTCATTTGTAACCTCTTGGTAATCTTCCCCTTACTGGGTCCCATCCCTTTTCATCTAGTCACGTCTCTATCATTACTTCTACATCCCATTATGTCAAATTTCTCATAAACTTTCTATCCTTTCTTTCTAATCCTGCTATATTCCAGTAGCATATCTTCCAATCTTCCCTACTTTCGTTTCTCGTCTCTTTTTGTTTCGTACTATTTCTTATTTCTTTATTTCCCGATCCTTTCTCTCCCAGTTTTCCGATACCTCATTTTTTACTAACTCTTCCCTGTCCTCATCCCAATTCCACCATACACCTTCTGTCTGTATTCTCCCATACTTAACCCATGTTCTTCTTCCCTTTTTTCTTTCCTCTTCCGCTATTTTCCTTAACTTATACTTATGCATATGCATGATCTTACGTGTGGTGACATCAAGGGCCTTAAGTTCGTTCTTCGTCCATTGAACTACCCCAAATGAGTAGAGTAGAACCGGGACGACAAGCATGTTAGTCGCAGATACCTTGATCAATGCCGACAGATTGGAAGACCAAATCTGTCGTAGAAGATGCTTGTATCTGCTTCGGAGAGACTCCTTTACTGATGTTACGTCCTGAATGCGACTTTAAAGCACGCCCAGATATGTATAGGTCTCTCCAGTGTTAAGATGTCTAATAACACTTATATTCACAAGCACAGGTTCCTTGGGAACGCCAACAATCTTTCCCTACTTCCGATGATTTGTGGCACATTTATCCATTCAAGCAGCAGTTGGGGAAGCGCTCCGCGTACATATCCATTCTTCGAGAGGTAGGCACGTTAATTTCGCAACGATTGAAGTGAAACGTGCTGAAGCTCTGGATGTTTCTGGCACGACAGAGTATGCATACGCGCCATAAAGCCTCGATGAACAGGGATAATGCTGGTATCGTTGCAGTCTATCAAGTCATCCTTGAGTTGATTCGTCCACTGAATGTGGGCGTTTTGCCGGTTCGTCTTCGTGTTTCCATTTTAATTATTATCAGAACCCTAAACTCTATGATGATTGGCACTGTTTGCCGACCCATTGTCGGGTGTTCGGCGCGTTCGATCGTTTTGAACCGCATCTACAACTTTTTGGTGTTTTGGTGGTGTCATTGTTCTTCCCACGAGCAACTAGGGAAAGTGTGCGTTCATCCTTGTAGAGCCCCGCGTGCAAGGATGAGGCTGTATACTCTGAGAGGTCGCCTGGTATCTCAGAGTCACCGCCTAAGACACCTTACTCAGGTGCCATTCAGCTTTCAGCACGGTTGTTACGCCTCCGCTTAGGGGTTATTCCCTCGGGACCCTGGGCATATGGCCAGATAGGCAATAGATCAACACCATAAAAGTGCCTAAGATGGTAATATAACACTTTTAGAGCCGCATTGTGTCTCTCTATGTATTGGCCATGCCTTCCAGGGAAGCCAAAATCACGTAATGCTGCTGCGTTTTACTAACGTCAACAGCACTAACGTAAACTTCGAAATCCCTTAGGAACTGCATTGGCCTTTCCTTACCATCACCCGAGAAATGCGGAACGGGAAGGTTTTTCTACCACAACATCTTTCCACACGGGATCACCTTTCGTTCTAAAGTGCTCTCCAAATGAGACTGATTTTTCTCTAAATCTCTTAGACGCCTTTCGTTAGACATTTTATTAACAATAAGGTCCCCGTTTGTTAGGTGAATTTCCTCAGTTTCACATTGTAAATGATCAACGCGTCTATCCACGTCTATAACATGATCCTCATTCAAGCGTGATGGAAATTCACATTGTTCAGATTTTTTTTGAATACTTATGGCCAACTTTCTCTCAACTCTTTTTTCCACAACCTTTTGTAAAGTATTTACACCCGGATCAAGCCTAGCTAACTTTGTTTTATTTTGTTTTACCGTGGCAACAACGCGTGCTGTTTTTCAATGACTTTATCAAGAGTTTTTTTTTACTGAATTTAATTCTCTGGATAAGTCTTCCTAACCCTGCACATCTAAACCATTCTCTATATCGGATTCTGTATCTTCGCATGTATTATGATGGGAGTTGATACCGAAATTTGATTCAATTTCAAATGGCAATATTGCGTTTAAACTTTGTTGAGATCCTCTTTGGCTACCCTTAGTTAATAATTTATTAGGCGGATCCTGGGCGTTGAATTCTCGAACGCTTATATTAAAATGGGGGGAATTAATAATATTCCCTTCCATATTGTTTGCAGATTGTAACAACTCAGATTCGTTATTAATTATTGTTTGAGGGGGATCAATTTCTTTGTCTGACATTTTAATAATTTAAGTAAATAAAGGAAATAAACAGACAGATGATTTCTAATATGGTAAACACGTATACATGCCTGGTTGTTAGGATTCAGATTACGTATGCAATAAGATGCTTGAGTTTCTAATTTCAAAGTGAAAAGACGCTACAAGGTAAAAAACTTCAACTCAAAATGTTTTCGTCCTCTGAGAAACACGACATCTTCTCGAATGGCAAAAAAAAAGAACCCGCAAAAGATGTCTGAAAAGAAAACAACTGTTGAAACTATAACCAAAAAATCAAACAGAAAGACGCATAATATTACCATATAATATAATTTAACTTAAAAAACTGGCACTAAAGCATTGCACAAAGATCCCCGGCGTGAGCGTAGTACGGGAGATCGCGCGCTTATTGCCTCATCATGATATCTTGTTTACGTATCGTTCTATTACTGAGAGACGAATTAATTTGCCACTCTGAAAATTGGGGGTCTTACAGGAAAAAATCTCGGGTAAAGTCCCGAATAGCTGAATTTTCGGATTTTATTGAAACTTCGTATACCTAAGTTATTTATGTGACCTGTCACAGGGATGCCTTCCCGCCCCCACAACACCTGGAATAGGAGGTCGTGTGTGACCTAAGTTATTTATGTGACGTGTCACAGGGATGCCTTCCCGCCCCCACAACACCTAGAATAGGAGGTCGTGTGTGACCTAAGTTATATTTTGTGCCCTGTCACAGGGGTGCCTTCCCACCCTCACGACATCTGGGAAAGGGGGTCGTGTGTGACCTAAGTTATTTCTATGACTTGTCACAGGGGTGCCTTCTCGTCCTCACGATAGGCTGGAAAGGAGGTCGTGTGTGATCTAAGTTATTTTTGTGACCTGTCACAGGGTGCCTTTCCGCCCCCACGATAGGCTGGAAATGAGGTCGTGTGTGACTTAAATTATTTCTGTGACCTGTGACAGGGGTGCCTTCCAGCCCCCACAACACCTGGGAAAGGGGGTCGTGTGTGACCTAAGTTATTTCTGTGACCTGCCACAGGTGTGCCTTCCAGCCCCCACGATATGCTGGAAAGTTGGTCGTGTGTGACCTAAGTTATTTCTGTGACTTGTCACAGGGGTGCCTTCCCGCCCCCACGATAGGCTGGAAAGGAGGTCGTGTGTGACCTAAGTTATTTCTGTGACCTAAAATAAAACAAGAATTGACTTGAGTGTTGGACGTTAAATGGGATTTTGAATTTGATTTTAATCTAATTTAAGATTCGTAAATTTCAATCTTTACCCAAAGCCTTCAAATATTTGACGAAACGTAAAATAAACAATGATTAGTTAGCCTTATAGTACATAGATTTGATTTTATATCATAGCAAATTTGGTTAAAGTAGATTAAAAATAATTTTGAATAACGAACAGTTTTCCTGACATTTTATTTCTTATATGTGTAATAAAATGAACAATTTGTTTGACTGAACAACTTCAAGGTTTGGCCTGAGAAAAACCTTCAGATCCGGCCGTTTCGTTCCCGGCACTCCTCGGATCGTAGCTATCAAATGCATCGATCACGACCGACGCTAAAGTGGTCGGGGTAGCGCTCGAGCAAGAAATCGGAGAAGCGGCATTGCTCAGGGCGGCACTGCTCGGAGCTTGGACTGTATACTCATTTAATGCCCTATTGCCAAATTTGATGCTCCGCCTTTAAAAAAAACCTGCGGTCCTGCTAGCTTAACGTTAAGCTAGCAGGACCACAGTTTTTTTCTACAAATTTCGAAGCATTAAATTTGGCAATAGGGCATTAACTGAGCCCTAAATTATTCTGCAAAGAAATATTGTCTAAGTAGTTTTTTTATGTGTGTTCCTGCTAGCTTAACGTTAAGCTAGCATGACCACCGGTTTTTTCTGAAAATTGCGGAGCATTAAATTTGGCAATAGGGTATTAAGTAAGCCCTAAATGAGCCCTAAATTATTTTGCAAAGAAATATTTTCTGAGCCGTTTTTTTTCTATGTGTGGCCCTGCTAGCTTAACGTTAAGCTAGCAGGGCTACAGTTTTTTTTTTCCTAAAAATTGCAGAGCATTAAATTTGTCAATAGGGTATTAAGTGAGCCATAAATGAGCCCTAAATTGAGCCGTCAGGTGCAAGAACCAGCCCGACGCTCGAAAACGCGTAAAAGTATTGTCCGATCGTCTCAAAAAAAGAAAATGTTCAAAATCTCGAGGACCTTCTAGAACTTATCCTACTTTAAGAGATTTACAATTTCTAACGAAACATATTGTTACGCCGTAACAAGATACTTGCGATTCAAGCACCATAAGTAAGACCTCAAAAGGAAAATGCAAAGAGGTAATCTTTTTACTCTAAGAAGAAACTTATATACCAACTGAACATGGACATATAGCCATTTACACGACTGATACTAGAACTGGCATATTTTGTGACTCTAGAATAAACATAGACTCTAGAACTCTGCAACCAGGTACCTACATTTTAAAAGGAAATAGATGCAAATATATGACTTCAAGGATAACATTAAGTTTATATTCAGATGTATGAAACACAACTAGATATCTTGTAAATAACATTTCATACACCGACAATTTATCAAATATAGATTTATTAAAACCACGATTCATAACTCTACCCAATATTGTAGATTCGAATAGTTTCCAAGAATCTTCCATAAGCTTAGATAATGCAGAACTATAATTGCAATCATTATAAGCAGGTCGACGAAATCAAACTTGGAAAGAAGTCACGCTAGAATGGCTTAAAACTTGGGATATCTCTCTATTGAATTTATCAGTTTTTCAGTATCATATAAAATAGGATTATTTAACGCTCTAATAGATTTAATGAAAAGAATGTTTGGAAATTGTTACAATAATTGTAGTTTCGGCAATCATGCACCAACTCAACATCAAGAGATTCGGGAAATGTTACCAATAATTGACACCGATATTAGAGTTAAAACTCCTAGAAGGAAACCTGTATCTAGCTATTAACTTTAAATTATAAGCTCGATAAAATTTGTACGATAAAGCACACTCTAAGAGGGGAGGTGTCGGGAATGTACAAATAGAGATATCTAATACCAGTTAAGACCAGTTAGGACTAGTAAACACGTAATGGGCATAGGAAATAGGCGATAGTATATAAGATACGAAACCTGTAAAACAAGCAGAACATTCTTGTAACCTAAAGGCTGCAGGTCGTAATGCCGGTCAGTCTAACCAAGATATATATATATATATATATATATATATGTACGCATTCGTTGCAACGGGCGAAGCCCATGGATGAGTTCCATCAATCTCAAGTGCCTTCCCTTTATCCATCTGTTCTATCTGCTCTCTATTTGTTTCCTATTTCCTACCTTACTTATTATTCTAAACATGATTAATATATAGGTATATATAGTAAAGATTAGTCCTTCACATACCTGCTCAGCTCTTTATGCCGAGCATCCCAGGTGTTGCTTGATAGCACTAGTGTCAGTGGATGCTCGGGTTACGAGTTAATAAAGCTAAAATTAAAATAATTGTTTTAATTCCAAGGGGGCGCGTAACAACCCACCCCGGTTATTTAATTTCCTTACTGTCTTTAGCATTGTTCTTCGTTATCTTAATAACTAAAGCCTTTACAAAGAGTAAAAGAATCAATGGAATGATTTTGTTTTGTTAAAAATTTGGATTGACTTGTGCCTTAAAAGGCCCTATACGCAGATTGTGCACTGCACTACACTTGAATTCACATGGGCTGGAGTTTCTGCATTGGTAGTAGGATAGGGGTGTTTAGCTGCGCTGAAACCGCCTGAGAGGGTGACTGCCGTGTGGACGGCGAGCCTCGAGGTTGGGATTGGTGAACATCGACGTTAAAATGGGCCTCTTCATACAAAGGTTCTACTCTTAGGAGATTGGCTTTCCGGTGTGACTTTCAATAACTTTTTTAATTTTCTTCGGGAACACTTGGAGGTTAAGGCAGCAGTTAGCATAGTGGCTACCAGGCTTAGATGTCCTCGGATGAGGTACATTATTGTGCCTAGTGCTAAGGATCCCATTCCTACATATGATCCGTGAATCAGAATTTTTATGATTTTCTCGGTTCTCTTCATTGTCTTGGAGAGTAATCAATTATTTTTCAATTTCATCCAATGATTGGTCAGCTCTCAAGTCCAGGTTTCGTTCTGTTTTTGAATTTACCGGTTTCAGTAAGTACGTTAATTTTTGTTGATGTTGGTTTAGTATAGGTGATATCTTTGAATCAACTCAAGGATGACGTGCTAGACTGCTACGATGCCAGCATTATCCCTGTTCGCGGAGGCTTTATGGCGCGTATGCACACGTTGTGGTGCTAGAAACACCCAGAGCTTCAGCACGTTCCGCATCAGTCTTTGCGAAATCAACACGCCTACCTCTTCAAAAATGGATATGTATGCGAAGCGCTTCCCCAACCGCTGCTTGAACAAGATGCATACGAAGATGAGAAAGCGACATTAAGACTAACCGCGGAAAGCAAACACTTTCTGAGAGATGATAGCGGATCCAGGACAAGGAGGAACATTGACATATAGGTTACTCCTAATCCCCAAGATCTGGCTGAAATGGATACCTCCCTTCGTGAGGATATCTCGAAGGAGTCCGACCTCGGGACCATCAATTTTTCAGTTTCTGGTGCTGCGAGAGCATTGGCTGATTCAAATCGAAGGCTAAAACCGACGATGGATCAAAAGGCCAAAAGACGCTTGTATTAAATGAACAAAAAGATTGGATGGGCAAGATAGAATGCGCCCCGTATTCAGTGAGTGATTGACTACATACCATCTGGTAGGCCGTTCACAGAAAGGGTTCGAAAGTTCGCTCAAGAACTAAGGATCTTCAATCATCATAGAGATGGATCAGGGAGAATCAACAGTTTCTCGCTGATCTATCTCGCCTCTTCAGTGATCACCCTATTTCTGTCAAAAATCCACCCAAGCCCAACGCGGTAGAGACTTTTTGGAGAGAGGTATACAAGATCCCAAAAACACTGAAGTTCAAAGAAGATACTGATAATATCATTCGCTTCGAAGAGTTTTGCGACAACCTCATAACATCTGAGGAGGAATGCCCATCAATCACTACCGAAGAGGTGAAAAAAGCACTCAGAGGCACGAAGAACTTTTCCGCTGCAGGACCAGATGGTATCAAGAACTTCTGGTGGAAAAAGTTTACTTCTACACACCAACATTTGGCCCGCATATTCACCTTATATTTAAAGTCGGAGACGCCCATTCCGCAGTGTCAAAACACACGAAAGTTTCGCCGACCTGTCGTTGTAATTTCGTCGTGTCCTGTGACCACCCATCTCACGGTTGTGAAACGTGGCCATGAATGGGATTCACCGCTGTCCTACTGGATATATATATATAGGGTCCCGGCAGTGGCACAAGGACTAAATTTGTATACCTGAGATAACCGGGATTTGTCGTTTTCGCCTTCGAAATTATGAAGGACCCAAAAATGATGGAACTTTTAACCTCTGTGAAAGCGGATACTGCGGAAACTAAGAAGGAGGTTAAGTCTGTTAAAAAAAAACAATCTCTAAACTGGAAACTGATTTGGATTCGCTTGTGAAAGAGTCACAGTTATTAAAATCTAAATGTGACAGGCTGGAAAAGAGTAATTCGACTCCAACTGCGGAGGTATCCACCTAGAAGAGCGAAATGTCCTCTCTTCAAAGAAGTGTTCGTGCCAATAACCTTATTGTGCACAAACTTCCTAACAATTCAGAGAACAATGAAGACCTGCCTATCTGTCTTGTTCGTACTTTCTCAGGGGTGGATATATCTATCTCTGCTAAGCACATTACGGATGCCTTTCGGTTGGGAAAGGGACAAGGTGATCGCCCTGTTTTGGTTGAGTTGTGCTCTCGATTTCGTAAGCAATTAATTATGGAAAAGTGAGAACAGCTCGCAGAGAAAAACATCGGCATCAGTCACGACTTATCGCTACAGGAGAGACTGGAGAGAAAGAAATTCTGCTTAGCTAAGGAAAAGCTTCAACAGTCTGGAAGTAAGGCTTTTATAAAGGGAAAGAATCTGCTGGTTGATAATAAACCTCTCTCGGATTTAAAAATTGATGAACTCCAAGGTGAATCAAATCTGGAAAATACTTGTTTCGTTGACAGTGTTCCTGATCCCCCATCCACAGTCAAAAAAGCTGCCAAAACAAGACAAAATCATTCTAGTTCCTCATCATCCACCTCCTCTGACAGTCAAATTGACAAATTTTTCAACAAGAAGCCTGGAAAATCAAATAAACCACTACCGTATAGTACAGCCGGCACAAATAAAGTATTATATAAGGTTATTTTAGCTTTTTTTGATTTGTTTTTATTTCTCAGAATGGACCCTGCTCTGCCGATAAACTTCTTAACTTCATTAATGCGCCTATCTAACTCCCCATCTACTTCACCGTCGCTAGTGAATAGGCTACCTAGATATATGTATTTGTCAACTTGCTTTAATTTCTCATCATTTATGACAATGTTTCACATTGTTTTCTCACTCTTTCCTTCAAACACAATTACCTTTGTTTTATTTACGTTGATTTTGAGGCCCATGTTTTTCATGCTTATATTAAGTTTATTCAACATTCTTTGAAAGTCCTCGATTGATTCTGCCATTACAACCTTGTCATCTGCGAAAGCCAAACCACGCACCTTCACTGTTTCGAGATCTACACCTTCTTCATCGAAGAAAGCCATTCTTAGACACTTGTCCATAAATATGATAAATAGCCATGAGGACATAATGCATCCTTGTCTAACACCTTGCATAATATCGAACCAATCACTCAGGTTTCCATTAACCCTTACACTCGCTTTACTGCTTGCATATATTTTTTGTATTGCTTGCAGGAGCCATCCATGGACTCCGTACTCTTTAAGGACTTCCCAAGTTTATTTATACTTACCCTGTCAAATGCTTTTTCTAGGTCAACAAATGCACAGAAAACTTTCTTTCCTACTCTTAAGCTTTTTTCTGCGATGTGTCTTAACCTAAATATCTGATCTGTACATGATCTTCCTGGCATAAATCCACTTTGGACTTCCCATATCTTTTCTACTGTAATTTCCGTTACCCTACGAATAAGTATTTTTTAGTATATTTTACCTACGGTACTTAGTAAACTGATACCTCTGTAATTATTTCAGTTGTTTTTATCTCCCTTTCTTTTGTATATTGGTACGATGATCGATTTTCTGTAATCGTCTGGGACTTGTCCCGTCTCGATGCATAAATTTATCAATTCGCACACCCTGTGAGGTATGTATTCGCCACCGGTACTTCTTAATCAGCATAGCTATCAGGTCATTTATCTTAGATTTATAGAAATAATTGACAGATATCAGAAAAAAACACTTAATTTTTGTTGGAACCCTGGCCCTATTACTCGCAATCCATTCCACTATCGACTTTGAATTTCTAATTTCGTAATGAAGCTATTACGCATGTAGAGCAAATCGACAGATCGCAGTTCACAGCAAACCTTAATATCCGTATTGATATTCTCCAAGTTCATTACATGTCATACTATCTTCGAAGAAGGTGATAGCGATCCACATTAAATGATTATGTCGTGTATAATTAAATTAACTGCCAGTGGTCAACGACCAGCTAAACACCCTAACGCACCTCATTCGGACTTGATAAGAACCTACATATACTTACTGAAATATATGTGTTGAGACATTTAAGCAGGCAGCTGATGAGTCTATGACTTTGGAAAAATCTGACATCCTATTACTCATTATATATTTCGTTAACGACCTGAAGTCTTTTTCAAGAACAATTCAAAAGATCAATGCTCATAGAAACCATCAATCAGCTGACCTCAAGGAAATGCTTATTGATATTCCCCAGATTTAATAATTGCCATGCAATCTTGAAAGAAAATGATAGTGATTCGCATTAACTGATTGATGCGTTTATATTTAAAATAACTGCTAGCGGTAAGCGACCTGCTAAGCACCCTCACGTATCTAATTCGGATATATTAAGAACCTATATATACTTACTGAAAAATGTATTCGAAAACATTTAAGCAGGCTACTAATAAGCCTATGGCTTTGAAAAAAATAACAGCCTGTCACTGATTTCATATTCTGCTCAGAACTTTAGTCTTCTAGTTATAAACGTAATAAGAATAATGGATATCAGCGAAAAAATCAACAGACCGCTGTTTAAAGAAACCGTAAATATGCTGATATATGAGGAATGCGTATTTTCATTCTCCCAGTTCACTGCATGTCATGCAATCTTTCGATAAGATGATAACTATTTGTATTCAGTGATTGTTGCGTTTACTTAGACCATGGTCTAAGTATGTTCTAATCCTGTTACAGAACATGTTATTTTGTGTTCTAGAACTGTTACATCACAGTTATATAACAGTGTCCGCTGGGAACACTTACAATTTTTTCCAAATCTTCTCAAACTACAGCTATACTTCCAAAATTCGTTAGAATCATACCAAGTACTCTAAGGTCTTGAAGATTTATATATTTGTAAATTTTGAAAAAAAAGATCCCTTATAATTGTATATCAACCCCCCCCCCTCCGGGCGGATAATCCAAATAGTTCAATTATATACAGTAAGGACAAGAGTTTGGTAGTCATGGGGTTGTTGCGTGTATAAGAAATAGCCCCAAATGCAACCCGTAATGCACCCGAGTTTGGAAAAAGATATTTGCGCATGATCCATTTTTAAATTCTCGCATTTAATTGCTCGACCGCCATGATGAATTGACATAGGTGCAGTGATGCGGTGGACCAAGTTGTAAACGAAATTTGAATTCACGTATTTGATGTTGTTTATTGTTAAACAATTTTTAAAAAACCAATAAGAGGAGAATTAAATTTGTTAAATCCTGTGGAGGTATGAAATAAGAATTCAATTAACTCATTTAGAGCCGATCTCGTATATTTTCACGATGAAAAGTATCTTGTGTTGTTTGCGAGATTATGGTCGATGACAGTTTTCACAAAACAAAACAAATAAAGTTTCGCGTGCTCGTTGTCATAGTCTCGAGCTTTTTTTTGATGCGAAAAATATACAAAAAGTGCATAATTCGAGGTAGAAAAGGTTCTCGTACCGTCGGCAATGAAAGGTGTACTAAATATTCTCGATGAATTCGAAAATTTAAAAAAAAAATCGGAAACTGTTAGGTTATAGTTTAAAGTTGATTAATATTGATGATAATGAAAATTTGGAACAAAAAATCATGCATTTCGACGCTCAAAATCTTTGTCTTCAAGAAATCAACTTGGAATTGCTAGATAAGTATATTTTTGTTGTTATAAGAATCTGCTAGTTGGAATTTGCTTCTGACAAAGTTATAGTTTCTGTATTCGCCACGCAACTTGGTTTAATCGAGATTATACCTGTGTTGTTTAGTATGTAAGAGGTCGTTGTTTGTTTTTTACAAGTTACATGCATTACTTCTTCATGAAGTAGCGAATACATCCACGAGTTAGTTGTCTCAAGTTTAAGCCAGTACCGGTGTTGTAGTTATTTGAATCTTATATCACAATCTTTAAAATTTGAAAAGGTAGGCTTGGATATTAACTGAATCTCACATTTACTCGCGCTATTCTTTCTTTTCTACCGGATACGCATTTTCACAAATATGTTTATTTTGAAATATTTTGCATTTAGTTAAATCATTCTCTGATAGATTAATGTGTTTTAATTTATCTTTTGATATAGCCGAATATTTGGATTCAGGGACAATGTATGCAAAAATTCGAGTTACATTATTGACATGTTGTCTCACAGGTATAGGCGTATACTTGTACAGGTCACATATTTCTATATTTAAAAGTGGAAATTGTAATATGAATATTATTTTAGAATTAAAAAAAAATTGTTATGTCGGAAAGTTTAACCAAATTGTACGTCTTATGGGACAATATGGGAATGGGTAACTCGAGATTCGGTTTTTGTTTTTGAATTTCTTCGATGCATTTAAGTATTTGTTTCGAGGATAAAATTGTTGAATGAATTTCGCCTTGACGGGCAAATAAAATTGCGTCTATTAACATCATGGTTTCCAATTCGAATACCGACAAGTGCGTATCTAATTTCGCGATGTGGACTTCTAATTCCTGAGATAGTTTCAGATCTTGTATTTTATTATTTATGTCTTTCAATTGGTTTTGCTATATGCTAAGCGATTTCTTTTACCTTCTTGGCCATTAAGGTCCATTTTATTTTATTTTGAGTGAATTCCGATTTTACAACCTGTGTGAAATTTTCTAAAACAACCGCCATTTGCGCCGTGTTATTTGAAATTTCCTCTATTTTTGTGTCATAATGAATTGCATCATTTTCATCTAAATTTCCAAATGAATCTCCAGCTCTGTGCCTGCTATATATTCAATTAAATCTCTCCCTCTGTCGTTGATGTTTGTGCTTCCCCACACCTTCTGGTGAGAGTTTGCATCATAGCCCAATAGCAGAGGGATTTTATTCTCCTGACAAAGGCAGTGGGAGGAATTATTAAAGAACATTAGATGAGAAGGAGAGGCCTGGAAATTCGTTAATAGGATGAGAAGGGGGTCTGATGAGAGAGAGGTGGATAACTGGAAGAGAGGTGGATAACTGGAAGAGAAAAACGGAGGAAAGGAGGAGGATGGTTTAGGGAACTTTCTATCCATTCACTTTACGAAGGCTTCTCCAAAAGAACTCTACATTTTGTAAATTACTCGTAAAAGCAAAATTGCAGCAAAAAAAACACAGCTTCTATCATTATAAGGCTAACTTTATTGTGCATAAGACAAGTCCACATATTATTATGTACCAAAATTTGTTTGAAAAGTAACCTTTGCAAAAAAATGAGAACCGTGGTTTCTTCGCTTCACTCTGTCGTGGCTTGACTTTTAATGAAGACATATCTGAAAAAAAAACAATGTCAAAAATTTGAAGAAGAAAAATCATAAATGCTTTGGTATTTTGTATATGCATAAGTGAACATTTATTAGTTCCTAATTAATATTGGTAGTAGCCCCAGTGATGTGAGTGTTAGTGCAAGTCACAGAGGAAGCTTATTTAAAAGTTTTTGCCTCTACCTAGAAAGGAGTGAGAGACCTTTTGAAGCTTCTGAATAGACAAACATTTACCAATGCCATCCTGCTCTCACCTGGCACTAACACTTCCATCAATGGGGATCCTAGCCATATTAGGTAAAAACAGGTGTGTTAAGCTGGCACAACACTATTGCAATATTGAGATATTACTTGTATCACTATTTAGGGCTCATTTAAGGCAAATTTAATGCCCTATTGCGAAATTGAATGCTCAACGTTTTTTATAAAAAAAAGCTGATTGCGCTAGCTTAACGTTAAGCTAGCACCACCATACCCGTAAAAGGGAATGAACGTGTTATTTAAATAAGTAACACGAGAATTTTAGATCAATCTAAAATATCTATACCTTAAACCTATATATCTATCTACCCTTCACCTATATACCCATCCACCCATCACTACTTTCCAACCGAGCAATTCACGCCTAGCCCGAAAGGGAAACGGCTTAATGATATAATAATAATAAAGTATGTTTCTTTTATTCAATAACTATATACATAAAATATTTAAAAATAGTAGCTTTGAAAAGTGGAAATGATTTCTTTATCAAATTAATTCTTCAAATCAGGAAAATAATTGATAAAAACGAGTTGGAAGAAAAAGCAAATCAGTTTTTTGACAATATAATAACATAAAAAATAACCATGAATTTAAATTTGGAAATTTTTGCTTGCAGACATGATTCATTCCTTGTTATATATATATATTGATATGTACAAAAATTGTTTGGTTAATGAATTACTTAACTTACCAGCATATTTCATAAAATATATAATTTACACCTTCAAAATTATACAACTGAAAATGACTGGAACTAAATAAAGTTTTTCTTTTGGTAATCCTTTTTCTTCTTGAGATGTAACAACAATTATATTTCACTCAGAATTAAACGCCTTATAAACCGTGTAGAAATGGTACCAGGGATCCGACCGGGAGCCGGCCGGATAGCCCCAGTTTAAACCCGGCGCTGGCCGGAGATTCTGGCCGGGATCCGGCTAAAAACGTCACGGTGAACTGGTCGGATTTTGGTTTTCATACCGGCCGGGTGACCCGGCCACAGACTGGTTACAAAATTTTGCTCCAGGCGAGAAATTGGTAACTTGGATTGTCTTTTAAGGCTCATCGTAAAGAATACGGTGAACCTTAAATGTAAAATCAAGTTATCAAATTCTTGCGAGGAGATTAGAGAAGAGTTTCAATGACTCATGCTAGAATCTCCTAGCCATTGTTTTAATTTGGAAACCACGTGGTGATTTGAGGTTAGGAAGTAGGAAAGGGAAAAATGAATACACAACACTATACTTTTAAAGAAAGATCGAAGAAGTACTATGATCAAAAGGCTAACCCTAAACATTTTAAGGAAGGGGAAAACGTCTATTTAACGGTCAATCAACGAAAAGATAAATTTGATCCCTATTTCAGCGGACCATATGTCTTAGAGAAATTGATGGGCAATCGAAATGCACTCATTAGACTAGGACCTAACAAAATAAAGATCGAGCACACCGATAAACTGAAGTTATGTGCACAACCGACTATTCGCGACACTATTTCTCAAAACATACCAGTCCCAGAACTGGAACAAAGCCCATAAATCACAAAAACATCAAAACTGAGGTCCAAATGAACCATAAATTGTTAAATAAACAATAACATGAATTGGAATCAACTTCAATTAAAAGAAATCAGAAGAAACTACATATCTTAGACCAAATAACTTAAATCTCGGAAAATAAATTTTCAAGGCCGCTCTATGACAAAGACGAATTAGACCAAATTCTTCTCTACGATCTAAATTAGCCAAACCTTTTATAAAATCTTAAATTTTAGCGCATAAATAATTTTAAATTAACTTTTCTTATTTTACAAAGGCATCGGTTCATATTCCCACGTAGGTCACATTCGACACATCACGAGTAAATTTCAGCAATCCAATGTATGAACAGCTAATTCAAATCCTCCACCGGCTCAGTGTTCTTGCAAGTATAACCCTTAAGGGGCCTTATCAGCATCATAAAATGGATGGGCAGTTTCCGGCCGCACGGTTGAATATTTTTGTCTGCCTTTTTGCATACCTCATCTACATATGGGTCTCTTTTGCTGCTAAGTCTCGCTTTTTTGAAAAAATGTTGATATTTGAAGTTATAAACAAAAAGAAAAGAACAATAGAAAAAAATACAGTGAATCTCAGTACTAGCTTAGTCTGTTTTTTCGAGATCTAGCCAATCGACATTCTTCAAATTTAGGAGACAGACTCCCCGGAGCGCGAGTGGAGACTCGGGAGCGTGTCGAATTACCCGAAACGAATAACCCTTTCATTGTTATGAAAACAAGAAAGAAAAAACAATGATACCTCTTAAAACAGTAAAAGTATCAAAAATATAGAAGGGGTGATTTCCACCCCCAAATATGAACGATTGTCCAAAAAATTAATTTTTTTTATAGTGTGGGATCCTCTATTCACCTGCAAAGTTACAAAAAAATCGGCGTCGGACACCAACCTAACCCCCTTTGTAAGTATAATTGACACATGAAGAAGTAAGTTTATTTTATTTAACTAAAGCATACATGTCCCTCTCATCTCGCCCAAAACTCACTGGTGAGCCCTACATTCGAAATTCCAAAAAGTCGGTCACTTGACCGCCCACCCGAACGGATGAAGGTTAAGCCATTTCCCTTTCGGGGTAGGCGTGAATCGCTCGGTTGGAAAGTAGTAATGTGTCGATGGGTATATAGGTATAGGGTAGATAGGTATATAGGTGTAAGGTATAGATATTTTAGATTGATCTACAATTCTCGTGTTATTTATTTAAATGACACGTTCGTTCCGCAACCCTGCTCCGACCCTGGTTGCTGATCAATCTCTCTAGCGCTCACCCCACGTGAAGGGCCTCAAAAAATTGTTATGTGTGGTTCCCCACTTGAACCCATTAGTATCCAAGGTCTTTGTTTCACGCGTCCTTCACTCTACTCACATTCTTTTATAAACTATTTGTCGTCACACTTTTCTATCCTGACGTACTACTCCCCTGGTAAAAATACCTGTTAGGAATCGTTAGAATCTTTTTAGAAGCCTCTAAGATTGCAGTTCGAGTTTTAAATGGATTTAAAGAGGAATGGTGGAATGTAATGTATTGTAATATGTTCCTAAGGGGATACTGGTTGCGCAATTAATTTTTCGAAATATGTGTAATGGGCTCTATGGGGAACCTAAGTGGAAATTATAATCCGAAATTACTTTTCGAAAATTTCTTTAAAGGGATCTAATAGGGATTTAATAGGGACATAATTCTAAGAGGATCTAAGCGGAACCTAAGTAGACCTTAAAACGCGAAATTATTTTTCGAGACAATTTCTCAATAAATATATTCGATGACATTAAACTTAATCAAATTTTTGAATTAATACTGTTATAAATATTTTCTTTACAGATTTATTAATTTTTCATACCTTTAGTAATTCCCTATAAATAATCCCTGATGATGAGGAGGTCTAAATTGGCCTCGAAACATATTGGTTCCCCTCGTAGTATATAAAAAGGACGGAGAAAGGAAAAAGTGAGAGGTTGGTTTTTGGTTGACTTTTTCCCTTTTTCCCCCTCTTTTTTCATTGTGTTATTCTTGTCTCTAATGAGCCGAAAAGTAAGGTTTTTGGAAGTTTATTTTTTAATTGTGAATCAATTTTTTTGCTTTTTCTGTCAAAATTATTCAGGATAAAATGGATTTCTTTTTAATCTTAATTACAAATGTTTTAAATATCGAGACACTGAACTAATGATTCTTTCCAATCTGCAGGGTTTGCTTATGAATAATTTTTGAGATTTCTTTTAATTGAGTTTACATATTTTACCTTTAATTTTCTTGAAAGAGATCTTTTTATTTAAATTTATGTAAAAAGAATGTTTTGAATTTATAGAGATTTATTTAGAAATGCATTTAAATATTTGGGATTGTTTTCTTTTGCTCATTGAAAAATTCAATAATCTGAATTGATTGGTTTCAGAATCACCCACAAATTTTATTTAATCAACACGTTAAACACTTTGCTGTAGATCAACTCACGGAATTGCACGTTCCAGACAATTTGACGTTGTCAACAAGCGCGCGTTAGGGCCATTCGTTGTTTGTTGCAGTTGACGCGCAATTCGAAATGGGTATTAAAAATAATTTTTGGAGTGAAAATAATTAATTATTATAAAATGCATAATATTGTATATAAATTGTATTTATCACAACATTTTTGTGAAATATAAGTTAGGTCGAGTATTGAGCTCCGGCAAATTTTGCCGTATTTATTAAAGTTTCTAGTCCGGCAAATTTTGCCGTATCTAAAGTTTCTAGTCCGGCAAATTTTTGTGTCATTGAGGAACTTTCAAAGAACATTTCAAAATCAGTTTTCCTCGTTAACTTGTATTCTCTCTTGGTGTTTGACATGTTGTTTTGCCAGAGCTTATGTGGAATAGCATTTACCTGTTGAGCGCTATTTTGTGTCTCACGCTGTGTAGCAACAACACTATTTTTATTTGTCGTTGTTGAAGGAACATCAGTCAAATCTTGTTCTTGATTTTGTTAGGTTGTTGTGGAACTTGTTGACGTTTTGATAGCCGTCAACTCTTCATTAATTGACGTTAATTCATCTCTGAGTTTTGCATTATTTTTCTCTGAACTTTCTAGCAACTTGTCGAATTGATTTTTCTGCAATTTTAATTCATTTTCTTTTTCTTGCTAGCTTCTTTGAGCTGATTCATTAAAGCTACGATGTGCTGATCTTTATCAACCATCATCGCTTTCATCTTGCTTTGGTCGTCTGACTTTAATTTCTAACATTTTTTGTTAGGACTCGACATCACTGTCCCCATGTAACAGCTGTCAGCAGGTTCGTGGTCCCCAGCTGGGTCTTCTATTTGGAGCGTATCTACCTCACTTAAGCCATTAACATCTTCTTCATCGTTATATTGAAAGTCAGGATCAAACCCTTCTTGCTGGTTTTTGTTCAAAACCAGAATTCCATCCTCTTGTCCTTCCATTGATGCTAAGATAGCATGTGCTTCTTCAGCCGTCAGTACATCAGGATCTATAAAGATGCATAACCATGTAATTGGTGATTGGACTTGCTCAAAGATAAAATTACTGGACACCAGCGTAGATTATTTTGAGCTGAGAGTGACTCGCTCACTACGGAGACACCAGCGCATGTGAGTTAGCCACCCCCTAGTCAGTCATTCACACTTATGTGCACAGATACAGTAGTGTGTACAACTAACCCAGAAAGGCAACATGAGTTTAAACAAGCCTAATTCATTTGTATATGAAATGCTTGTGCTGGTTGCATTGTACATACTCACTGCCAACCAGTTATGTCTAGACATAAATATTATTAATAATCAGTTGTGATTAATCAGCACACGAAATTCACTTTTTTCCATTTTCGTTAACATTCACGAGGTTCTCTCTTTTCAATGGCTATCAAATACAAAATAAATGACCCAGCTTGCTCAAAATTTAATAGTAGAGTATTCATAGATGGCGTTGACGGGATCAATGGTGCATTTAAAGTTACTGCGCAAAAAATTCAAATAGTCACTGACTTATCAAACAGCCCTCGTATCTTTAAAAAAGTGAACAATTTTTCTTTAAGATCCTTTTTGGTTGACAAGTAAACTGTTTCGTCGAGCAGTAATATATCTCTTTTCTTTAAAAATATTCTACTTTATAGAAAATTAGACAATTTGGTTAAAAAGTCATTTCTTTATGAAGATTCTTCACTTTACTTGACAATTCATCTGTTTGGTTCAAAATTTTACCGTAAATTTGAGTATTATGCTAAACATTCTCTTCCTTTGCCGAAATTTAATTGTTTAGCTGAAAATTCAACTACTACACATATCTCGTGAAAAGTTTATCTTTCTTGATTGCAAATTCATATATCTTGTTAAAAATTCTTTTTTTTTAGTAGGCCATTTATGCTTCTGACCTAATAATTCATCTCTTTTGATGAATTTTAATTTTAATTTTTAAAGCTTTTTCGAGTTTCAATCGTGTGCAAAACTACAAATCTTGCCGACATTTCGTGAACATTGCAGTTCAATTCTTCCGGGCTGACCTGAAAATGAAGTTTCAGGTTATGTTGTTCTTATAATATAGATTCTCTACGATGCCTATGAGCGCATATCATTTGACCAAACCCATCGGATTAAATATCTTTCTACTCGAAAACAAACAATAAAATTTGACAAATTACTTCCAGTAAGGCACGCACCATTAACTAACACGGTAAAGAACATCTCTAACCATCCTCTCAGCAATGCAATGATTTCAGCCTTATCTAAAGGACATAACTTTGCAGTAGCTCCCTCCAAAATCCCGAAAGAAGAAATCATCAGTAATTTGGAATCCACAATATATAGCCTTCCACCTGCAAGCTCTCGTGTTTCTATGGCTTCTTATGTCTCTTCGAATTAATGTCTCATTCACAGATTCTAACCATTCTTTCTGCGGGCTACCTCTGGGCATTCTGCCATTTACTTTACCTCTATACACCTGTTTCGTCAGTAATATAGTAAAATAATATCGACCGAATAGAACGCACATATTATGGTAAAGTAGAACATCTGTAACTGGATTAGTAATAAAGAAAAAAAAATTACTGAAATACATTTTACGACGTATAATGATAAATTCAGTCATAACAACCAAAGATAAAAACATAGATGCATACATTAATTAAATTCGTTTTGATAATTGGATCTATTATTGAAAGTATATATAATAGAAAAAATACGTAAGTATAAATAATTATCGGTGATCGATAAAATTAGAAATCTACTTTTTTAGTTCCATTAATTTATGTTCAAAAAAGAGGTCACCCTTTGACGTATAAAAATGGCGACTACCACGACAGGTTCCACCGTAAAGCTACAATGGAGGTTACGGGTTTTCATCCATAGGAAATTGAATAGTGAGGTTAAGTTTCTTGATATTAAACTCCTTCCAATTTTCAACTTTTCTAGGCAAGTAATGTATCATTGGAAGCAGAAAAATTCGTATATGCTGATTATGCTATTTTCAAATCGCTAGATGCAAAACTAAAAGTTTTCAAATTTCCTTACTTTGACCTGCCTGTGCACAAAAAAACCTCTGCTGGAGTAAGCTCACCCACACTGAGGTTCATGAACAGACCGAAAAGTAGTAGAAAAATTTATTCCGGAACGAGCCTGAACGGGCAGTGCTCACCCACCCTGAGGTTCATGAACAGACCGAAAAGTATTAGAAAAATTTATTCCAGGACGAGCCTGAACGGGCAAGTAAGTCTTGCGCTAATCTGTGCGATTAGAGAGCTTCGCCGAACGAATTCGGCCTACCAGCTCTCCCCCTGCGCGGGGGACGCTCTACCCTAACTAGCCACTCCCAAGGACACGGTTATAGAAAAACTGCTCGCAATTTATCTAAAAGCGAATATACAAACATCGACGACCTTAAGGTATGTAATTAGAGAACTAAAATTGAGGAAAGCGCGAAGTGTGGGAATTTTGAATCCTCCAGATATAATGAACTTCCAGCAAATCAACGTATAATACTTTGATAAATTTTGTTTACACTCAAAATTTCAGTCTGTAGATTTATAGAAACTCTGTGATACTTGCTAATAAAAATAGGCTCAATAATTTTCCTTTTATAAGTATTTTTTCCCCTAGCCAAAATTTTATATTATGAATGTTGAAATAAAAATAATGATCAAGTTTCCAAGCGTGTTGTGATAATCCTGTATTGAAATTACCAACCGTACAATCCCTTTTATGTTCAACGACTCTCGTCTTTAACCTTCTACCGGTTTCTGCAACATAAACTTTATCACAACATTTACAATAAGTAAGGTACACGAGTCCAGATGAATTTTCAAAGCTATCTCTATCCTTCTGACTTATCAAATATCGATCAAGTGTGTTATTATTTTTAAAATAAACATTAATATTAAATTTTTTTAGAGAACTTCTCAATTGTTCAGAGCGACCTTCAACATAAGGTGAAGTAAATTTATAATCAGAACTACCATAAGTATCAAACCATTTATTTTTTTTAATATTACTGGATGTATTATAAATTTCATGAATTCTTTCTTTATTAACATTATTTATTCAAGAAATCGGATAATTCTTATTTAATAAAGTAATTTTCAATTGATTCAAATTATCTTCTCTGAATTTGATATAGCTTAATTTAACACATCTATCGATTAATCCTTTAATTAAACAAATTTTATCACAGAAAGGATTATGGGAATTGTAATTCATGTATCTACCAGACCAAGAAGGCTTTTTGAACCAATTTGTTATTAAGTCACCAGTTTGTGTTTTCATAATATGCAAATCAAGATAATTAATGATATTATTGAGTTCAATTTCATGTGTGAATTTTATAGAGTCTTCTATACTGTTAAAAGTACTTAGGAAACCATCAATTTTCCATAAAGATGTTGGCTATTACAGGTGAGATTGGAGATCCCATTGCTGCTCCTGAAGTTTGTTCGTAGAATTGGTCATTTAAAAAGAAGTAGGTATTATTGAGACAGTGTTCTATCAAAGGTATGAAATCGGAGGGAAAGTTCGCAAAGGATTTAATAATATCGATTGTATCAGAGATTGGTTTTCATATGTTCTACGTAATTCTCATTCGAAGTTTTTTCTAGGGTAGAGTTTAGTGAAGAGTTTTCTAATTTCTATTAGGTGAGAGGGGATGTCTTGTGTTCTTTTTTGATTGCAAAATTTAATTTTTTGCCTAATTTCTTCAGAAAATATTTCGTCGATGTAAGCGTTTTTAAACTCTTCGAAAAAATCAGATAAACTTCTTCAGGAATTTTTATTCATTTCGCACCAATCTTTTGCACCTTCGGTTAGTAGTGCGTCTATATTTTCTAAAATGTCACGGTCGTTTATTTTGTAACCCCTTTTGAATCTTCTTAATTCTTCGAAAAAAGGCGCGGGGCTATCGTCTTCATTATTTCTGAATTTAATTGGCCAATTTCTCATGATTTGGAAACACGTTTGTATCATACCGAAAGAAAAATAAGTAGCTGAAATTTTTTGATTATTTGATTGATTGTCGGATTTGTAATCTGTTTCTGGGTTATTTATGTGAATTCTAGAACGTCTGCTTGACCTGTTATTTGTTGTCGAGAGTCTACGTGTTCTATTATGATTTGATTTGTTTCTGTCCTCTAAAGGTTCACTGTCATTGGAGTTTTGTAATTTTAAATTGACATTTCTTGATCTACTGCGGTTTTCAATATTATTGTATGAAGGTTGATTATATTCCTGTAAATTTTCTCCTAAATCAGATTGGACGGAATATCTGTTATGAGACTCATTTATATTTTTTCCGACATTTGGTTCGATTACTTTCTTTTTATGTTCGAATGAGCTATTTGCCGGCGGATCTAGCCTAATCTCTAAATTTTTTTCCTTTTTTCCCCTTTCTTTTAAAAATGGAACGCAATGTACTGATTAAATAAAGTTAATCAAGGATTAAAATTTAATCGCGGTTGGTGAAATCGGCCCTAAGTATTAGATTTGTAAACAACAATATTTATGAAACTTCATTATAGTAGATAATAAGTACATTCATAATAGTATGTAATTGCACATACCCCAGTAACACTCAATAGCATATATCTCACTTATGCTTTACAAATTCGTTAAAATGCTTACTCCTCCATCTCAAGCAGATATGCATAAACCTTCTTTTTAAACAAAGAAACCGTCTCAGTTTCTACCACAGGGACTGGAAAACCATTCCAGAGCGTTTTCGCCGTTACAATAAAGGACCTTTGATATGAAACCGTTATACTCTGTGGAACTCTGAGTTTTTCGGGGTTTCTAACTTCCCTATCAGTGACAGCAACCCTTTGAACAAATTGGTCATAAAAGTACTCCGGACGTCGCGATTTTAATACACCATGACTAATAAAGCTTATGAAATATTTTCTTCTACTAGCAACACTAGTACAGAAGATACAGAAAAAGGGACAGGACAGTTAAATTTGAATGAAAATCATGGTTTCAATGATTGTCCGTTGAACCATAAAGGTAAGAGAACAAGTCTAGTCAAATAAGCATGATTCGCAAAAGAGCCTCTTTGATTCGGATATCCTGCACTGGTGCACTCCAGAGCACTCTGACCTGCTCCTTCTTATTTCTTCTCACTTCTTCCTTCTCCCTCTTACCTGCGAAGGGAGCAGGTCGGAGTGCACCAGTGCAGGATAACCGAATTCGCTAGTAGTTGTTTAAAAAAAAAACGTTCAAAGTAAATGAGTTGCTGCGTCGCAACACAGAAATCAAACGGTTGCGAATCAGGCCTGAAGTATAGTTTTAAATCCACTGGAAAGTGGAAGGGAAGAGAGAGAGAGAGAGACGAAGAATGAGTGTACAGGCCATGATAAAAAAATACATGGTCTAGCCTTAAGCTCTCCCAGTTTCGTCCCCACTCGCGCTCTACCACAGCCAGCCATTAGGCACCAAGATCGCATCCATACCCTTGACGGCTATGTATGCCCTTGGCGCTTTTTCTCGTGGCCCCTTATATATGAAGCCACATCCTGACAAGCCAGTAATCCTTTCCCTGTATACCCAGGGTTCTTGGATTAGGTCAATTCCTGCGTGCACGACTGACAAGCGCCTGGCCAGAACCGCCGAGGCGCCTTTGCTGTAGTGCAGATTAATCTGCATCATGGGGATTCCCGTCACAGCCATTAAAAGTCTAATTCAGGGCCCGTAGATTAGCTAGGTAATCCAGAGCCGCAAAGGCTCCAGAAGTTTGAACCGCTCGTGGTGGACTGCCCCCTGAGGAGCCTTCCACCACTGGCGGTGGGTTAGAAGAAGGTCCCAGAACGGGCCTCTAATTTTTTTTGTTTTTTTTTCGTGTTTCATGTAATTTTCCCACGAGGAGCTAGGGAAATAAGAAACACCCTCTGCAGAGCCCCGCTTGCAGGGGGCGGGTCTACATACTATGGAATTTGACCTGGTGCCCCAAAGTCACCGTTAAGGCACCTCCTTTGAGACCCCCGCCTGTCCGCCTCTACTGCGAGGGGTACAGACCGGGATGTTCAAGGATTTTTTAACCCTGGTACCATTTAGCCCTTGACAGGGCGATCACATCGTAGCTTGGGACCATGAGAACTCGCGCCCTCGATATTCTAGGAGGCTTTGCCATTCCCCCCCTGGAAGGATCGCTCCTTAACTTCAGTCCCACTGACTAAAGTCCGTCAGTTCCCCAGAGTAGTTACACCTCGTGATGCAGCCTCTCTGGTTCACCTATACAGATCTATAGCCCTATGAGATCCATAAGCCCTCCCACCAACTACAAGGTCCCGCGATCGCTAGGGAGAGTGAGCCAAAGTTAAAAATCTTGTATTTTATGTGTTTATTAAAATAATTAATATTTAAAAATTAAAATATGCGCTAAATATAGTATTTCTACTTTAATTTTTTAATTTTATTTATCTTCTTGAGTTTATTTATTATATATTTTTATTTATATATGGGGTATATTCTCGCTTTCTCCCACCTATTTCCAACTTTTCCTTCTTTCCAAAACCCATTCAGTATTTCCTGCATCTCTATTAACCAAACTGCCGGTAATCCTTCTATAAACTCCGCCGTAACTCCGTCTTTCCCTGCTGCTTTTTCCCTTTTACAATTTTTTTATTACTTTCGCTAATTTCTCCCTGGAGATATCCTCGTTTAACTCCTCCTCATCTTTATCAAACTTCATTCTCACTCCTTCCTGTGTTCTTGTTGGCTCCCCTCTCCCTCCCACTTACGGCTTATCATTCCCCTTTTCAATCTCTTCCTCGCCCGTAGTTACTGAAAATGTTTTTTCCATTTCTCCTTCTCAATTTTCTCTCCCTTTCTCTTCCCTCTCTTTCTCGGTCTAAACTCACCTATTGTTTTCCAGACCTGCTCCATACTCTTACTGTCTCTTAGTTCTGCCCATTTATTTTCTCTCTCTTCTTTTATTTTCTTAGCAATGAGCTTCTTCAGGTTCTCACGCTCTTTCACCAATTCCGCGCTTTCTTTAGCCCTTTTCCATTTTATAAATTTCTTCAACTTCTTCGAAACCCGTTTCTTTAGCTCTCCTATCTAATTTTCGGTCCCATCGCCCCCCCCCCTTTCCCTTGCCTCCATTATAGCTATCAACTCTGCATTTTTTGCCATTCCTACCATCTCCGATGCTTTCTTACTGTTTTCCTTGAACCTATCCCATCTACTCTTTCATACCTCCCCCTCTGCCTCTTTTCTCTCTTCCCATAATCTTATCATTTGTTCTTTAAACTCTTCCGCCTTTTCGTCATCCCATACTAATTTTTCAACAAATTCCGTATTCTCCCTCTTTTTGTTTTTCCCTTTCATCCCCGCCCTACATGGTCCCCTTGGATCCCCACTCATTTTAAACGTCATTGGTAGATGGTCAGACCCAATACGTGTCATTATCTCCATCTCTTTTACATCCCCTTCTCCTTCTGTTTCCGCTTCTAATATATAGTCTATAACCGACTTGGCTCTCGGATTAGGACATCGAGAACGATTTCACGAATCGTTCACCGCCTTCTTCGCGTTGCTCACTTGCCTTGTTCACCCGTGAATAGATCAATGAAGATAAATGTTAACCGTAAAAATGGGGTTTCACACAAATAAATGACTTTTCAACCATAGAGATGAATTTTTAAGGAAGTAGTTGACATTTTAACTAAGTGGTTTAATTTTCAACCATAAATTATGAATTATCATAGAAAATTGTCATAGTTGATATTTCAAGTAAAAAAGATTTGCGCTTACCTGAAACCCAATCAAATTCAACCAGAGATCCATATATTTGTATTGTCAGTTGAAAAGATGAAATTTCAATTAAAGTAAATGTAAATAAAAAATTCAATTTCCAATCATAGAAGTAAATCTTTCATTAAAAAATTAATTTTAAACAAAGTTGTACAACCTTCAACCAATTAGATAAATTTTCAAGCAAAACAATGAATTCTGAACGAGTGCTGTAATACTGGTAATATTTCCAACCAAAAAAAAGTTGCAATTGTGAATCAAGAACAGTAAATTTCATCCAAAAACTATGAATATTCAACAAAGTAGTTGAAATTTTAACGGAATAGATGACTAATAGTAATACTAAGAATAAGAATTTGTACCAAAGAAGATGAATCTGCAAAAACAAAAGATTCTTTAACAGAATTAGAATTTCAAACCCAAGAAAGATTTCTCAGTAATCGAAGAAAAAAATGTAATTAAGTTGTTCACTTTGTAAGGAAGAAAAATGTATGGCCAGTAAAAAAAGGATACTTTATATTCCTAACCATAAAGACAACAAATTTTTCATTTCAAATCACAAAAAGGTGAGTTTCCGCAAAAAAGACGAATTTTCAAAAATTTTAACTGTTGAATTTTCACGAAAAAAACAATTATTTTTAAGGACAAAAACAAATTTTCAGAAATTTATATTCCTTGAGATGAATCTTGAATAGATATAATTATTTTTTAACAAAGTACTGAAAACTTTCAATAATGATCGTGACACTTGATCCATTACTCGCCTGGGATGCTTTCAGAATAAGCTCCACAGCCAGTGATTGTGAAATAGCCTAATGCCATACAAACTCTGGGGTAGAACGTACCACTTGACACTTTTTACCGCCCACACATTCCCATTATTTACAATCAACATTTTTGAAACAACACAAAATATTTTGAACAGTAAGCTACCTGAACCACAAGAATGGGGGAAAGTCTCCGGTTGTTGACACAGTTTTGTTTTTGACCCATAATTTTCTTTTGAGTCCATATTATTCCGATATATGGATATCATTGGAAGGCTAGATGCCTTAGCTAACTTTTTGCTACAGTAAGTACATTGATTCCGTCAAGTAGGAAAATTTTACGACCAATTCTGTGAAATCGTCCATTTTGGCAAAAAACAAAAATCGTAACCGGTTGTGGGCACCCTTCGAAAATTCGCTGAAAATGAGCATAGTTTAAAGAAAATGCACCTAATTCTGAAAAATGTCAAGCTTTATTAATTGTAAAGGCCTTTAGTGGCTTTCTTCTACTAAAAAATCTTTGATGGCACGAATCAGCGTATCAAAATCAATTGGAGCGATTCCGTTGACTTATTCAGGGTTCTCGCGTCTCAAATAATTTTAAAAATACGTCAAAATGTTAATGGAATATGTAATTTTGGCACAAGTGATGATATCTGACTGTTTTCGAGTCAAACAGACGCTTTAAATGAAAAAAATGTGCCCACAACCGGTTACATTTTAGTGCCCACAACCGGAATTCACGACCATTATCGGTGCATCAAGAAAATGTGATGTTTCGTAACTTGCAAATAAATAGATGTGACATTTTAAATCACAACGAAAATACTGTAGAAATATCAATTACACTCACCTGTGCGTTAATTTTTACATACTTTTTTCAATGTGGTCGCAGCTAATGCAAAAATCGTCTATTCGCGTTGATAACACCTCGAAAACTGCGTACTTCTGTCAAAATACAAGTACGCCACCAGTCAGATCCGCAATATTTGTATATTTTTAAGATTAGCACCTGCTCCCGGCGAAATCCTGCGGTTGTCCTTATGACAAACTTTTAACTATATATATACAAATCAAATATGCAAAAACAAACAATTTGAAATTTGAATTATTAGGTGAAAATTTTTTATTTTGATGTACAAATAACAACTGAACAATTAATGACTTCAAACGACTTAAAATAACAATAATGTAACTTCTAATTATTTAACAAGTATTTAGTTTTAAACCAAATTTAAAATCCGTCAATGTTTAATGCTACTAGCTTAAAATTGCTTGAAAGTAATATGATTTTCAACATTTAGAATGTTATTGATTCATTCTTCAATTTTGAGCATTCAAAATGATAACGTGGATTTCTAATTTTTTAATCAGAAATCTTCCAACTTTAATTTATAAAAGTTTAACATTTGATTACTTACAATGAAAAAATGTTCAGCTTTAAGAGTTCAAATTTTTTAAATTCCAAAGACCGCGAAAAATTTGTTGTTATCCGAGAAAAAATCGGAAAATGTGAGGAAATTTTTTTCTTCCACTCACTCCGACCCCTGTAAAAGCTTTGGACCATAATACAATCAGAATTTTAGTAGTAAAAATAAAATATTCTTTTTCCCAAATGCCGTGTTTATAAATAACAAAATTATCGATACAAAAAATTAGCAGAAATAATGCAGAAAAAAAAACATAAGAAATTTCTCTGAGTTTTTCTTTTATGCTGGCATTAGTAATTTTACGCAAAAAATTAAAATTCCTGATTTAAATGCATGACTATAGATTTCCCGGAGCTGCTCACGAATGAATACCAGGGAAATTCCAAAAAAAGATTATATGGAGGAGGGCATCCTGCATATAATCCTGTGATTCTTGTATGCAAAGCTTTATTGGTTTAAATAACTTTTTTTTTTAATTGAAGAAAGTGTTATCAACAATTTTTTTTCTTAGTACACGGAAAAAATTAGTTGTTGAAATTTTAAATGACTGAGTCAACCACTCTAGGATAGGGCCAAACGTATGTCATTAACCCTACAGTACAGTCGCTAATGACCCTGGCAGTTGATGCGACTATAAACATTCAACTAATAAAAAAAAAACAAATCTGTTCAGTATAAAATTAATCCGCAACAGCCTGCTAACGTTCGAAACGTATACCATTAACTAAAGAAGATTTTATTCTAAAACTATTCACTGTTGTCCAGAACGTTTTAGCGTTATTGCAAGATGTAAGGGTATTCAATAGACCACACTCAAAATACTTTCTTTTGAAAATTTGAAGTTTAAGGTAAGCTTCCTTCATTTTCCTTTGCTCACTAACATCTAAATCTGAAAATTGAGATAATTTACATTTTTTTAATGAGTCTTTGAATAATTTACGACGCATCATATCACATTCTCTATCGAACCGGGGTTTTTTCCTTGTACTCGCCAAAAAGGCTTGGAAACAAGGCCTAACTTATTCGCTACTACCAAAATTGTAGATATGAAATTCTCGTTCAACGCCTTCACATCCTCACCAGTACAAGAAACATTAGGCGAGACTAACATTTGCTCAGTGTATGCCCCCAACGCTCTTTCGCTCCAGACGAATTTCTTGTAATCAAAAAAGTTATCTAACCTACCATTGAAAATTAAATTATCATCAGCAATGTTAACAGCCACTGGAAAATGGTCTGATAATGTAGGAATCCCCAAAACCTAAAAATCTTTAATCAAACCCAAGGAATCCGCATAACAAAATATGAGATCTACTACACTTTTATCCTGATGGTGTATAAATGTATATTGTGCTGGGGTATTATTTTCAGATCTGCCACTTAAAACAACCAAATTGTACCCCTCCAAACAATTTATCAATGCCTCACCTCTGGGGTTGATCTCTTTGTCCAAGGATGAGCGGAAAGGAGAAACTGCCAAATCCTCGGGTAAAGATTCATCAGTTAAGTGATTCAGTTTCCCTATACGAGAGTACGAACCAGTGATAGTTTCGCACCTCCGAGAGCACCTATCACAAGGACAATTACTCGTACCGAATATTTTGGATACGCAATAAAAAGTTGATTTTTAAACAAATAGATTAATTTTTTAGTCAAAAAAGATTACTAAATAGCGAAAAATATAATGCATAATTGATATTTTGACGAAAAAGACGAATTTTCAAAAAAATAGTTGAATCCTCAACAAAAAAGATTAATTTTTCAGTCAGTTGAATTTTTAATTTAAAAAAAATTAAATTTTTACAAAAATAAACCAAACAGTTGCATTTACAACCAATAAAGTTTAATCAAAAGAAACAAGTTTTTAAAAGTTGAATTTCAAACCCGGAAATATGAATTTTCAAACCAAAAATTTGATTCAAATAGTGGAATCCTTCGCCAAAAAAAAATAATAATTTTCAACCAAAAAGTTCACTTTTGACCAAACAGTTGAATTTTTAATCCGAAAATGTGAATTTTCGACAAAAAACTTAATTCCCAACATATAAGTTGAATTTTATACAAAAAAAACTTTAATTTTCAACCCCAAAAAATACATTTTCAACCAAAAAGTTCATTTTAAACTAAATAGTTGAATTTTGAACCCAAAAATACAAATTTTCTACAAAGCAACTGAATTTTAACAAAATTTGTAATTTTTAGGGCAATAGTAGAATTTTTCAGATAAAAAGACGAATTTTATACTAAACAGTTAAATTTTCAACCCGAATATAGGATTTTTCAGCAAAAAAGTTTATTTTTTAGTAAATAGTTGAATCCACAACAGAAACAGACTATTTGAAACAAAAAAGTTCATTTTTAACAAAATAGTTGAATTTTCAAACAAAATAAACAAATTTTTGAACAAATAAGGTCATTTTTAACCAACGAAGATTTCTCCGGCTAGAAAGAAAAAAAAATATAATCAAAATATTAATTATTATTAATTATTTTTAAGCCAAAAAGACGAATTTTCTATAAAACAGTTCAATTTTCAACCCAAGAACATGAATTTGCAATAAAAAGTTGATTTTTAAACAAATAGATTAATTTTTTAGTCAAAAAAGATTACTAAATAGCGAAAAATATAATTTTTCACCATCTTTATAGGTTACTATAATTGGTAATCTGTCAACTTTTTTATTCTCTGTTAACCCTGGAAGTAGCTTCCATCCCAGTGAACAGTACATACCTGAAAGTCAGTATTTGAAAACTGACTTTTAACTTTTAAAGCACATTCTTGACGAATACGTTCACGACATCGGTGTATCGAAGATCTATTAATTACCAGATCATTGCAATTATGTCCTAACGCTTCATCAGTGAGATCAAAATATGCACTGCATCCCTATCGCTCACTTTGCATTTGTCGAATACTGCTACAAGTTTCTCAGAAAAAATAACTTCTCTTGCTCTCCTCTTCATTTGAGAAGTTCCTAGTACAGATTCGTCAGTAGGTGGTGCATTTGTCGATTTTTCACTACTACTTCTGCCACTGTTGCCGCTGATACTGGATTCGGACATCAGCTCCATAAGATGCGCTAAAAATTAAATTCTTCGTTACATAATATGTAAAACATTCCTAAATGATGTGCCTGAAGTTTTAAAAATTTATGTGATTCAGCGACTAGAAATATATAAGAAATCCGTCCGTTTGGTCTTAGTAGATTAATAAGAACCAAGACGAAAATGAGGTATTTTCCGTAAATTAAATTGAAAGCAATATTTCTGTTGTCTCAGTTGTGAAGTAATAGATTTTTTCTGCGCGCGCACTCTCTCATTACTCACCGGTTTTCTAGAATGACAGATTCGCACTCAGAGTTATTTCAAAGAAATTGTCGAAAAGGCTAATTTTCACAAAATTTCACTCATTAATTCAAATTCAGCGTCCAAAAATCTACAGAAAATACCTACTTATAGTTACGGTATATCAATAATTTCATAAATAAAAATTAATATTTTTTTAAACTTACTTATGTTATTTTTTTCGACAATGGCGCGTTCCGCCCGTGATTCTGCTACTACTTTTCGTTCTTGATATCGATTTTCTCTCTCTTCCAGTTCATGGTCAATACCAGTCATATATCCAGGTCGCCCTTTTTGTCTCTGGAGAATTCAGAAACCAATATCCCACATCTCGTTACTTTCTGCATCATCAATGAATGCTGAAATTTTTTGCACGTTTTCAGTTGGAAACGACACGATGACGACGAATTGATAGCTGAACGTCCACTAACTAATGACAACTGATGACGGATTGACGGAATTCATAGGATTGACAGAATTCACAGGATTGACGGAATTCATAGGATTGACGGAATTCACATGATTGACGGAATTCATTGGACTGACGGAATTCATGAAATTGACGGAATATACGGAATTAATTAAATTTGCGGAATTCACGGAATTCATTAAAGTTGCGGAATTCACGGAATTCACTAAATTCATGGAATTCACGGGATTCATTTAATTCATGGAATTCACAGAATTCACAGAATTCATGGAATTCACTGAATTCATCGAATTGACGGAATTGATGAAATTCATGGAATTCACGAAAATCACGGAATTCATGAAAATCACGGAATTCACGTAATTCTCGGAATTCGCAAAATGCATGGAATTCACGGATTTTACGGATATCATGAAATTCACTAAATTTATAGAATTCACGGAATTAATGAAATTAACGGCATTCATGAAATTCATGGAATTCACAGAATTTATGAAAATCACGGAATTCACGTAATGCAAGGAATTCGTGAAATTCGCGGTAGTGGCATACCAGAAGTGCGACATAACACTAGTGCGCAACCACCAATGACCCACAATTCTACTGCGCAGCCAAAATACAATAGAACTTTTGAGCGCAACAAGTATGCCACATAACTCTACTAGTTAGTTAGTATAAACGTTTAATCTTCAGCCTGTAGGCCTTAAAAAATTGACTGGCCTACACTTTCCTTTTTATTTATACACAGTTTTGCTTAAACTAAGCCTTAAAACTAAAATCCTTCCACACCTTATCTCTAGGATCGCACGCTCTTATCGACTTTCCTTCCTCGCCTTGCCTCGCTTCGCCTCGCTCGCATGTCCCTACTCTCTCGCTTCCGCATCTACTACCTAATGCTTATATATATATATATATATATATATATATATATATATATATTAGAGTGGTCCAAAAAAGAGACTGTTTAAATGTTCATGGGCGCCTGAAAATTCGTATAGCATAGGAAAAATCAAAATATGCCTATTTTTTTATTTGTTGTAGAGTCATTTTTCAGCTTGCTAAGAGCGATTGTTCCTCTTATGGAGCACGTTGAATTTTCGACGTGCACAGTTGTCCAAGTACCATCTGTGCACGTGCACAGTTGTCCAAGTGAGAACTGTGAATGTTGAAATTTAGACGTGCACAGTTGTCACTTGGACAACTGTGCAGCAGATGGGCTCCTGTAGACTTGGTCGTGCATAGATGTCAATTTCCTAACTGTGCACTTACACATACGTCACTTGCCAAACTGTGCACGTGCACATACGCCACTTGTGCAATTTTGCACCTGCACAGATATCACTTGTACAACTGTGCACGTGCACAGATGTACTTTGCTTAACTGTGCACATAAGCAGATGGATCTTGCCTAACTGTACACGTGCACAGATGGTACTTGCCTAACTGTGCACGTGTACAGATGTCATCTGCCCAACTGTACACGTTTATGTCCGTAATTAAGTGGCCGCTGCCAGCCCAGTAACGTTCGCACATGTAAATCTCACTGATGGCCACGTCTCACAACCGTGACATGGGTGGTCGCAGGACTCGACGAAATCACAACGACAGGCCGGCGAAACCCTCGTGAGTTTTGTGGACACGAAGCGACCCAAGAATGACAGCTCTCTGCATCCATATCGCAAGTGCCTTGACATATTTTGGCACGTGGGTATGGCTTTAAGGTTACGAACGAGTGATAGTTTCGCGCCTCCGAGAGCGCCTAGCACACGGTCAATTACTTGTACCGAATATTTTGGGTACAGTCGTTGCAGTGAAATGTATAATCGCAGAACTGACGAATTGATCTGCAAGCTTTTATGCATATGTATGATCTTACGTGTGGTGACATCAAGGGCCTTAAGTTCGTTCTTCGTCCATTGAACTCCACACATTACTACTATCCAACCGAGCAATTCACGCCTACCCCGAAAGGGAAACGGCTTAATGATATATATATATATATATTGAAAGGATAGATTTTTCAGGGTAGCTGAGAATAAAAATTAGTGCAAAATAAGAAACAAATATTGAAGTAATCATCAAAAATAAAATTTGTACATCATTTTGCAAAATCTGAATAAGCAGTACCAGCTTGAGATACATAAATTAATATGATATACATTTGTTATAATAGTGTTGAACATAATGTAGAACAGTTCAGATTTTGGACAAAATCGAGTGCGAAGCACGAGATGCGTGATGAGAATGTGTTCGTTAAGACCAAAGGAGCTTTAACAAAAGAGAATTCACATTCACCAAATTACAGTTGTCGATGATTTGACCTTTAATTTTAAAAGGTCCGGGCGCAAATGTGGGGGAAGTACAAAGACCGAGCGCGTAGCGTGAGGTAAATATATCATTTAGCGCGAAGCGCGAGAACCAACAATCGCGCGCCACAGGCACGCTCAAACTGGTGAGCCGCGCGCGGAGCGCGCGATGAGAATGTGCCCGCTCAGCGGGCAGATTTTTTTTAATGTGTTCGGCAGGGCAGGTTCGGGACCAACGCCGTAAGAACGACAATGATGGCAATAAAGCAATCGCATGGCCGTCTTATATCTACAGAAACTGTTTTATAAATCTGCAATTATGAATAAGAAGGCAGGTAAAAGTATAGAGTTTGTCAGCATGAGAAGTAGCAAGGGTGAATTTCTATATGGTACAGACAGGAAAGTAGCCGCTTTGAGAGACTCTTTTAAGGAATTATTAGAAAATGAAGCTATAGGGCATCACAACTGCGACATAGAACACGATGCGTTAGAAAAAGCAATTATCGTACCAATATACACGGAAAAAATTAGTTGTTGTAATTTTAAATGACTGAGTCAGCCACTCTAGGATGGGGCCAAACGTATGTCATAAATTGAAAGTATCGTCGTTAGAAACTTTGATTGATACATATTTAAAAAATTTGAAGGTACTAAGAAAGAAAAACGATTACTTTCTGCCAATAAATGCCTAAACTATGCATTTGTTTATATAATTCGTTTATCAAATGAACAAATTACACCGGACAAAAAATTTTCATGTTCAAATGTGATCCTGTCGATAAAATTAAGCAATTTCAACTTACAAATATACTTTGCAAGCAAAATTTTCACGATATTGACATTTTGTTAATTTAATTTGTTTATAACAATTATATTCGATAACCTGTTGATTACTCATATGCTTTAGATACTTCGACATTCATTTTCAGAGAGAATGGGATTAATAAGGTTATTTATTTAATGATAAAAAATAATTTAAAAATGTCTCATTTTCGCTCATTGTTTATTTATATACAAAATAGAAAATTATAAAAATTGAAAAATCTAATTCATAGGAGCTCTTATGCAACTATGGTTAATCACTTCTAAACAAAAAATTTAAAAATCGTTCAAGAATTGTATGCTGTAGGTGATTTTGAATGGTAAATTCCCAATTCAGCCCACTGGCGGCGACTGTTTGGTCGGCGCGCATCATTTCGTTTTACTTAGCTCATGATATCTTGTGATATACAAAATGAAATAATATGCTGTTTGTGCAGATTTATTTGTTAATCCCTGCGGAACAACTTTCTCACTGGGAGTTCTATGAGAATCAACGATTTGTACCTTTTTTTTAATGTAAACACGGGCGAACGGTACAAGCGCGGATTGTCGGGAGATTGCATAACGTTCAGGGATACTTTCAAACGGTCGAGCGCACAGGGTCCATATCATGTCACATGCGGCAAGTCTCTCTGCGGCATGTCGCAACTGCGGTATCTCTACCTAGCGGCATCTCTCACTAGTGGAAAGGGATTGGACCAACATTATTTCTATGGCCCGTCACAGGGGTGCCTTCGCCCCCCCCCCCCACGAGACGTTGCAAAAGGGGTAGGGGTTTGACCAACATTATTTCTTTGCCCAGTCACAGGGGTGCGATGTGAGATGCCGCAAAAATATCATTTGTTTCAATCAATAAGGCAAATATTTTCCATTTCTTAAAATTAAATAAACCTTTTTTCAATTGAAGCAAAAAATGTATTTATTTCAATGATATGAATTCAAACAAATTTTGTTGTTTTATTCAAACCAACATTTTTTCTGAATATATTCCAATAAACTTAGTAACCTCACGGTTTAGTATTCACAATAGTAATTCCTGAAATAGTGACGCTATATCCTGGCTTGCTATTATCTTATTGTAAAAATCAATATTATAATATCAAATGTTACAAACAAAAGTTTCTCCGTGTATATTCTAAGGGGTAGTGTCAACGAAAAGGGTGGTGTTAAACCAAAAACAGGCAGTATTAAAGATCGATTTCGGGCAGTATTAAATTTTTTAATAAAAATATTCAATAATGAATAATAAAATATGTATTAAATGATATGTGTATTTATATAAGCATTTGCACTGAGTAAGAGAGATTTATTGTAAGACTACTGAATTATTACGCGAAATATTTTCAAAACATCTCTGGAAATAGCAATTACTGCAATTCGTGTCCTGTATTCGAAAATGATAACTTTAATTACCCGCTCCGCTCGCAAGTTTGAGTTCACCTAGGGCGCGCGACTGTTCGTTCTCGCGCTCGATACCATATTTATCTCGTGCTTCGCGCTCGATGATGTATTTACCTCGCGCTACGCGCTCGGTCTTTGTATTTTCCCCACATTGGCACCCAGACCTTTTAAAATTAAAGGTCAAATCATCGGCAACTGTCATTTGGTGATTGTGCTTTCTCTTTTGTTAGAGCTCCTTTGGCTTTAACGAGCACATTCTCATCACGTATCTCGTGCTTCGCACTCAATTTTGTGCATAATCTGAACTTTTCTACATTAAGTTCAACACTACCCAGAAAGCAAGCGTGCGGGGAACGTTACACGCACGGAATGCGAGCCACGTCTTGCCTGCAGGGTGAGAGGCATATGCGCCGCACTGTGTAAGGGGCACGCACGTGCGAGGCATATGAGTCGCACTTCCTTTTTTTAAACTTTTTTGTGACCATATTCCTCTTCCTAAAAGTTTTTAAATACTGTAAAATAATAATATACTTTTTCGAAAAAAAAAACTCTTAAATGAAGCTAATTGCCACAATTTTCGCATCAAAATACCGAAATCAAATTCCAGCATAAAATTTTAAATTTTCATTTTCTACCAAAAGACACTTTTGTCACTTTTACAACAGTTACAGTGCGATAACTTCACATCAAATCTTGATTTTCCCGGAACAGAATACGTTTTTTCTATGAAAACTTTTTATTCTTATTCAGCCTCCCCATATTTCGAGAGAAAGTTTTTATTATTTAAAAAAATTTTAAAATAGATTTTTAGTCGATATCTAAAAACTATTTTCAAACCCCATGAAATGAGAACCGCCAAATTCTTGAGTGATTTATTCGGAATTGGTTCACTTTTTCTTGGCAAAACACATTTTCTCCCAATTTAGCAACTCAATATCTCGGAAGCAAATTTTTATTTTTTGTTTAAACTGAAAGTTGCACTTGTTATCGTGATCATCAACCGAGCCTGTTTCATTTTGAGGTTCCTCTCACTTTAAAATTGTAAACTTCCACATTTTATTTCACGGAACTGGAAATTTCTTTTAATTATACTTTTTTGGCCTCAATTGAGAAACACTTCAGCTCGGGGGTAAGCTTTTGTTTTTGACTTTAAATGGTGATTTCGATTTTACAGAATTTTATTTCGCTCTCCTAAAAAATTTCGATTTTTTTACTTCTCTAATGCTGTATACTGGAACCCTTCAAATATTGTTCCAGAAATAAAATAAAAAAATTATTCAACAAAACAACACCGTTTACTTTACTTGCCTCTGTTTGTAATTTATTATACTATTATACTATTTATTATATCATATAATGTGCATTCTTCTATTTGATAAAAATGTATAAATAATTACTAGCTTGTAGCCAAATTTTATAAAAGCTTTATTATTTAAAATTTTTCATTTTTAAGACTTCTAATTTCAGCTAGCCTTCGATTTGTATTAGATTTGTGTTCAATTTGACCCCCCCCCCCCGGTTTTTGTCAAATGTCCACGTTTTGAGACCCGCTGAACCCAAAAAACAGGTTTTTACGAATATGTCTGTCAGTCTGTCTGTCTTTTTGTCTGTATATCTGTCTGTGAGCACGATAACTTTCCAAAGAATTGACCGATTGGCTTCGCCTTCGTTACACTCTTTTAGTCTCGTAAACGAAAGGTCAAGTTCGTTAGCCAGCCATTTTGGATAAAAATTCTAAAAGTGAGCGCATTTTGAAAATTCTTGAGACTATGTTTCTTCAAAATTAAAAAAAAAATAGTTTTTGGTTCCATGCCTAGAGGTAGACTAGGACTTTGCAGATGGCAACATATACACTCCTATCTAATACAACGCTGCTGAAGGCTGGTGACCTTCTCAGCATAAAACATAAAACATCGGTTAAAAGTTTATCTGTGTTATTTGAAAATGTAACTATTTGGTTAAAAGTTAACCTTTTTTCATTCAAAATTTGTGTATTTTATTGAAAGTTAGTCTTTTTCATGGTTGAAAATCAATCTTCTTGTTTGAAGATTCATCTTTATAGCCGAAATGTCAACTATTTCAATTACAGTTTCATAATTTTAGTTACAAATTCATCTTTTTGGTTAAAAATTCCACTATTCCATTTGAAGAATAATTATTTTAGTTGAAAATTCATCTTCTTGGTTAAAAATTCTAGTCTTTCATTTGAAGAATAATTATTTCATTCAACAAATGATAACTCAACTGCAGAATATGACCATTTTCTTATACAATCGTTTTCTATCCTTGAAAATTAATTTCTTCATCTGAAAATTTAAGTATTGCATTTTTGGTAGAAAGTTTATCTTTTTGATTTGTAAATGTAACTATTTGGTTGAAAGTTGACCTTTTTAAGTTTAAATGTCAACTATTTCGTTCAACATTCTTGTCACCAATTTTTTTATATATATGTAAAATTATATGCCTAAAGCATTTATAGAAGTACCTACCTAATATTAAAAATTAGATGACAGTTGCTCCCAGTGGGACCCTGCGGTGGTTGTTAACCTTTAGTTTTTAATTATATATATATATATATGTATGTATGTATGTATGTATGTAATAAATATATGTAAACTCGTTCCTGTAAATAATAAAAGTCAAAATCAAGTTAAAAAAGGAAAAGAAGACAACAAGTACAGGCATGTTAGTTTCATAACCCTTATTTAAGAATGCCTTCTTGTTTCGAGCCACGATTTCGAGCCTATATTTGGAAATTTACTGCAAAGAAACTACACATGGTAACTGGACACGATTTTTGGCTATTTATTGATACATTCTTCGAATCCAAAAAAATGAGGGTTAAAAAAAATGGTTTCCACATCCGCGACCTTGGCGCGTCCTTGACCCCTCCACTGCAAATATAGTCAACTTCCTCCTATTTCCGCGGCCTTGAAATGTACACGTTTCATAATTTCAAGCCTGGAGGCCTCTACCGCGATCTTCAGGCTATTTTTGTCAAGCGACGTTCATTGGCTCCCCAGCCTTGTATCGATGCGCCCCCTGTAAGCAACTTTGTCAACTACCCATGAACCGCAAGGCGCGGGTTGATTTGAAATCAGTAAATACTATGAATAATAATACACATAAATACACCCGACTCTCAGTTCAGTAACTCGCGGTTTAGTAATTTCTGGCCTAGAACTAGAACTGCTGGCCCACGCAGTTTCTCAGCTCAAGGGGCGAGAGACGGTTCCGGCTCTTGCCTGAAAAACGCCAGTAGCGTAGCGGAAAGGCGCAGTGTGCGGGTACTCACTCGAGTATATTTCGCAATATTATGCATTCCAATTGGAAAGGGTTCAGACGGCCCCGACTTGCGCAGTTGAATAAGTCGCGGTCCGTTAACCTGCATGCATGTAGTATTTTTTTTGACGTACGACGTGACAAATATAACATTTCCATGAAATAGTACGAGGGCGGTCCGATAAGTACTTAGCCTAAAAAAGGAAAACGAAAATTTGGGAAAAGTGGCGATTTATTTCTCAACTCGGATTGTAAATTTCTTTCTCGACCTTTTGAAGAAAATATTTCAATATGCTACCATTTTAACTTTGTCCATTAGTCTTTTACCTGCTTTAACATTATTTCTATCCTTTTCTTGGCATGTCCAGATCTCGCTACCGCACAGTACAGTGGGTTCAGAAACAGAATAATATATTGTAATTTTATCTTTACTTGTCACGTTTCTACTTCTGGTAATTGCTCCTACACTGCCGATAAACTTCCTACCTTCTAGATACATTCATTTTAAATACTATGAATTCATATATTGTTTATCACTTTGCATCTCAGACCTCGGATTTACGAGATTTTTTATTCTTTTTCTCGACTTTTTGAAGAAAAATGTTTCGGAATGCTACCGCTTTAATTTTGTCCATTAGTGTTTTACGTGCGTTAACTTCACTCCTATCCTTTTCTTGGCATGTCCAGGTCTGGTTACCGTGCATCACAGTGGGTGCAAGAACAGAATAATATACTGTAATTTTATCTTTATTTGTTACTTTTTTACTTCTGGTAATGGCTCCTACACTGCCGATAAACTTCCTCCCTTCTAGATACAGAAATTAATTTCAAATACTATAAATTCATCTATTGTTTATTATTTTCCATCTTAGACCACGGATTGTACATTTTTTGTCTGGACTATTCGAAGAAAAATATTTCAATATTCTACCATTTTAATATTGTCCATTAGTGTTTTACCCGCGTTAAATTCACTCCTATCCCATTTTTGGCATTTCTAGGTCTCGCTAGCGTACAGCACAGTCGGTGCAAGTACATAACTGTATATTGCTATTTTAGCTGTATTTATTATATTTTTACGTCTGGTAATGGCTCCTAAACTGCTGATAACCTTTCTACCCTCTGTATACAAAAATTAATTTTAAATACTATAAATTCATCGATTCTTTATTATTTTCCATCTTAGGCCTCGGATTGTAAATTTCTTTCTCGACCTTTTGAAGAAAATATTTCAATATGCTACCATTTTAACTTTGTCCATTAGTAATTTGGAAACTTTTCTTTATCAGAAGAAAAAATACAACTTTTCACAGGTTTAACTTGGGAAGATATTATCGAATTGCGCGAAATGCTCACCTCATTGGGAAACACACAGACCCGCGATGTAAAACAAGCTCTTGTAATGTTTCTTGTGAAAGTAAGAACAGGATACTCCAACAAAATGGTTGCTGCAATTTTGCAATTAGAACGAGAAGAGCTTATTTCAGACTACTCTACATCTATCATGAACTGTTTTGAAAGAGATGTTTTGCCCTCACGATTCGGACTAAGGGTTATCTCTAGACGTAACCCAATTGATTTTCGCACTACATATGTCTCTAAAATGTTATTTGATTCTGATGGTGAGCTAATGTTGATTTGTACAAAAGTTTACCTTATGCAAGCCTTTTATTATCTGTACAACAACCGGACAAGTAAAAGACATGAAAGAAACAACTCATGCGAACCTGAATGACGCTGAAATTATAAAAAATCCGATTAAATGTCGAAATCGTTTGTGTCAATAATGAATAAGGGCGATAAATTTATCCTTGATCGCGGTTTTCGCAATGCAAAAGACGTACTGGAGTCCAAGGGCTTTACTGTACTGATACTAGCGTTAAAAGGTTCTTGAAACCAGTTGACATTTGGAGAATCAAATCAGTTATGTTTCGTTACAAAAATTCGGTGAGTGTGGAGTCTGTCCAAATGTCAATGGAGTAATCAAACAAAGATATCCATTACTAGAACATCAATTTGATTTCGTAAACACTTTAGCTAACGAAGCTAAGGAAGAGGGCTGGTTTCAGAAAAAGCTTATGTTTCGAAGTGTCTGATCCCACGACGTTCTTGAATTTCCTAAGACGACAGAGTCAGACATGGAAATCTTATTTACGGGTTCCTATCAACTCTCACAAGCAGTTTCGTACTTGACCGAAATGATGAATAGAAATGGGTCTATCAATTTGCAATTTGTGAAAAAAGGCAAATATTCTTAAGGTCCAGGTACAGTTAAGACACATTGGTCGAGAAAGTATGTGTCACAGAGGTTAGAGATATAATTGAGAATTAAAAAAATGGTAAGGCTTTTGGTGTAGACAGTATTAGCGCTGAAATGCTTAAATACGGTGACGAGTACATACCTCACAGGTTGTGCGAATCAATGAATTTATGTATCGAGAGGGGACAAGTCCCAGACGATTAGAGAAACGCGATTATCGTACCCATATACAAAAGAAAGGGAGATAACAATTGCATAATTACAGAGGTATCAGCTTACTAAGTACCGTGAGTAAAATATACTCAATAATACTTATTCGTAGGGTAATGGAAATTACAGAAAAAAAGATATGGGAAGTCCAAAGCGGATTTATGCCAGGAAGATCATGTACAGATCAGACATTTAGCTTGAGACAGATCACGGAAAAAAGCTTAAGAGCAGGAAAGAAAGTTTTCTTCGCACTTATTGACATAGAAAAAGCATTTGACAAGGTAAATAGAAGTGAACTTTGGGAAATCCCTAAAGAGTGCGGAGTCCGTGGATGGCTCCTACAACCAATGCAAACAATATATGCAAGCAGTAAAGCGAGTGTAAGAGTAAATGGGAAACTGAGTGACTTTTTTGATATTGTGCAAGACGTAAAACAAGGATGTGTTATATCCTCATAGCTATTTATCATATTTATGAATAAGTGTCTGAGAATGGCTCTCTTCGACAAAGAAGGTTTAGATCTCGAAACAGTGAAGGCGCTTGGATTGGCTTTCGCAGATTGTTACTGCAGAATCAATCGAGGACTTGCGAAGAATGTTGATTAAACTTAGTACAAGCATGAAGAACATGGGACTCGAAATTAACGTGAATAAAACAAAGGTTATGGTTTTTAAAGATAAAAGTAAGAAAACAATGTGCAACATCATCCTAAATGATGAGAGATTAGAGCAAGTTGACAAATACGTATATCTAGGTAGCCTATTCACTAGCGACCGGAAAATAGATAAGGAGTTAAAAAGGCGCATAAATGAGGGTAAGAAGGTTATCGGTAGAGCAAGTTTCGAAACCATCGTTTCGTTTTCGATCGCGCCTCGTTGTCTATCTCACATGGTAGAAAGAGAGGTCCGTTCGACTTAAGGCATCGTAGTCCCACCCTAGGTCCCTACAGACTGGACGATGGATACCACCAGGGGCCTGATATACACAACAAATGACGAACAATTTCAATTAGAAGAAATTACAAATTATTCATAAAAAATATATGAAAATTTATATATAAAATCCAATTTTTGTGAATAACAAAGAAGGAAAAGCTTGACGCGCGCGCTTGTTTTCTCTAGTAATAATAATAATAATAATAATAATAAAGGTGAAAAAGGTATTGAAAATACGGTGACACTCAAATACTTTACCTTGTGTCGTCTGCTGAGTTAAAAATGCTAAATGTTGCTTATGAGCTGGTTTTAAAATAAGTAACATTTTCTATTAGAATTAAAGGTTTTACGCGAACAAGAAATATATGTTTATATTTTAACTGCTCTCACCGATAATCACCACTGACCATCCATCCCATCATGATCTCATAAATACATGGACTAGCCACTTGAGGGCCCCGTTTCGTCCGAGTCACGCAACCGCTCAGTTCCACCATTTTGTTAGTATAACCGCGCAGTTTGAATTTGACGAGTACTCTCTGTGCGACAAACTATTGTAAGAAAATCAGTATGCGAGAAGAAATAATATGCAGATATTGAAAGAATAAATTCCATTAGTACTTGAAATAAGTATTGATTTATGTACATTGGAACACCGATAAGAAAATAAATTATATTCAGGATAGAATGGAAGTTCGTGAATAATACTGAATGAGAGTGATCAAAAGTACATAAAAATTTTTATATTTATGAGAATTAATAACATTTTAAATATTTCCGTTTTATAGTGTTTACATAATTCATTAAGAAAGGGATTACTATAATGGTTTTCACTAAATTTTATAATACTGTTCGAATATTTTTCTAATTAATTTATAGTGATTTGAATTTGAAATTGTTATTCTTTTTGAATTCGAGGGAATTCTCTCTAAAGGATCAAAAACAGTTTCGACTTTTTTTAAAAAAGCCTTTTTTGTGTAATAATTCCAGCTTTTTGGTTTAAAGATTAATTTTGTATTCTTCAATGGAGAAAGTTTTTTTTAAATTTTTCTGATGAAGAAAAGTTCCTAAGGAATTATTTATGCTCAAATTATCTTAAAGAAAGAAGTGCCTTCGTCTTAAGCTTTAAAATAGTTTTTACTTTTTTAAAAAAGGCCTTCTTTGTATAATGGTTCTAGCTTATGTAATATTAATAAAAATATGGAAAAAGGTTCATAAGGAATTATTTATTCTTAACTTGTTCTGAAAAAAGGAGTCTAAAGTGCCTTCCTCCTAAGAATCATAAATATTTATGACTTCTTTAAAAAAAAGCCTTTTTTTGTGTAATAATTCAAGTTTAGGCGTTCTGAATGAAAATATGGAGAAAAGTTCCTGAGGTATTATTTATTCCTAACTTGTATTGAAAAAAGGAGTTAAAGGGCCTTCCTCTTAAGATCAAAAATAGTTTTGGCTTTAAAAAAAAATCTTCTTTGTATAATAGTTCTAGCTTATGTATTATGAATCAAAATATATGGAGAAAGGTTCCTGAGGAATTATTTATTCTTAACTTGTCCTGGAAAAAGAAGTTCAAAGGCCTTCCTGTTAAGGATCAAAAATCGTTTTGACGTTTTTAAAAGAGGCATTCTTTGTACAATGGTTCTAGATTATGTAATATGAATTGAAATATGGACAAAGGTTCCTAAGGAATTATTTATTCTTAACTTGTCCTGAAAAAATCTACTAAAAAATCAAAAATAGTTTTGACTTGTGAAGAAAAAAATACCCTTTCATGTAATAATTCTAGCTCAGGTGTTTAGAATCAAAATATGGCGAAAGGTTTCTATGAAATTATTTATTCTTAACTTGTCCTGAAAAAAGGAGTTTAAAGTGCTCTCCTCCTGAAGATCAAAAATATTTTTGACGTTTTTAAAAAAGGCATTCTTTGTATTATGGTTCTAGCTTATGTAATGTATGATTTTAAATATAAACCTGGAAAATTAAATACAAACGCTGATGCCCTTTCCAGAAATCCCATCATAGAAAGTTTTTCAAAGAAAAGCGAAAACGAAAAAGAGAAGGAAAGTGCTAGGATACTACTAATACAAACAAGTCAAACTAAGCAAGGTACTGAAAGACAAGCAAAGCCTATAACCAAAACTTCAAACAGACCCTCGATATTAACGAAGAAAGCACCATCAACCAAAACCGTCACATCAAGGCCTTCCACTTCAGGGACCCAACGAATAACCTTCAAACCCAAGGACGACAGTCAACGCACGAACGTTACTTCCAAACCTGTAGAGGACCTAAATGAAAGTGGAATAAGCAAACGCTTGCTCAGAAGAAGAGTCAGATAATCCAGCCCCTCCTATACTTCGAAAAAATCGAAGTGTTCTACCAAGTTTGGATGTACCCTTGGCAGCATATCCATCACGCGATATACCCAGAAGTGCTCTACTAAACAACACAGCTCATTTCCACAAACTTTTTGAAGAAGAAAGCACTCAAGAAGGTCCAGTAGCAGAAACACTCCCGGAAACCATCATAACAGTAAATCCTTCACAAGGCGACAGTGCTGACAGCTTAGAAGAAGAAGAAGAAAAGGATGAGCAACAAATTGAAGAAAGAAAATAGCTTAATAGGTCAAAACTAACTAGAGAAGGATTAAAAAATTCATTTACACAATTCAACGAATTTCTGAAAGCTGATAAAGAATGGGAAAAGGAGGAAGAGATAGAAGAAAACAAAGAAGCTCACGGAAACATTATGGCTGTATAAGAAGGAGAAGACGATCCAGAAATTCTTCGCGCCATTGAGGAATTAGAACCCGATAGCGAGGGTGAACTCGCTCGAAGAATAGAATCTGTGATAAATTAGGCAGAAAATGAACTACAGGAACTCAAAACCCAAGAATTGAAAAGCTCAGAATCTAGTGAAGACAGCGAAGACATGAGACTTGAGAAACAAGAAGAATTCCCGTCAACACAAATAGCACGCCACATCTCAGAGCCTCTCTACAGATGACTTCTGGAGGAGTATTGCTGAAAGCACCCTCTATATCCAAGAAAATGCCCACATCATACCCCTTTTGTTTCAACTGCTGCTCCAATTTTGCCACAACAGCATGAAGCGCAGTTTATACTGAGCAGCCTGTCTGAAACGCATGCTGCCCTCTGTAAAGTGGGGAGGCCAAGAGCACCTCATCCCTAATGTATCTCTCTACAAGCCTCTCCACCGTCTCCAGGAAAAAAGACTTTAGGCTGATTGGTCAGAAATCTTTTGCAGCAGTGGAACCCTCCCTTCCAGGTTTTGGTATGAAGGCCACTCTGCCATCCCCCCATGCCGATGGCACGTGTTTAAGGGCTAACTTACCCTAAATAGTTTTCTTAGAGGAAGGACGACCAAATCCATGCCTTTTTGTAAAAGCACTGGATGAATGCCATCCGCCCTTGGTGATTTAAAAGGACAGAAGGACCCCACGGCCCATTCCACCTTCTCATATGCAGCGGCCTCAGAGCCGTCTTATAGATGTCCCAGTCCGAAGGCAATTTAGTTCTAGTTGCCCTATTGCACAACGTTCTTGTCTTTTCACGGATTCTCTCTAGGTGGCAATTCCACCATTCTGCTCCCTTCCTAGACTTAATTGTGCTTGTAGAGCAATTGTTCTCATCTGATGTAGTCAGAGCCCTTCGCAGAAAATTCGCGTCGTGATCCAGCTCATCAATGGTACCATAGCTTGTGGGAAATTCCGCAAGCCTCCCTTTGAGTTTCTCTTTATATGAGTCCCAAAGTGTATTTCTGGGGTTTCTGATCTGGGAATCCACCGGTTTTCCTAGGGTTAAACGAAACACGATATATTTGTGGTCCGAGAAAGACTCCTCATCGGAGACTCTCGAGTGCACTACCCTGCTCCTCAGTGCACCCGGACATAGAGTCAAATCGAGAACCTCACTCCTGTTTTTAGTCTGAAATGTGGAAGTATCACCCCGATTCAGAATCTCCAGCTCTGTGCCCCAATTCAGTACGAAGTTAATACATTTTTGGTTATTTTATAGCCAAGAAAATTCACAAAAATTATCCCCCGAATAATGGCAGTCGACAAACATCTGGCTCGGATCCCAAGAGCCCAGCAACAGTGCAACCCGATTTTTTCAAACTCGGAAAATCGACAAAAACAGCCAGAAGTTAATACAATCTTAGGTATTTAACATTGTTAAAAATTGTCCTGTTTGCTCCCCCAAATAATGCTGGTGGCAAAAAATCTCGCTTAAATATCGAAAATCCACCCCTAATTAATAGGTACCAAAAACTGAAGAAAGTGTCCAATTCAGTACGAAGTTAATACACTTATGTTTATTTTATAGCCTAGAAAATTCATAAAAGTTATCCCCCGGCTAATGGCAGTGGCCAGACATCTCGCTTGGATCCCAAAAACCCACTAGCCGTGAAACCCGATTTTTTCAAACTCGGAAAATCGAAACAAACAGTCATAGGTAATTACAATCTTGGGTATTAAACATCCTTGAGAATTGTCCTTCTTTCTCCCTCGAATAATGCTGGTGGCAAAACATCTTGCTCGAATTTCAAAACACAACCCCTAATTATTAAGTACCAAAAACTGAAGAAAATGTCCAATTCAGTACGAAGCTAATACATGTATGGTTATTTTATAGCCAAAAAAATTCATTAGAATTATTCGCCGGCTAATGACAGTGGCCAAACATTTCCGCTGGATTCCAAAAACACACCCCCCGTGCTACCCGATTTTTTCAAACCCAGAAAATCGACAAAAACAGACAGAAGTTAATACAATCTTAGGTATTTACCATCGTTGAAAATTGTCCTTTTTGCTCCCTCAAATAATGCTGGTGGCAAAAAATCTCGCTCAAATATCGAAAACCAACCCCTAATTTATAAGTACCAAAAACTGAAGAAAATGTCCAATTCAGTACGAAACCAATACATGTATGGTTATTTTATAGCCAAGAAAATTCATAAAAATTATCCCTTGACTAATGGCAGTCACCAAACATCTTCGGAATTTTTTCAGTCTTCCCATACTTTTATACCTTCTATTAAAATGATGTAATTTTTCAAAATAAAAAGTCAAAAGCCTCGCAGCGTCCAGATTTTCTTTCCAATTTTGTAAATAGTTTGAAATGTTTTGAAATATTTTTAAACATTCTTTTAAAGTTGTGTACTTTTTCGAAATAAAAACTCATTTTAATTCTTCCCAAATTACAAATTTAAAAAATAGAACAATTATAATTGGAACAAGCAAATTTAAATTTATCACTCTGAAATTGTGACAATTCAGTTCCGAATTGTTTAATTTTGAAAATTGCTCTGATTTACTTTTTTCATTTAAAATTTTCAAATTGAATGGGTTAAGAATGGAACATTTTATACTGAAACAATACTTGCATAAGATTTTGAAATTGAATAAAGGCTTTTATTTATAAGTCTAATAATTTGAAGTTATTTTTAAATTGAACATTGTTTATGAATACTCAATCGGACGTTTACATTTGCGTGACTACTAAGGCCTTAGAATTAAATTAATTCAAATTTTTACGTTGAAATAGGTCAATTATATAATTTTTAACAGATTCAGAATCGTCTTGTAAAACCAATTACAGTTCAATTGTTATTACTTGAACTACAGTTCCGTTTTTAAAAACGTAAATTAATTTATATTGACAGCTGATCAGTTTAAAACGTTTTTTTATTTCTCGGTTAAGAAATAAATTCACTTTAATTTCCCGATATTTCCCGATAGCGAGTCTAGCTCCATTTAGCACAACTGCCATTTTTTTGAAATATTAATTTTTTGGTTCTAACTTCCGGGACAAACATTGTATTCATTGAAAGATTCTCTTCAAATCTCGTTGGTAATTTTTTATTTCAAGAAATGTATGTAAAAATTATACTATTTTTATTTGTATGAAAAATGTTTTTATTTTTATGACAAATATTTTTCTTTTTATGAAAAATATTTTTCTTTAATAAAATTGTTGTAATAAAAGCGTTTCGAAGAGATTTTTTTTAAGCTTTCGATGGATGATTTTGAAGATCAATAGTCAATTTTTTTAATTCTAGATTTTCCAAAGTGAAGATTTTTCGAATATAAAGCACAAAAATCACAGAAGCTTTAATTGCATAACTTAGAAATAGCATTATTTTTAATTGCAATACATAAAAATAGCATAATTTTTCATTGTAAATTTTCAAAACTAAAAACACTTCCATTTTAGAAAGGTATAACTAAAAATTCTTGAATTTCGATAACATTAAAGTTCAAAACTCTTCCATATTAAAGAAAAATACTCTTCAAACTTAAAAATGTACAATTTAAAGTCCTACAATTTCAAACAATAACAATTTGAATTATTCTAATTTAAAAATTCAATTTCAATCACATTTTTAAGATGTAGAAATAAAAATGGTTAAATTTTGAATGATTTTAAAGGTCAAAAGTCGAGTTTTTAATTGTAAAACTTGAAAATTGTATAACTTATAATTGTAACATTTGAAAACTAAAAACAATCCAATTTTATAGGGGTATAAATTAAAAATCTTTAATTTGTATGACTTTTAATATAAAAAATCAACCTTTCAATAATAAATATTTCAAACTGAAAAAATTTCGAATATGAAGCATCAAAGTTACAGAATTTTTATTACAAAAATTACATATTTTCTAATTACGACATTTCAAAACTAAAAATACTTTAATTTGAGGGATATGTATAAATAAAAATTCTTTAATTTTGATGATTTTTAAAATAAACAATGAAGTTTTCAATTCTGAATCTTCTAAGTTGAAGACATTTCTAACAAAAATAATCGAAATTACAGAACTTTTAATGATTGTAAACCTCAAACTTGAATAATTTTGATTTTAAAATTGACAAAATTAACAAGTCTTTAATTTTAAAGGTGCAACATTAAGATTTTAAGATTTGGATTATTTCATAGATCAATAGTCAAGTTTTCCATTTTAAATCTTCCAGGTTGAAGAAGTTTCGAACAAAGAGCTTCAAACTTACAGAATTTTCAATTGTAAAACTTAAAACTTGGGGCTGCCACACAGTCACGTTTGGTCACTTTTTCTCAAATCACTTCTTAGTCATTTTTTAAAATAAAAATATAACTTTAGTCACTAATCATTCAATAAATCAACCCATGTTTTTGAAAAGATTTCAAAGGATTTTTTTTTTAATATTTAAGGGTCATTTGAAAGATTCCAAGGCATTTTTAATATATTTCAATATTTTTAAGGTATTCAAAATGATTTAAATGATTTTTTTCAGAGTCTTTTTATAAATTCCAATCTTCAAGTGCTATAGAAAGTTGCAAGGCATTTCAAAAGATTTCAAAGTATTTGAAATATTTGAGGGCATATTGTAAAAGATTTCAAGGTATTTTCAAGGATTTCTCAAAGATTTTATTAATTCTAAGAGCGTTTAAATACTCTCGAGCTATTGTAATGAATTTTCCAGGAATTCGGAAAATATAACATTTCATGTAATTTTGCAGGATTTTATAATATTTTAATGGATTTCAATGAATTTATTCACAAGGATTCATGTGACGGATCCAATAAATGGTTAAACACTAGAAAACGCGTAGCAGTATTGTCCACTCGGGAAACTCGATCGATGAAAAAAAAGTGGTCGAAACGTGAAACAAAATATACCTTCGTAATCATCATGACGCGGTCGACAAATTTTTTTTGATGAACTTTTTCATTCGTCAATTATTACTGAAAATAAACAGTAAGAACTTACAACATTTTGTGATCGAAAATCGATGGTTTATAAAATACAATTTGCTGTTTGTTGTTGAAAAATGCTTGAAATTTGCATGAAAGTTGTTCACTAGGCTTTAAGTAAGTTTTCCTAAAAATTGGAAAAATTCGGCAGAAAATTATGAAACTGGCAGCAAGTTGCAGTCAGCACTCTTAGCCGCTGAAGCGCTTTGTTTTTGTTTTACCGCTGCTGCTCTGTGACTTTGTCAGTAACAAAGGCTTAAGACCGGAGCACTCCAGCGGCAGAGTGTGTTGGCTTCAACTCGCTGGCATTTCCACAATTTGCGACCGAAACACGCCGGGCGAAAATAAATATGGAAAGCGGTGCGACTGCCCAATTGACCAAAGATGAAATTATTGAAATTCCAGTAGGCCACGTACGTCAATTCTTGTCACATTTCAGAGTAGAGCGTGTGAACCACAGTGATGAATAAGTTACTGTTAAAAAAGAACGATAATTGACGAAAAAGATCCTGACTCTGTTCAGCGATATTTCACGTATCTTGTTATTATTCTATCAATAAAAAAATTATCCCGCCTTTGATTGAATAGAGACGAATCACGTTTCAAAACAAACAGCTAAGTACCCTGATAAAGCTCGGATCACTAATAAGTGTATAAAATTGTATTTTTTTCTTAAAAAGCGAGTTAGAACAATGTAGACTTTGATCAGCTATAGTGTTATAAAGGAATGGTACTACAAAAAAGGGCCATGGTTGTTTATTAACTGATACACCTCTGAAGGGAAAAGTTTGAAAATAAGGTTGTGCTTTTGTTTCGTTTACTACATGTAAGTTAGAGTCTAGGAACAGACCTGGCTTTATGGTTGCAATTTTTGTTTGAGTGAGCAACTCTTCAAAAGTTAGTAGAATATATGAATACAAAAATTTCATCCAAAATAATGATTAACTTGTGATTAAATTTTTTCAAATTGTGTAAAATAAGAAGTAATTTTTATATTCATCAATTTGGAATATTTTTCAAGGAAATGGAAATATCACCTTTTTCATTCATTTCAATAAATGAAAATGAAAACCACAAAGATTTCTTGATTTTATAAAGTGCTGTTTCAATTTATTTGAATTTCTTTGACCCAACAATGAGAAAAATTAATAGGAGGAGCTACTACCTTTTTATTAGTAAAGAATTTATTGTTTATCACAACTATTTAGTTAGTAACACGAACCAATCAAGTACTTGGTTCAGGAAGTCGTTTAACGTACTCATGACAAGTTTACGTTGGTAACGTTTTAGTAGTCAGAGTTACTAATAAAATAGTCATCTGTACTACTGATTGATTTCTCTAACAAATTAATCAAAGTAATCCACTTTTAATCCATTTACTTGAAGTAATCCACTTGTAATCCATACAATCGCAGTAATCCACTTTCATCCACATAATGGAGTAATCCACATTTAATCCACATAATGGAGTAATCCACTTTTAATCCACATGATGGAGTAATCCACTTTTAATCCACCTAATGGAGTAATCCACTTATAATCAATTTAATCGGAGTAACCAACTTTTAATCCATTTAATCGGAGTAATCCACTTTTAATCCATTTAATCAAAGTAATACACTTTTAATTCATTCACTTGAAGTAATCCACTTGTAATCCATACAATCGCAGTAATCCACTTTTAATCCACATAATGGAGTAATCCACTTTCAATCAATTTAATCGGAGTAACCAACTTTCAATCCATTTAATCGGAGTAATCCACTTTCAATCCATTTAATCAGAGTAATCCACTTTTAATCCATTTAATCGGAGTAATCCACTTTTAATCAATATACTTGTAGTAATCCACTTTTAATCCACATACTGGAGTAATCCACTTTTAATCCACATAATGGAGTAATCCACTTTTAATCAATTTAATCGGAGTAACCAACTTGTAATCCATTTAATCGGAGTAATCCACTTTTAATCCATTTAATCGGAGTAATACCCTTTTAATCCATTTAATCGGAGTAATCCACTTTTAATCCATTCAATCGGAGTAATCCACTTTTAATCCACATAATGGAGTAATCCACTTTTAATCCATTTAAGCATAGTCATCCACTTTTAATTCAGATACTTGACGTAATCCACTTTCAATCAATTACTCGGAGTAATCCACTTTTACTCCACATAATGCGGCGTTATCCAATTGTAACCCATTTAATTCGGAGTATTCCACTTTTAATCGATTCAATCAAAGTAATCCACTTTTAATTAATTCAATCAAAGTAATCCACTTTTAATTCATTCAATCAAAGTAATCCACTTTTAATTCATTCAATCAAAGTAATCCACTTTTAATTCATTCAATCAAAGTAATCCATACAGGGGTGCAATACGTAAGGAAAAGCAAGAGAGCTGGACCAACTTTTGCACTGACATTGAGAAGGGAGCTGAGGCGGTAGACTGGATAAGCTGCTTCCTCGATATCCGGACGCTATTCTCGGCATTCTGAAATTACCCAGTGGGGGTTACTCAGAGTCGGACGGGGACACCTCGGCTCACTCGATGAAGGCACATTTCCCAGCCTCTTCAAGGTTTGGAGAAGTAGGTACGGCACCTCAGGGGCAACCAAAGTCGCCTGCGGCCCAACTGGGCCCAAAACCGCGGCTTTCCAACGAGATTGTCACCCCTGCCAGGGTCAGGTGGGCCCTGAAGTCCTTCAGCCCTCACAAATCTCCTGGCCTAGATAGCATATATCCAGTCCTCTTACAGAGGGCTGGAGAGGCCATCATAGGGCCGCTAGTGAGACTTGTCAGGGCTAGTCTGACGCTCGGACATGTCCCGGCGGCATGGAGGTGTACGAGAGTAGTCTTTATTCCTCAAGCAGGTAGGATCGGCTCTACTTTACCCGAGGATTTCCGTCCCATTAGCCTAATATTTTTCCTACTAAAAACAGTAGAAAGACTTGTGGATAGATATATCCGAGATAAGGTCTTGTCAAGGAGGCCACTTCACCAAGAGCAACACGCCTATAGGGCTGCTCACTCGACGGAGACGGCCCTAAGCGGAGCAGTAAACCTACTTGAAGGATAACTGAAGGAGAAAGGCCTCACGATTGGAACCTTTATAGCCTTCGAAGAAGCCTTTTACAACACCTCTGAAGAGGTAATCAGGGCAGCCATGATCACACATGGTGTGCCTAATGTAATCGTGGAATGGACGTGCCACATGTTGGCCAACAGGAATCTAATTACGACTAAGGGTGATACGACTTTATGTGAAACCGTTGACTCGAGATGTCCGCAGGGAGAAGTTTTACCGCCCCTGCTGTGGTGCTTAGTAGTGGATGAACTGCTTCATCTTCTCTCGAGTCAGGGTCACTACGGCATAGGCTATGTGGACTTCTCAAAGAATGTAGTCGGTGAATCTATGTAGCGTAGAATTTACTGTTACTATTAATAATAGTAAATGGCGAAATATCATTTAAAGATTTCATGCGCACGTTATGTAATTTAATATATTAAAAAAAATATTATGTTTGTACAATGACATTTGCGGGTACTTTCACAACCATTTTTTTAAATCTGAGCATCAATTATACATCGCTACGTCATTCACAAATTAATACCTATGATTTAAAAAATGATATTCTGATCCGATTCTCAGTTCTGAATATAAAAATCACTAAACATGTATTTGCACTGGAATGTTTGAATAAATTTTTATATAAAAAGAAGAGCGTGTCAAAATACATTGATAAATAACTGAAACATATGTACATGACATTTTGAAAAATTGAATTCAAATATTCATTTCACGGTCATATTTGTGAATCTGCGAATCAAGAAACATTGCTAAATCATTGAAACATTATCATATTAGAACATTTAAATAATTCAGGAAAACAACAGCGTATGACAAAACATCGCTGAATAATTAAAATATATCCACACATTATTTTGAAAATTGAATTAATATACATGCCTCTCTTTTTTCGTGGTTATCTCAGCGATATATTAAGTCCCACTCATCCATGCCTCGGAGATGTAAATGGAAAAATTCAAACTTCAAATAAAAAATGTGGAAGCATATCCAAGACGAAAATCAGTTCGTCGAGCGGCAGTCGAATGTCGAATTTAAATTTTGTTAACGTGCGAAAAACAACAGACCAAAAAATGTAGTCACCAATGGACCGTCTGATTTTTGTCTTGGTTATGCTTCCACATTTTTCATGACAATTCTAGAACCAGTAGATATTTTATCACGTTCCTAATCTCATTTTAGGGATGATATTTTCAACTTTAATTCCGACAAACTTCCATTTTTTTCCATTTCCTTCTCTGAAACGTGCAAAAACTGGAATTTGATAATCGAGAATTGGTCACAAACATTTAAAATAATTATATGATTGAGTATTTGAGCTACCCATGAACTGAATTCTTAGTTCTTCCCAAATAATTAAAATATTTTCGTTTCAGAACATTGACGTGAAAAGTAGGCCGGTAATTACTTATTCATGAAAATCAGAGTAATTTGGATTGTCTGCAAATATCATCCGTTATGGCTTACTCAAAGCCTTTCAACGCATAGAGTGAGCTTCGGTGAATTGAAGATATGCAAATAGCTGCATTTAAATGAACAATTATGATCTCAACTATTTATTTATTAATTACGCTTGGGGTTCTCTTCTTAAATTGGTTGCAATAATCAGTGGTGATATTGTTTTTAATTTTATAAATCAAGTTCAAGAATAAGGTAATTTTGAACTTGACACCATACATAGAACATCCTTAATTTTCCTAAATAAGGAAAACTTAGTTTCGCTTTGAGATAAAAATAAAACCGAAAAATGTTATGTATCCTATTCAGAAATAACATTTTTTTCCATTCTAAATTTTTTTCACCCCTGCGGGTTTCATTTACCAATTCTCAAAATAAATAAGACACATACTGTTTTTATTGCTCAGACAATATCAAATTGATAGCAGTTTAAAATAAACCACATGGATTTCGTAACATTAGAAAATTTGTAGATATTCGAAATTCAATCATTTCTGAATTATCGATTATACATGTGAGTTTCTCAAATATAAACGATATATGATTGAAGATAAGAAAATGTTACCAATTAAAATGTTCCAGTATCTGACTAACAATATATGAATAACAAGCGTCAATTAGACCAGACTTATGTCCTACGGATCAGAAAATAAAAAGTTGTGAACATGTATAAAGATAATTAAGAGTTGCAGATACAAATAATTGACATTTTCAATATTACAAAATCAAAATCTGGCGACGTAAATGCTTTATTCGAATAGCGTAGTATAGAAAATCAACCCCTAAACAGACTGCTTTGGTTGGGGTTTCACATGCACTAAAGGGGCTTTGTGCCGTAGGAACATTATCATAAGTAAATCATTATAAACCTATAATAATTGTCTTATTAAAAATGAAACAGTACGAGTCGACTGCTTATCACCCAGAGTCCCTAGGAGCGAGAATCCCCTCTGAATTTTCCGAGAAAAACGTATCCAGGACCTATGTAGGACACATTGATGATCTTTTCAATATAATATCCAAAAAGCAATCCATGAAAACAAAAGTTTTTAAAGGAGCGGAAATCGAGAAGAGAAAATTACGGAGTAAAAGTTTATCGGTGAATTTTGGGCAAATGATTTATGGCAGATTGAGGAAATATGTGTTAGACTTCAAAGTTCAGGCGCACTTTAAATTCTCAAGCAGGCCCTTTTTTTAGGGTGAGTCAGTTTATTGAAGGGATCTTAAAATCGGAGGGACAAGAGATCATTCCGACACGTCTGAAATTTGAGCCCTCAAATATTTGGAAATGAATCAGCTTTATTGTCAAGGACTCTGGAGGCGTGGGGGTGATAGCGTGTGGCGACTCACGTAGCACCAAATGTACAGAGAAGGGGAGGACTCGAAAAACGAGCAACGCTGTAAATAGGGAATGAAAGCGAGGAATCTATTCGCATGCGTATGAGGAAATATCTCATACATAGTCACTACGTGGAGCTTTCAAAAAATAAAATGTAAATAATGATAATCGTAAGTGTACATAATGTGACCGTACGCAAAGAAAGGGATCTAATGCGCGTTAGCTTCATTTTACAGTAGAAGGGATTGGATAGGCGTTCCAGGAACTCCATAAGAGGGACTCACTTTGCAGACTATTAGCAATACGAATTTTTCAAATATAGGAATAATACTCTTTATTATGAAAAAAACAAATAAAGAGCTATCGATTGGTGTGAAAAACTGAAAATCAAGTCTTTCCCCATTAGGTCCCTTTCGTCGCCGACGGTCACATGTATATCTATATATGAAATATGAAATGCATCTATTATATACGATAAACGAAATAAATGTGAGAATAAGGCAAGACAGACTGCAGATAGTTTAGAATACAAGAGGTCAGGAAAGTACGAGATGTAATCGAAACTTAAAGAGCTTTCTCGGTTTTTCTGCACAAGCAGAATGACGATGAACAAAGTCGTAGATTGAAGATCTTTTGACAATTGTTCTTTCTTCAGAATTTCGGCTTTGGAAAAAGTGGCATAGTGTAAACTGATAACCTGACTAGGGATATTCGACTGTATATTTCGTAGAATACTCTCGATTTTGATAGTTTCATTGTCAAAGTTTTTGTCGATGACAAACACGGCTTGAGAAAGCCGCAAGTCTTTCTTGAAGTGCTTGACGAGAATATTGATCCATTCGGATTGAACAACTAATCCATGAACGGTATTGATGAAAGTCACCAAAAAGATGATAAGTTTGATTTTTAAATTCAAAAGCATGATCATTCATCTGTTTTGGTTATGTTAGATGTATTTTACAATATATCTTAGACTTGAAACATCAAGTGTATCGCAATTATAATCAAAGTTGGTCAAGCAGACTATCCTGAGGGTCGACTGCCGACTATCTTTTTAAAAGCTTTGCGATAATAAAAAATTTGATGTACAATTCAAAGTAATTGAATAGCCTTACTTTTTTAGCATGTCTGAGCGTGAAAGTTGCTTTATTGATTATATCTAGTTCAGATAAGAATTTCAGTGTAGTAATGCTCTTTAAGACAATACATGTACGGTGAAAAGCTGAATCAATGGATACCGTTGTCTACTATATCAGTTTGACCATCTTAATGTAGGTTTCTTTACATTACTATATTTTAAGCGCGTCTTCTGGATCTATGCAAGCGAAGTGCTACTTTCTATTAATGTCAAATAATTTCATACCATTGAAATACTCCTTGTTTTATCCAACTTCTGAAAAAAGACAACATTTCTTAAGTATGTTTCATGCAAAATGAATTTTTCCTTGCTCTATATTTTCTGTATGGGCAATTCTCTACATACAGGGCACTTTTGTGTACAATCGATAAATTATCAAAACTATTGTTTGTATTGTAAGAAATAATCGGCATAAATCCTCCTTCAAGTTTCTTATAACATGATGCACAAAAAATTTTTTGAAGTTACACTTCAAGTGAATTATCATTTGGTGAATCTACTAAGAGATGGTGCTTCTTCGAAAAAACTATTTTTTGGATTGAAACAAATAAAAAATTTTTATTAATATATTTTTATGAAAAATACTTTTTTTCATACTTACACTCATCTGAAAAATCTAAAAAAAGAATAGAGAATAACTGAGAGCAAACAAGGATGTCGATTATTCGTTTACCAATTCTGAACCTGTAATACTTTCGTTGTGAAAAAATATTGTAAGACCAATACTTATAAACAATATAACATAATTAGAAATAAAAATAGATTCATTACGCATTCTTTCTTAGCATCAAACTGCTTTCTAAGACGCATTTTCCAGAAGTTTTCTTAAAAGGTTATAACATTTAACAAAAATTGTATAGTTGAATTTCAGTCCAATAAAATAAAATCACCATAAAATCACTGCTTGAAACGTCTTCATAACCCAAAAATGCTTTAGAATCAAGCGCCACATAGTTTTTCGTTTTGTTTCAGGAAAGGAAAACCACTTTTATACAAAAATTTGGTATTTTCAAAAATAATTATGATAATTAGATTTTCCTTTTTGATTCTAATGGAAGCTTTTTATCGTTTTGATATTTGCGAAAAATAGAGCAAGAAAAAGTTTTAAAGCAGAATGTAGCAAACAGCAGTTTCATACTATCGACGTTTTTGATATAAACCCAAAATTTAAAATTTCGACAGCATATCGGCACCCTTAAATTTTTTTCGATAAAAGTTAGGGTTTTCGAATATCAAGCACAAAAATTTGAACATCTATCGATTATTTTTTCACAACTATTTTTTTTCCAGTCAGAGATTCATAATTTAATCTCAAGAAGTTGAAGCTCGAAGATCATCAAGCTAGATTTATCTTATATTGAACTTCATAAAACTGTAGCTCTGAGTTTTTAATGAATAATATGTGGCTTATGTAAATTTCCTGCTCATAAATAATTATTTATATACATTTGGAACTAGATCTTCTAAAAATAAAGGTGAATAATGAAAATCCACATTATCGATCAAAGTTAAATCCTCTAATGACGAAAAATAATTTTCATCATACAGAATATATGGGGTATAAATTCAAATTTAATAAATTCAAATTTTGTTCAGAAAAAAAGGATCTGTCGCCTCTCACTCCACCGGGATTCGAACACCAGATCGACTGATTTATGTTCAGGTACTCTAACCAATTGAGCTACAGAGAGATCAAAGAAAGATACTGTTTTTCTGATATACTTTAATTTTTGCAAGGTGTTACACAATCAATGTTTTTAATAGGAATCTGTATTATCATCAGAGATTGTAATTATCGATCGTTTGAGAAATCCAATCACACATACTGTGTATAATGGAAATCGCCATTATAGACCAAAGTTAAATCCTCTAATACTGAAAACTAATTTTCATCATACACACTAGATGCGGATAAAAATTCAAATTTAATGAATTTCAATTTTATTCAGAAAAAAGGGATCTCTCTCCTCTCACTCCACTGGGTTTCGAGCACAAGATCAACTGATTTCCGGCCAGGTACTCTAGCCAATTGAGCTACAGAGAGATCAAAGAAAGATACTGTTTTTCTGATATACGCTAATTTTAGGAAGGTGTTAGAGAATCAATATTTTGAATAGGAATGTGGATTATCATCGGAGATTGTAATTATCGATCCGTTGAGAAATTCAATCATACATACTGTGAATAATGGAAATCTACATTATCGACCAAAGTTAAATCCTCTAATACAGAAAAGTAATTTTCGTCATACACACTAGATGGGGATATAAATTCAAATTTAATAAACTCAAATTTTATTCACAAAAAAAGGATCTCTCTCCTCTCACTCCACTTGGCTTCGAGCACCAGATCAACTGATTTGCGGGCATGTGCTCTAACCAATTGAGCTACACAGAGATTAAAGAATGATACTGTTTTTGTGATATACGCTAATTTTAGCAAGGTGTTACACAATCAATATTTTAAATAGGAATCTGTATTATCATCGGAGATAGTATATCGATGTGCTGATTGATTGTCAACAGTTTTGACTTGTTTAGTATGTGAGGGTGCATCTTGAGTTTGTTGGCGAACGTTCAGAACCTTTTCGCAAACGGCCTGCCGAATTTTATGTAGTCAATCACGCACTGAACATGGGACCTATTCTGTCTTGCTCAATTAATCTTCTTGTTCAATTGTTGCAAGCGTCTTTTGGTCATTGAGTCCATCCACGGTTTTAACCTTCGATTTGAATCAGCCAAAGCTCTCTTTGCAACATAAACTGAACAACTGACGGTATTGATGCTGTGATACTTCGAGGTATCTCTGAATCTAGCACCAGCACAGTTCGGTTCGTTTCACATTTAGAACCTCTTATAACCCATGCATCTCTTACGAGCTCCCTTAGCCTTCCATCCGAGAAAATTGAGTCGATCATACTGTGGCCAACAAATCTGTCTCCGCTACCTTTTGTTTTTGGATCTCCAAAATTACCAAGCATACCCTTCCATACCCTAGTCCTGAACTCCAACCCATCCATTTATATCTCCTAGTGAAGTGATTCTTTTCCCTGATCGCAAGTTCCTAAAGTATCGTTTAGAGTGTCCCAGGAGGCGTCTTCTACCTTACTCCTGACCCCATCTTGCGAATACAAATCCATGCCTCTTGACTTGTATCAGCCGTCATAATGGTCATTGACATCAGGCTAGAATTGTATGATCTTCTTCACATGATAATTAGCACTATTACTCGTATAAGCTCGCGGATGATCCTTTCCTTTAGAAATAAAGGCAATTGTTCTGATATGGAAAAATATTCAGAAAGAAACGTGCAATAATGGACTGGGTGTGAATGAGACTAAGATGATGTGTTTCAGAAATAAGAGGGGTAGATAAGAGTGCGAATAGAAGATCAATAGCGTGGTGGTTGAGTTGGGTAATGAGTTTTGCTCCTTAGAATTTTGATGCTGCAGGTGAGAAAGAGATTAGAATGCGCAAGTAAAATAGTGAGACAAGTATGGGGTATAGGAAGAAGAAAGTTACAAGAATGTATATGACGTATTTGTTCGCGTTTCCGAGACGCGTGGATACCTATTGAATAACCTTTCACGATCTCTTATGATCGAACAATACCTATTTATAATTTTTCTAAATATATTGTTTATCTTTTTCAGATGGAAAAAAGTTTTTGATATTGGTAATTAAACAAGAATGTATATGACGTATTTGTTCGCGTTTCCGAGACGCGTGGATACCTATTGAATAACCTTTCACGATCTCTTCTGATCGAACAATACCTATTTATAATTTTTCTAAATATATTGTTTATCTTTTTTAGATGGAGAAAAAGTTCTTGATATTGGTAATTAAACAAGAATGTATATGACGTATTTGCTCGCGTTTCCGGGACGCGTGGATTGATCTATTGAACAAAATTTCACGATCTCTTATTATTTAGCAATATCTATTTATAATTTTTTCAAAATATATGGTTTATCTTGTTTAGATGAGAAAAAATTTCTTGATACTGGTAATCAAACAATACTGTATATGACGTATTTGTTCGAGTTTTCGAGACGCATGAATTGACCTATTGAATAACCTTTCACGTTCTTTTATGATCCAACAATACCTATTTATAATTTTTCAAAATATATTGTTTATCTTGTTTACATGGGAAAAAATTTCTTGACATTGGTAATTAAACAAGACTGTATATGGCGTATTTATTCGCGTTTTTGAGACACATCAATTGACGTATTGAATATCCTTTCACGGTCTCTTATGATCCAACAATACCTATTTCTAATTTTTCAAAATATATTGTTTATCTTGTTTAGATAAGCAAAAATTTCTCTATATTCGTAATTAAACAAGGCTGAATTCAACGTATTTGTTCGCGTTTCCGAGACGCGTGGATTGACCTATTGAACAACCTTTCATGACCTCTTATTATTCAGCAATATCTATTTATAATTTTTCAAATTATATTGTTCATCTGGTTTAGATGAGGAAAAATTTCTTGATACTGGGAATCAAACAATACTGTATATGACGTATTTTTTCATAGGTAGAATCTTGCTGTTCAGGTATTCTATCAGTGCACGCAGATCATTTGTGATGTTCATCTTGGGCAGAGATTGCCTTCATGTTCGTTCTACATATCTGACCCCTAGTAAAGCATGACCGAAATTCCTTTCAAGGTGCTGCAGTTTTTCTGGGATCTCGCTGTTCAGACAATCGTTATTAATGTCCGGATGTAGTTTTGGTGGATTCCGTACTTGATGTTCATTATCCCTAGCATCTATGCCTTTAGCTTCAATCAGGTCTTCGTTGTTCAAATATGCCAAGGGAAGTTCATCAATAGGAAGCTGCTGTTCCACTTCCATTTCAATGGCAGCTATTTCAGAAACCGAAATCAATCTGTTTACAGATACTGAGCGTTTTTGATTTGCTAGATTCTGCTCAATTATTTTTGTGACTAGTTCTGGGTACTTAGGTAAGAAGAGCCGATAATGTTCTCTTCTGACACTTTGCCAACTTTTCTTTGCCAAAAAATTAAGTGGAATTACATGTCTGTTTATATGGCATGCCCATTTTAATCGCCTGGTTAGATGTTGAACCTCTGCTTCTGGCTGTGGTTATATTAAGCTATCTACCTTTGGAGCATTTGATGGTGCTGGAACATCACCAAGTTCAGGAAGATCATCAATTGCCGCTGCGTGTTCGTGTGACGCGGCTTCCTCTAACTGATGTTCATTGCCGTCTGTTTTCCACCCCTGATCAACCTGTTGTTAAATCTCCATTGTTCAATCTTCTGAGATGTGTAGATTAGTCCTGATGTCCTGTCCCGTAGTGATAAGATCTCTTGATGCGATTTTCTCTATTTCAGGATACTTTGCAGCAAACTTCGTTTTAAAATTGTATCCTATTCCGCGTGGGGGTTTGAACTTTGCACTTTCATAATAGAGACGCACTAATTCCTTATTGATTGTGGTATCCTACTTAATTCTCTCCCACGTTATTTCTGTTGAGTTGGTTGGCTGCAAATAGCTAACGCTAGCCAAAGCATCCCCAGCAGGCACCTAAGATTCGTAAAAATATATTCAAATCGGTTTATATCTTCAGTAACACCATGCATATTAGGGTATGAATTTGATCTGCAGCAGAATGATCCAATAATGTGACAGTCTTTTGCTTTTTCATGTTGATACAGATTGACCTTTTATTTGCATGTCGCTGCAGCAACAGAAAAATACTTTAAGATTTGCTTTCATTTTGTGAAATTGTAGATATCCAATAAAAACTGTTCGAGCGCATTTTCAAAATTTTTAGGACCCGTTCTTTTTTTGGATATAAAAATGCTATGCACAGTTATCAGTAGTTCTAAAAAATATGAACGATTTATTTCAGTGACTCTTTTAAGCTTAAAAACAAAGTCACAATCATGTTTAACCGTTAACTTTGAAACCTCTGTGCACAAATGCGGGTGAAATACAAAGACCGAGCAAGCGCGAGATAAATATATTATCGAGCACGAAGCGCAGGAACCTGGAAAATTTGTTTCAATTCTATTGAAATCTGATGAAGTTCTCTCAAATTCCTTATGATCTGCTCAGAATCCTCAAAGTCTTCAAAATCTCAAAATCTAGTGAACATTAGGAATGAAAAAAAGCTTGAAACTGAAACTTCATCAAACGTGGCATAATTCACTTTTTTGGGGGCAGACATTTCTCTAAGAAAAAGTATTTCTGAAAAAAAGTCATTTTATTTTACCTCAAGAGACATAGTGAACAATATTCATGTGGTCTAGGCTCAAGGAAAAATTATATAATATATTTTTCAATGAAACAATAATTTTTTTTATTATAGTTGTATCCACGGGAATGTTATTTTAGGTGGACAAACAATAGGAAAGTTTGGGGTAAAGCACCGGGCTTCGAATTACATGTGCTATAAATTATAATTTGAATGTAATTCTGACGTCTATGTGTTTTAGTGTGAGGCTCATATAATCAGATAACATATGTCATTACTTAAAAGCGTTTTTACCCACGTCATTACGTATTTGACGAAACGATATTACTCGAGACATGAATAATACTAAAGTAGATATCCTTATTTCTATAGAAATAATCAAAAACCACCCCTAGCACATTTATCGGACACCAACTCAGCTGCCCTTAACTAAAAGAGCCACAACAATTTTCAAATTAAAAATAAGCACCCTGGTCACCTTCCGAAGACTCTATTTAATAACGGCATTGCTATCGTAATAATAATCATTCCTCAAAAACTACCCCTGGCGCATTTAACCAAAGACATCTCAGCTGCCTTCAACTACAAATGTCAAACAAATTTTTAACTAAAAATAACCACCCAGGCCGTTTTACAAGACTATATCTCCATAGTTGTACTAAATACGCCCGAAAACCACCCCTAGCATATTTAACGTACCGTAACTCTGCTGCCCTCAACTCAAAGAGCCAACAAAATTTAATTAGAAAAAATCACACCAAATACTCTCAAAAGACTCTAGGTAATATCTTCTTCCCTAAACTAAGATTCTTAAATCAGCAAAAGTACCCCTAGTACATTTATTATACGCAATATAGCAAATTTAGCAAACCGCAACTCAGTTGCCTTCAACTAAAACGGCCAAAACAATTTCAAATTGATAATAAACACCTTGAACACCTTTTCAAGATTCTAGTTGATATCGCCATCTCCACAGTAATAATAAAAAACCTCCAAAAACTACCACTGGCCAATTCAAACGAATCAATCTCAGCTGCCTTCTACTAAAAATCCTAACGAAATTTTAATTGAAAATAATCGCTCCGGACACCTCCCCAAGATTTGAGTTGATATTTCGATCACCATAGTAATACTTAACAAACCCCGAAAACTATTCCTAGCCAATTTAAAGAAACCCTACTCAGCTGCCTTTAACTAATACAACCAAACAAATTTTAATTTAAAAAAATCACTCCAGACACTTTCACAAGGCTTTAGCAGATATCCCCAATCTTACAGTAACATTTAAGAACTAAAAAAAAACCGCTCCCAGCATACTTAACATTCCTCTACTCAGCTGCCTTCAACTAAAACAGCCAACAAATTTTGAAATTCACTCGGATTGGAATCTTGCTTCGACCTTGGATTACATCAGATTGAAATTTAATCGGATATAAATCTTGATTTGGTTTGGATAGGTTCGGATAAAAATCATTGGTTTCACTTCGGGTTGGCATTCCTGTTTTGAAATCGCATTAGGACGGATTCAACCGGATTGCCATTCTTATTTTGACTTTGTATTAAATCGGATAGGAATCCTTTTTCAAACTTGGATTGGGTCGAATTCAGTCGGATGTAAATCTTGTTTTCAAATCACATTAGGACAGGTTTAATCAGATTGCCATTCTTATTTCGACTTCGAATTAAATCGGATAGGAATCTTTGTTTCAAAATCGGATTAGGTCGAATTCAGTCGGATAAAAAAATTGTTTTAACCCTGGATTAGGTCGGATTCATTCGGAATGGAACCTTGCATTGACCTCGGATTATATCAAATTGAAATTCAGTCGGATAGAAATCTTGGTTTGGTTCGGATTCAGTCGGATATAAGTCTTTGGTTTCACTTCGGATTCAGTCGGATTGGTATTCTTGTTTTGAAATCGGCTTAGGACGGATTCAATTGGATTGCCATTCTTAATTCGACTTCGGATTAATTCGGATAGAAATCCTTGTTTCAAAATTGGATTAGGTCAGATCCAGTTGGATGTAAATCTTGTTTTGAAATCGGATTAGGACGGATTCAATCGGATTTCCATTCTTATTTCGACTTCGGATTAAATCGCATAGAATCCTTTTTCAAAATCGGATTGGGTGGAATTTAGTTGGATAAAAATCTTGTTTCGCCCCTGGATTAGGTCGTATTCATTCGGATTGTAACCTTGCTTTGACCTCGCATTATATCAAATTGAAATTCAGTCGGATAGAAATCTTTGGTTTCACTTCGGATTCAGTCGGATTGGCATTATTGTTTTGTAATCGCATTAGGACGGATTCAATCGGATTGCCATTCTTATTTCGACTTCGTATTAAATCGGATAGGAATCCTTTTTCAAACTCGGATTGGGTCGAATTCAGTCGAAAATTCAACAGTTTGGTGGAAAATTCTACAATTTAGTTAAAAATTTAACTATTTTGTTAAAAAGTCGTATTTTTTCGTTGAAAATTCAACTGTTTGGTGGAAAATTCAACGATTTAGTAGAAAATGTAACTATTTTGTTAAAAACTCATTTTTTTGATGAAAATTCAACTGTTCTGTTGAAAATAAATCTATTTGGATTGAAAATTCATCTTTTTTGTTGAAAATTCAACAATTTCGTTGAAAATTAAATAATTTGGTTGAAAATGCAACTATTTTGTTGAATATGTAACTATTTTGTTAACAAGTCATCTTTTTCAGTCGAAAATTAAACAGCTTTGTTGAAAATTCAACTATTTTGTTAAAAATGCATATTTTTTCGTCAAAATTCAACAGTTTGGTTGAAAATTAAATAATTTCGTTGAAAATACAACTGTTTTGTTGATAATTTAACTATTTTGTCAGAAAGTTATCTTTTTTGTTGGAAAATTCAACTATTTTGTTAAAAAGTCATATTTTTCAGTCGAATATTCAATAGTTTGGTTGCAAATTCAACAATTTAGTTGAAAATTCAACTATTTTGTTAAAAAGGTCATCTTTTTTTGTCGAAAATTCAACTGTTTGGTGGAAAATTTAACAATTTAGTTGAAAATTCAACTAGTTTGTTAAAAAGTCATCTTTTTTGGTCGAAAATTCAACTATTTTGTTGAAATGTCGTCTATTTAGATTGAAAATTCATCTTTCTTGATGAAAATTAAACAATTTCGTTGAAAATTAAATAATTTGGTTGAAAAGGCAACTATTTTGTTGAATATGTAACTATTATGTTAAAAAGTCATCTTTTTTCGTGGAAAATTCAACAGTTTGGTTGAAAATTCAAAAATTTAGTTGAAAATTCAACTATTTTATTGAAAATTTAACTATTGTGTTAGAAAGTCATCTCTTTCCGTCGAAAATTCAACAGCTTTGTTGAAAATTCAACTATTTTGTTAAAAATTCATCTTTTTTCGTCAAAATTCATATATATATATATAAACAATAATTTATTATAAATATATATAATACATAATAATATTTGTTTAAATAATTATTCGTCTTTTCATTGTCTTGTTTTCATAACTAAAGAAATGCGCATTCTTTGAAAAATTTGTTATTAAAAATTTTGTTGCAACTTGTGTCGTTTTTCCATTAATTTTATTTGCAAAATAAAGCACAAATTTCATTTCTCATGAAAAAAATTACATCGTTCAATTGTCATTTATTAATCAAAAAATTTTGTTTTAAATCTTTTTAAATATTCTCTTGGGATTAAATTTACAAAATAAAAGATCATTCTCAATTTTCCCAGCCATCTTCATTTCTTTTCCTTGAAACCTTTACAGATCCTTCAAAAGCTTCAAAAATTTTATTTCAAACCCTTGAAAAATACAAATTTAGTTTTTTATTTGTCGAAAAAACTGCAATTTCTAGCATTATTCAAAGAGGCAATTATTAACAATAATAATAATTCGTTCGAACAATTATTTTTGTTAACATTAATTAAGTATTACCTCACACTTAATATTGACGATTCTGAATGAAATTTACAAAAACGTCTTTTTTTCTTATGAGAAATACGTGTTAAACTTCTTGCGTCATCTCTAAATATCAATACTTCGAAAAAAAATATGTTTATTTGTTTGTGGACTCAGAATAATTTGCGGGTGATATGCATAAAAATTCAAGAAAAAAAAAAATTTCCAATGAATTTTTGGACCACCTTATTGGATATTCATGCATAGTCCTCTTGTCTGTTTTGTTTTGAAGCACGTGAATATATTTTTGATACGAACAGAATCATTTTGCTGCATGATTGAATGAAAGTTGTCACAAAAGTATGCATTTTTCTGCAAAAAGGTTCTTTTTGATACAAATGAAAATCCTCTCAATTCAAAAGGAAATTCCATTTGTCTCGAGAAACATCCTTTTGATACAAGAGAATTTTTCTCTGGGTGCACAAAACATTTGTCTATTTATCGAGAAATTGACATAAATGGATTTATATTTTTGTTTGAATCCAAAATAACAATAATTGAAAACAATTTTCATTCAGATATATATATATATATATTTTTTTTTTGTTGAATAATTGTTATTTTAAATTCAAGCAATAATTTTAGAAACTTTAAACATTAAAAATAATTTCTTTTTGATTGAAATTATTTGATTATTGTATTTTTAATAAATAAATAATATTTATGACAAATTTTGATGGCTTAAATACAGGAATTTTCCAGATCGGATATTTTATAATTCGGCAATACCCTGTCAGAAAGTTTCAAATTTGGTAATATTATAAACTGTCTGGAATTTTTCAATTTGGCAATATTATAAACTTTTCCGGAATTTTATTATTCCAGAATTTTTATTATTCGGAAATTTTATAATTCAGGAATTTTATTATTCAGCCGCTTTATGATTCGGAAATTTTATAATTCGGTAATTTTCCAGTTCGGGAATTTTATTATTCGGGAATCTTATTATTAAGAAATTTTTAATTCTGTAATATTATAATCTGTTCGGAAATATTATTATTCGGGAATTGGATAATTCGGGTATTTTCCAATTCGGTAATATTATGAACTGTTCCGGAAGTTTATTATTCTGGAATTTTATAATTCGGGAATTTCATTATTCGAGAATTTTATAATACGGGAATTTTATAATTCGGGAATTTCATTATTCGGAAATTTTACTATTCGGGAATTTTCCAATTTTTTAATATTACAAACAGTTCGGGAATTTTATTATTCGGAAATTTTATTATTCTGGAATTTTATTATTCGGTAATTTCATTATTCGGGAATTTTATGTTTCGGAAATTTTCCAATTCGGTAATATTATAATCTGTCCGGGAATTTTATTATTCGGGAATCGGATGATTCGGATATTTTTTAATTTAGGAATATTATGAACTGTTTCGAAAGTTTATTATTCTGGAATTTTCAAATTCGAGAAATTTATTATTCTGGACTTTGATAATTCGGGAATTTCATTATTCGGGAATTTTATTAATCGGAAATTTCTTTGTATGTATGTGTATGACTTACGCAAGGTCTGATGAGTCGCGAATATGTCAATTTTATTATTACTAACTGAGGTAATACGGTATTGGAAACAAAATTTATATTGTAAATATAGTTTTGAAATATAGTTTTGAAAATATTCTAGAGACCACCTTTTTCAAATTATTTCGTTTAATCTCTGTACCAACTGCCATCAAGCCGGTCTATTTCTAGTCAAAACAAGGACTGATGGTTCTGGTACAGAAAGCAGATATTGGCAGATATTGGCCTTGAATTAAGACCTGTCTCTGTCTAACGGAGAAGGGTAGACATTTATTTCATTGCGAGAGTGTGGTTTCCAAATATTCTATAAAGGTGGTGCTTGACATTTTTGACACCAGCCTCCCACAATCCATCGAAATGAGGAGCATATGAAGGAATAAAATTCCAGGTTATGCTTTCGGTGATGAAAAAATTTCTCAAATTTCCGTCATAACGTAATTTGCAAAAAGCAATTTTTGATTCTTTATTTGCACCTTGAACATTTGTGCCGTTATCGCTATAAAGGTTTGAGGGCAGGCCTCTCCTCGCCACAAATCTTTTCAATGCAGCTAAGAAAAAACCATGGTAAAATCGATTACTAATTCTAGAGGGACAGTTCTTGTGGCTAAGCAGACAAAAAGAGCTATATAAGCATTATGTGATATATAACCACGTCCAATACCTAATCTAACTAGAATAGGTCCTGCATAATCAAGACCAATATGTTCGAACGGCCTCGATCTCGTCACTCTATCTGTGGGTAACTCACCCATAACTTGAGATGGAATTTTTGCTCTTTGTCTGAAACAAGTGATACATTGGTTAATTATGTGACGAATTGAGTCGCACGCCATTAGTATCCAAAATTTTGTCGTAAAATATGCAGTGTGAGCTGCGGAGCACCGTGTCATGATGTAAGATGCGCCTGCTCTATTTTCAAATTCGTGATATGATGTTTAGGCAATATTATCAGATGTTTGGTATCATAGTGAATAGGTGCTCATTAGATAAACCCAAAAAATGTGATCTAAATTCATCAATTTTATTCTCAGGTATTTTTTTAATATTGGATTCAATATCTTTAATGATTTCAAGTAATTGAATACAGTTTTTTATCCCCAAATTTGCTGCTAAAACCATCACCTAATCTCAAAATGTCAATAAATCTGTGTGGGATACACTGTAAAAAAAGTATCATTTCAAGGCTAGCTTTCGGTATTGAAACACTCCTCGAAAAATATAGTCTCTGGTGGCTCTATTCTAATGCCACTTCATTTTGATTCCACTAAATTATGTTTTTGTACAACTTTTTGGATCAAAACAGGACTGAAGTGAGAATCAAATTCCAATGACGTAACGTAGCATATGGGAACAATAAACGTGCGTGAACTGTCACTGAAATTTAGAATCTGGGTTATATACAATGTTAGAAGTTTATAAATTCTGTTTTAAAATAATATGTTAGTTAGCACTGATAATTTAGTGTTTATTAAGAATAAGGAGACTAAGATGAAGAAGTAAGCACTATGAAGAAGAAATAAACACTAGAAGACAAAGTAAACCACATGACGAATCCTTAGTGAAAAATACTGATGTTTGTGATTTATGCAGAAAGGCTCCGATTTTACTTCCTCAAAACAAGAAAAATTCTAAATTCTACTTCGAAAAATTGTTCACAGAATACCAGCTATTCTTTAAAACTACAGAAAAATGAAAAATCACAATCTTTAATGTTATTTTTACATGAGGCATGGAGAAAGCAGCAAGTTATGTTCATGTGATTTTACAATGTCCGAGGGAATTTACATATCGTATTTCTCTAATTTACGTTAAAAATTACTGATATTTTTTGTCTAATCATCCTTAGAATTTCACCAGCAATTTTTTTTCTGTATTATAACACTTTCTAATCAGATTAGGTTATATTTACAACTGTCATGTGATTTATGCATGGAAGTATAAATTAGCGGGAATACAGGTTTTAAAATAGTAAAAAAAAAGATTCCTGGGAAAAATTTGGAAATTCTATGAATTCCGAGAATTCCGTAAATTATATGAATTTCGTGAATTCCATGAATTCCGAGAATTATAGGAATTCCTTGAATTCCGAGAATTCTTTGAATTCTATGAAATCCTTGAATTCCGTGAAATCGGTAAATTCTATCAATTCTATGAATTCCGTGAAATCCGTGAATTCCTTCAATTCTACGAAGTCCGTGAATTCCGTGAAATCCGTGAATTCTATGAATTCTATGAATTCCATGAAATTCTTGAATTCCGTGAAATCCGTGAATTCTATCAATTTTGTGAATTCCGTGAAATCCGTCAATTCTATGAATTCCGTGAATTCGTTGATTTCCGTGTATTCTATGAGTTCCGTGAATTCCTTGAATTCTGCGCAGTCCGTGAATTCCGTGAATTCTGTGAAATTCGTGAATTCCATGAATTCAGAGAATTCCATAAATTCCGTGAATTTCTTGAGTTCTATGAAATCCGTGAATTTCGTGAAATCCTTGAATTCTATTAGTTCTATTAATTCCGTGAATTCTATGAATTCCGTGAATTATATGAATTCCGTGAATTATATGAATTCCGTAAATTCCATGAATTCCGAGAATGCCATCAATTCCGTGAATTCCTTGAATTCTACGAAATACGTGAATTCCGCGAAATCCGTGAATTCTATTCATTCTATGAATTCTATTAATTCTATGAATTCTATGAATTCCGTGGAATTCGTGAATTCTATGATTTCCGAGAATTCCGTACATTATATGAATTCTGAGAATTATATGAATTTCGAGAATTATATGAATTCCGAGAATTCCGAGAATTCTATAAAATGCGTGAATTCCGTGAAATCCGTGAATTCTGTGAAATTCGTGAATTCCATGAATTCAGAGAATTCCATAAATTCCGTGAATTCCTTGAATTCTGTGAAATCCGTGAATTTCGTGAAATCCTTGAATTCTATTATTATTATATCATTAAGCCGTTTCCCTTTCGGGGTAGGCGTGAATTGCTCGGTGGTAAAGTAGTGATGTCTGTCCAGAACGCACGCTACAAGAAATACTGCTTGAATCTCCCAACGCCGAGCCAAGTGAGGGCAAGCGGTTCACGCTGATTGTTCGATGTTTCAACTCAGGCTATCAACTTTTCTAGAAAAAGCCTTTTCCATCATTTTAGAAGAATAAGTTTAATACAACCAATATTAAAATTTGAAATAATGATAAATATTGCGAATATATTAAATTAAGTGATTTGACTTAAACATCTTTGAGGAGTTTACCTAATTCATTCACGAACCCAATCTGATCAATAGATTAGCATGTGACACAACCAATATACTAAAATTTCTGTACCATTAAACTTCATACATTTCTATTGTATTTGTACAGAATTGAGTGCAAAATCAAGAAGTGGCCATAGAAATTTTCATCGTGCAGTTGTTCCTCACATTCCAATAACCCGCATAAAAGGACTGGAATTTTCTCCATGTGATGAAGGAATAATGTACAAAGGAATTTTCCTTTGAAAATGGTGGAATGGTTTTAAAACTCGTGAAAACAGATACAACAACCAATTTGCAATACTGCAACTAAAGCGAAAGAATCGCGAAGACCCACCAGAGTTTAGGCCTGTCCCCGTTAGTTCCATTAGGTGACTAGGGTTGATACGTGCGTATGTGATTAAAACAGGTGTATTTTTATTATTATTAGTTGGGTTGAGACCGTAACAGCCCCTGAAGCTTGGTTAATCCCCTGGCGTCCCCTTGTGAGCCTAAGCGTAACCCAAAAGCCCTCTCCATAAGGAAATGACCGCAGTCACGCTGTTGGTTGACATCTCTGACTCACTGATGCAGTGACTGCCAGTAAGTGTTAGACGTTTCCTCGCAATAGGAGGGCAGTGACAAAGGATGTGAGTAGCTGTCTCATCATCCATTCCGCACAGACGACAGAGTGGACTTCCCGCAAGCCCTATATTATGTCTATGATATCCGAGGTTCCCATGTCCTATAAACATTTCTGTTAGGGCTTTGATCTCTTTTCTCCCGAGCTTGAGTATTGGCTCTACTTTGATATCTTTGAAGATTTCAGGGCTTTTATAGCACGAGGTTACGACCCACTCAATTTTCTTGGTGAGAAAATAAAACTTTATCATTATTCCAATAAATCAGATATTCTTTGGATTTAAAGATAGCGAATAGTGAGAATGTTGAAGTGATTTGAACAATGAATATAAAGTAGTCTCTCATTATTTTCATAAAATGAAGACTGCGATGGGTATTCTTTGTTTCACTTTGATGATCCTCACAAATCCTGTTGGTAAATATAATCATATTTATAGTTGAATTTGTTTCAATTTGACTAGCTTTTAAGTGAGAATATGTAAAATTGAATTATAGTTATAGTACTAATTAAAAGAAGATAATAGAAATGTGATACGTAGCAAGCAGACAAAGTTTGATAAAAGAAGACGATTTTGTAATAGTTTAACTTTATTTGAACAATAACAAGATAATGTGAACCTGTTGAAGAGATTACGTCACCTACGCCAACAAACATTCTTGACATAACTTATTATTGCTTCATCAAAAAAATAATCATAACAAATTTGTAAATCTCTTCTGGCTGAACAGCTTTTGACTTCATTTTTTGGTATGGTGTACTGATTTTTCGGAAAATTCAAGTATTTCAATTTTTAATGTTATTCCTCACGAATGAAACAAAAACTAGGGCTTTTATCAGAAAATAATTAGCAACGAATTCTTAGATCATTTTTGGTTGAAGAAAAATAGTATTCCTGAAGAATGGAATTTCTTATTTTTCAAAAAGCATTTTCGATGGATACAAGCAGAAGCGTTGTTAAAAAATACCTCAGGACAATTTATAGAAGTTGGGCAGGGCATTTATAGTCTTTGGTAGCCTCACGACAATCTATGATTGTTGGACAGAGCGTTAATAGTTCTTGAAAGTCTAGATACAATTTATAAAAGTTGGATAAGGCGTTAGTGATTCTAGGGTGCCTTGGGAGAATGTATTGATGATGAACAGGGCATTTGTGATTTTGCTTGCCTAAGGACAATTTGTTGAAATTTGATTTTTTAATTCAAAATTTAACTATTCAATTTTTGGTTGAAAGTTCACCCTTTTTAGTAGAAAATTTAACTATTTTGTCGAAAAATCGTTTTTTTTTTGTTTGCAAAATTAATTTTTTAACTGAAAATTGAACTATTCCAGTTGAAGATTCATCATTCTAGTTGATTTTTTTTTCTAAAATTTAATTATGAAAATTCAACTATTTTCTTAAAAATTCGTTCCTTTTTGGTTGAAATCTGATTTTTTAACTGAAAATTTAACTATTCAATTTTTGGTTGAAAGTTCATCCTTTTTCGTAGAAAATTCAACTATTTTGTTGAAAAATACTTCTTTTTTGTTTGCAAAATTAGTTTTTTAACTGAAAATTTAACTATTCCAGTTGAAGATTCATCATTCTAATTGAAATTTTTTTCTAAAATTGAATTATGAAAATTCAACTATTTTCTTAGAAATTCGTTCCTTTTTGGTTGAAATTTGATTTTTTAATTCAAAATTTAACTATTCAATTGTTGGTTGAAAGTTCACCCTTTTTAGTAGAAAATTTACCTATTTTGTCGAAAAATCGTTTTTTTTTTGTTTGCAAAATTAATTTCTTAACTGAAAATTTAACTATTCCAGTTGAAGATTCATCATTCTAAATGAATTTTTTTTTTACTTTCTGGTTGAAAATTGAACTATTTTCATAAAAATTCGTTCCTTTTTGGTTGAAATTTGATTTTTGAACTGAAAATTAAATTATTAAATTAAATGTTTATTGTTTTTAATAGAAAATTCAACTATTTTGTTGAAAAATCGTTTTGTTTTGTTTGCAAAATTAATTTTTTAACTGAAAATTTAACTATTTCAGTTGAAGATTCATCATTCTAATTGAATTTTTTTTCTAAAATTGAACTATGAAAATTCAACTATTTTCTTAAAACTTCGTTCCCTTTTCGTTGAAATTTGATTTTTTAATTCAAAATTTAACTATTCAATTTTTGGTTGAAAGTTCACCCTTTTTAGTAGAAAATTGGCGAGCACCACGAATAACAAAAGACCTTTGCATTTTACACGTGCGGTGTGACTGCATTTTTAGTACGATTTTCCTTTCACGGAGTTTGGAATGTGTTGGTTGATCTTTATCAATAAAATGGAACAGGTTAAAAAGATAGTGTGGAGCTTCATTACTAAATAGGTTATAAAGAAAATTATCCATACAAAATTGTCTTCTTTTTGCGACGTTAAGAAATCCTGCTCTTTCTCTATACTGAGTAATATGTTTACTTTTGGGGATGGTATAGATGAACCGAATGCAGTCATTAAGCGTACGCTCAAGCCTGGCATTCAGCTTATCAGTAATATCGTCATATACAACACAGCCGTAGTCAAAGAGAGGAAGGATACGCGTTGAGGTAGGAAGTGATTCTTTATTCCTATTAAGCTGTTGGCGGATTCCAAAGGTTTTCCTTGAAATATCCGCAACATGTTCATTCCAAGTAAGACAGCGATTAAGAATATAACCTAAATCTGTCACAGATTCCATAAACAGAATGACACGTCCATCGATTAAGAGAGAAGGTAGGGTTGCAATTGTTTCAAGTGATGGAGAGGAAGTAGGTCCTATGATAATAGCCATAGTTTTAGAAGGGTTAAGAGTGAGACCACTTTTCAAAGCCCACTGCATCACTAGATCAATATCCGCCTGTACATTTTAAAGTAAGCTCTTAAGATTGGCAATAGGCCCGGAAAAGTAAAGCTTAAAGTCGTCAGCATATTTGTGATAGTTACAATGACGAATTTCACTACCAAGTTCAGAGGTATAAATATTCAATAAAGTGGGTGCAAGCGTGGATCCCTGAAGGACACCACTCTTAACCTCATCACAATCAGAGAACGATTACTGAGATAAGATTCAAACCATTTAACAGCCATGTTAGAGCGGTGAAGCGATTTGAGCCTAGTTAATAGTAGATTATAGTTAACTGTATCAAACGCCTTAGAAAAGTCAAAAAGGACAACAACCGTTATTTCCCTTCTATCAATTGCAAGTTTAAAGGTAGTACACAGCATCATTTATCCAAACACTTTTCCTTGAAATTCACAGTAAAAATCGCCTCAAAAACGATATCCACGGGCTGTGCACACAGATAAAAGGCCAATTCACACTCGCGACCCGAGTTTGTCAAAAATTTCAACAACTTCAAGTCAGAAAAGTAAAAAATTTACAGAGCGACTGAAGCACGATATGCATCGAACAAGCGCATATATACGTATTTTTTGAAAGCTTGGAAGCTCACTTTTGAAGTTTGGACGATGAAATTGTGTGAGTTATAAAATAGAAAAGTCATTAGCACCATACTCGCAAGCGGTGCCTTCTCAAGTGGTAGTGACCTTCTTTGGTCAGCCGTACCTATATTATATTTAAGGCCACGTCTGACCAAAGAAGGTCACTACCACTTGAGAAGGTGCCGCTCGCGAGTATGGTGCTAATTACTTTTTTCGATAGCTCACACAATTTCATCGTCCAAATGTCAAAAGTGAGCTTCCAAACGCATCCTAACGACATACGAACGATTCCACTAAACAAAAGTTGTATATTCAATTGTTGGTGTGCTAACTTCACGGACATAGATTTCAGGCGAATTTTTCAATGTTTACTTCAATCGATTCGTCTTGAGTCGAATAATCTTCTCTATTCTCGCATCAACTTTGAATTATGTTAATAAAAAAAGTTTGACTATAAATAACCGTTCTCAAAACATTATAAAGTGCAAGAAAAATGTAATGCATATTTTTATAAATTCCGTAGTCAGTTTGTAGATATAAGTGTTAAGAAAAAAGCCTTCCACATTTCATCGATTTATTTTCAACTGTCTTCAAGATATTCTTTTCACAAACAAGTGCAAAACTCACACATATAAACCTATATACACAAGGATTTTTTTTAGAAAATAGTATAAGATATTTTTAAATTGAGGATCATTTAATTAAACAAATTCAAATTTGCATCTCAAGGATCAAAGAATGCATTTCTTTAGAGCGAAAAGAAGTATTCTTAAAATTTGATCGCTGTCCAGCGTAAAATGGTTCTAAATAACTTTGAAGATATAAATTAGGCAAAAAATTTCGTTTAATAGAATGTCATTGTAGCTTGTGTGTTTTTTCCAAAAAGTTTATTTTATTTTCAAAGTATTTTTATAACAAATGTTTAAAACAAATTTGTCGATTTTTTTTCTCAAACAACTCGTGTCTTTTCTTTTTTTTCGTCCCTTTTGTGGTTTTTCTAAGCAACTTTTTTGTACCTGGGCGCTCTTATGGAAAAGAGTTAATTCTACAATTAATAATAGTAATTTATCAGTCAATCATTTAATCCGTTAATTATTTAATTAGTGTTTTTATTAATTGCATAAAAATGCTATCAATTTGTTTACATTAATTTTATTATTAACAAGTAAAAATATTTTTATGTTTCCTCTGCGATGATTTGTTTATCTATTTTTCGCATTTCGAACATAAAATAATACAATCTTGTAAAACTAATCCCGTTAATAACATTTTTCATTAATAATAAGTAGACAATGAAAAAATAGTTGATTTATAATTTTTTTTTTCATTCAATTTCGGGAACAGATATTCTGGAAGTAATTTTACAACGAAAATGCATAAAATATGCACACAGTTGATAGTGTAAAGAGTATTATTTCAATAATGGAAGGTCATAGCTCATGCCATATTGGGGCCAGGTCATTGATTTTTTTCAAAATCTTTCTCGCCAAATAAACAGATTCGAACGTACATATATACAAACGTCAGAATTAAGATTTTTACCTGCTTTAAAAAAATCGGGGCTCTTTGAAGAGTCATAACTCCGCGCTTATCAGAAATAGAAGATTTTGTTTTAATTACATTTTATTCAGAAAAAAGATCTCCTTTTACTCTTCTGGGATTCGAACACCAGGTCAACTGATATCCAATCAGGTGCTCCAACCACTGAGCTACAGAGAGAGCAGAGGAAGAATTCTTTTTTCTGAAATACGCTTTATTTAGCAAGATGTTACATTAATTTTTAATAGAAATCTGTATTATCATCGGAGAAGGCTATAAAAAACCATATTTCCAAATATTATGCATTGTCATAGCTTCCTTACTCTTTGATGAAATTTATCAATATTACAAGTCAATCGATTCGTCTCGAACCAAGGAATACTTTACGTTTGGGTATCAACTTTGAATTATGTCAATGAAAAAAGTTTTACTAGAAAAAGCCGATTTTCAAAATGTATAAATTGCCATAACTTCCCTTGTATTCAATAAAATCTATTGATATTTGGGTCAATCGATTTTTCTCGAACGAAGGTATCTTTTTTAATTGTGTATCAACGTTGAATTATGTTAGTGAAAAAAGTTTTACTATAAAAAACCATATTTTGAAATATTATGCATTGCCATAGCTTCCTTACTCTTCAATAAAATATATCAATATTATAGGTCAATCGATTCATTTCGAACCAAGAAACCTTTTAAGTTGTTGTATCAAATTTGAATTATGTACAATGAAAAAAGTTTTACTTTAAAAAGCCGATTCTTTAAATATATAAATTACCATAACTTTCCTACTCTTCAATAAAATGTATTTTTATTATAAGTCAATCGATTCGTCTCAAACCAAGGAATATTTCATGTTCTAGTATCAACTTCGAACTATGTCAATGAAAAAAGTTTTACTACAAAAAGCCGATTTTCAAAATATATAAATTGCCATAACTTCCCTTCTATTCAATAGAATGTATTGATATTTAGGTCAATCGATTCGTGTCGAGCCAAATAATCTTTTTATTTGTGTATCAACTTTGAATTATGTTAGTGAAAATATTTTTATTATAAAAAACCATATTTTGAAATATTATGCATTACCATAGCTTCCTCACTTTTCAATAAAATATATCAATATTATAGGTCAATTGATTCGTCTCGAACCTAGGAATATTTTATGTGCTTGTATCGACTTTGAATTATGTTAATGACAAAAGTTTTACTATAAAAGCCCGATTCGCAAAATATATAAATTGCCATAACGTCCCTACTATTTAATAAAATGTATTGATATTTAGGTCAATCGAAATGAGGCCTTAAAGCTTCTATAATCAGACACTGTGCTCGACCAGGCAATAAGGAAAATTGCTCTGGGATATGGTTTGGAAACATTACTTGAAAAAGTAGTTTTTTTCTCACACATGAAGCGATAGAGCTACAACTAACAAAAGTTTCCAGGTTCCAAAAAAAATCTGGTTTTACTGCAGCTGCTTTCAAATTGTAAACAGTAATATTACTTCTTATATGGTTACACGAGGTTGAAGACACTGCAGTTGATATTGACGATTGAAAAGCTGTTGACTTACAGGAAGATGTTTTAGACTGTATTTCAGTAGATGACTTGGATGACATTGAAGACGCTCTTAATAATATTTGTCCTGGTATCAGTTTTAATAAACTTAAGTTGTGTTACTTGGTTTTGGCATGTTGCTGCTATCTATTAAATCCATTTCAGTTCAAAAAGATGTATTCTGGTGAAGCAAACAGATACAAGAATGCGGATCAGTTGGGTGTCTGAAACGTAATTCTTCACGAATAAAGATTACAAAAAATACAACAAAAATCTAGAATTGAACCTCTGGACAGTGTAAGCCTGCATGAAATAATTCACTTTAGAGCGGGGAGTTCTCTGGGCGTGACTCAAACCCAAGTGAGTGACGATCTCTCTAGTCCGATATGAAATATTTTTTGTTAGGTTATACTATCTCGAGGCTCAATTATTCAGAAAATTACTGAAATTACTGATTCTTGCTGTATTACATGAAATCGCATTTGTGGAATTTATTTTTGAAATTACAAAAACAAAAATTCAATCCACCGAAATCAAGAGCAATATATTTTATATTAAAAATTTTGAGACTCGAGTTTAAAAATTTTTCAAATTTAAAGTTTTTTCAATTGTACGGTTTTTTATTTTCAACAAATAGTTGAAAAGGAGAAGTAAAGACTGAGCATTAAACGACTGATATTGGCATGAGCAAATGAACTATAACCTAAAAAACGTTCACGAATTGGATTGGATTCTACGCTGCATTATGAATAAAACACGCAAGTAATTTCAAAATTCATTTCAATAATTTGAAGGGACTCTAAAGGATTTGAAATATTTTAAGAAATTTTAGGAAACTGTAAAAGATTACAAGGAATTTTCAATTAATTTCAATAATTTGAAGAGATTTAAAAGATTTGAAATATTCTAGGGGTTTTTAAAGATTCCAAGGAATTTAAAACAAGTTTGAAGAATTTAAAATGATTCAAAAGGATTTAAAAGATTTTATGGTATTTTTAAACATTCCAAGAAATTTTCAAGAGCTTGAAAAAGTTTCTAAATGATTTGAAATATTTTAGAAAATTTAAAAATATTCCGAGGATTTTTCTAATCATTTCAATAATTTGAAGAGATTCTAAAGGATTTGAAATATTTTAAGAAATTTTTAGGAAATTGTAAAAGATTCAAAGGAATTTTCAAATAATTTCAATAATTTGAAGAGATTCTAAAAGATTTGAAATATTCTATGGTTTTTGAAAGATTCCAAGGAATTTGAAACAATTTTAAATAATTCAAACTGATTCAAAAGGATTTAAAAGATTTTAGGGTATTTCTCAAAGTTCCCAGGAATTTTCAAGAGCTTGAAAAAGTTTTTTAAGGATTTTAAATATTTTAGAAAATTAAAAAATATTCCAAGGATTGTTCGAATCATTTCAATAATTTGAAGAGATTCTAAAGAATTTGAAATATTCTAGGGTTTTTGAAAGATTCCAAAGAATTTAAAACAAGTTTAAAGAATTTGAAATGATTCCAAATGATTTAAAAGATTTTAGGGTATTTTTAAAAGTTCCAAGGAATTTTCAAGAGCATTAAAAAGTCCATGGATTTCAAAGGATTTGAAATATTTTAGGAAATTTTAAAATATTCCAATAATTTTCAAATAATTTCAATAATTTTAAGAGATTCTAAAGGATTTAAAATATCTGAGCAAATTAAAAAATATTCCAAGTAATTTCAAAATTCATTTCAATAATTTGAAGGGACTCTAAAGGATTTGAAATATTTTAAGAAATTTTAGGAAATAAGCTTTTGAGTATGTCGAACTAAAATAAAAAATAACATTGGGTATGTAATGGTTTTTTCTTTATATCAGTGATTAGAGAGTGAGAAAAATGTGTGAAATTGGGTTATTAGGACTCCTATTGACTAATTCTTTGTTTATATTTGGAAGGTGTGGGATGAAAAGATGAATTCCCTGAAGCTTTTGTAGAAACTTGTTAGTTCGAAGAAATGATTCATGTTTATAGCGGATAAGATTTTTTTTTAATATATGAAGCTGTTGCAATTTGCTGGTATATTTCTAATTGCAAGTAATTTTGTTAAGCTATATTATTCCATTCTGAATTTTATTATTATATCCACCAATAGAATCGAGGATGACCACCAATTTCAAGACCAGAGTCCAGACAATCCTCATGTTTTGTTAATTATAGGTAAAACTGGTTAATGGGAAAACGTAACTTATAAATATTCTAATAATTCATAAGCTTTCATAATGTACACTTTAGTCTTTGTCTCTTGGATTGAAGACGTCAACTTTTTACTTCTGAGATATTTACATTTGATAAGAGTCACTTTCAAGGAAAAAAATTGTTTACAAATTTAATCAAAACTGATATAAACATTTACGTAATCTTTTACGTTTTAGGAAAAAAACGATTTTCATGTTGCGCATTTCGATAATGTCTACTATTACGGCCAATTCGAATATTATAAAACTAATATAAATTCTTTAAAATATGTCTAATCCATAAAGAACGTAACGCTATTATTTTTCATTTCAACGCCTGCACCTTCCGTTTAAAATTGTGTGCATACAGAAAAATTTAAAGAATTTAATCCTCCTTCCCTCGTAAGACCGTACGTCATTAATGGATGGTGACTACAGGATTTCAAGAGATTTCACATGATATAAAAAATTGGATTCAATTTTAGATAATACAGACCGATTTCAAGTTATTCCAGAAAATTTCTTATGTTTCATCAAATTTTAAATTATTTTCACGGATTTCAAAATATTTCATAGGAATTACTATTATCTGAATTACTTGACTGCGCTTAATATATAGTTCTTAGGGTTAACGTATTATTAATAAGTTTTCACACAATAGGCAGTAAGTTTAATATTTTTATGAAAACACCTATAAATGCGACAGCATATTTTTTGATAATTTGAAAATTATGGCTTGCAAGGGAGCGTATATTTATGAAGAAAATATTGTTCATAAGGCTGTGAAAAAAGAATATCTCGCCCTACTATGAGGTCTCGCGAGAGTTGCAAGTTTTATTTTATGCCCTCAATTATTTTTTAAAAATGTTCAAATCTATTTTCTTAATCAGGCACGAGAATAATAAGTATAAACTTGATTGTATAAAGAAGTTTATTTCAGTTTCAAAATTTGTTTTGCTTTCTGAATAAAAATTGGTGAGATTCAAATAATTAATAGTGAAATTTGCTTATTCTATAGTGGCGAACTAATTGCTTGGTAAACAAATATTTAGGACTTTACATAATAATTTTGAAAAAGTTGACAACACGGACAACGTGAAATATAAAAGTTCAATTAAACAAAGTGATGTTGTGGTATTTCAACACTTTTGGAACAGTGAGAAGGCCATATCGAGAAATAGTTACCGTGATCTATTCTGTTTACATTTTAAAAATATTGCCTTCTAATCGTTTGAACAAAATTAAGAAATGGCGATGGCCATAAGAAAAGAGATGGCGACATCCCGTTTGATCCGGGCTTGAAACAAACGCTTCGAACGATATAAAAGTTGTATGAGGTCCAATTTAACATTTCGAAGAAACATACCACGAACTCTACAGCCTGGTTAAAGGGGAGAACGTCAAAAATATTTCAGAATCCAAATTCAAAATCTGTTCAGCAGTAAAAATCTGAACTTTTTGAAAGTTCTAACAAAGTATGGAGTTAATAGTAATCATACTCATTTCTTTCCCGGGCTGTTCGCGCGGCTGGAACGGTGCCTGGAGAAGAGGCTTGAGGAACGGCTCGAGGACTGGCTGGAGGAACGACTGAACGTGCGGTTGGAAGAACGACTGGATTTTTGTTCAATACGTAGAATTTTTAATATTTAGAGAAAATAATTATAGTCCAGGCATCTTCTAGTTTCTTACTGTTTCACCTGGGTGAAGTTTGTTTTTTTTTGTTGCTAAAACAATTTATTTAGTCACCCTGATAAAAGTTTAAACTTTTATAGAAACTACTACTACGCGTTACAAGAATTTGGTTTAAACATTTTTTAAACATCGTTTTCTCGTAGATTGACCCTTATAGTTGCATTATATAGTAAAATGTCTAACAGAGAAACGATTATTTTGTTCTTGGTGTATGTAGAAACCAAATTGAACAAATGAATATTCACTCAAAGGTTCACTGTGGTGTTTCAAATCCATTTTTCATACAGTAAAGTTCCGTTTATTTTAAAGATCGCTTATTTCAAAGTTCACTGAGTTCAACCCCTCTCCACGCACTTATTTTAAGTTGCGCAATTTTGTCATATCCGACCACAGTCCCCGTACACTCTCTTTCTTGTCTGTCGCTGATCAATAAAAAAAATAGAGACCGGAAGAATGCCCTCGTTGGTTCAAATTGAGTATTTTTTCACGGAGTCATAAGAAGACATCTCACGACGTTTCCGAGAAAATATGCTGAATGTAAAAGTAAACCACATCGATTTGTTCAGAATCGTGTATTCTCACCTTAAATTGCGTATAGTTGATTGTATTCCGCGAAACACTTGAAACACTTGAAAAATAGTGCCATAGAGACCTTTATAACGTACCTTTACGTTTTAGTATATGTTCTCCAAAAACTTGTATGCAGTTGCAGTCTCATGTAATAACATTCCTGAAAGCTGAAATTCCCACTTATTCTACCATACTACACTTGGAAACTATTAATATTTATATCTTTGTAATTTACTTTGACGTATCAAATATTTTCTCCGAAAACCTAGCCTCACTCAGCATGGTCATGGACGCGCAAGTCAGTCAACGCTAACGGAGCGTGACTTCTTCAACTGCGCTTGTACCGAAAGGCAATAATTATTGATAGTATTAATTGCTTTAAAAGATATTAAGAAGTTTTGAAATAATTTAAAAAAAAACGTTTTAATTTTTCAACAAATGATTTTTTACTCAAGAAATTAATTTTAATTTAATTTTTTTTTTTTTAATTTTACTCAAAAAATTACTCAACAAAATGTAGACTTTTGAAGACTTCGAAAAAAAGGAGCTTTTTGAGAGTTTTGAAAGCTTTGAAGACAATAAAAAAGTTTTCTTTTAAAGATTTCTGGAAAAACTCTATATGATTTTTTATTTAAAAATATTAATTTGAAGAGAAAATTGAAAGAGTTTAAAAAATTTCAAAAGATTTCCAACATTGTCGAAAAATATCTGGAAGATATTAAAGCAATTTTTTTTTAGATTTAAAAAAAGAAATTATTTTTGAAAAGATTTCAAAAATAATTTCAAACTTGAAACAATTTCAAGAAAATTAAGAAAAAATTAAGAATTTTGAAAATTTCAAGAAAAGAGGGTTTTGAACTTTTGAGGGGTTCCAAGAGAATAAAAAAATCTTCCTAAAATTCTTGGGAAGATTTATATAATGTTTTATTTGGTAAATTAATTTTAAGAGAACATTTAAAAAGATTTCATAAGATTTCGAAAACTGGCAAACAATAATCTGAAAGATTTTTTGGTAAAATGTCTTTATTTTGCAGGATATAAAATGATTTTCTAAAATTTCGAAAAATAATGTAAAAAATTTTAAAGCAAAATTTTTCAATTTTGCAAGATTTGAGAAAAAAGTCGTGTTTATTATGGAAATTCTGAGAAGTTTTGCAAAGATTTCATACAATTTAAAACAAAATCGATTTTTAAAGATTTCGAAGAAAAAATTTTCTAAAGATTCATAGGAAATTTAATTTTTTTTTTTTCATTTTCAAAAATAATTTTAATAGAATATTCCAAAAGATATCCAAAATTATGTTTAAGAATCTGAAAGATAGTTGGGAAATTGTTTTTATTTTGCAGGATTTTAAATGATTTCCTAAAATTTCGAAAAAGAAAGTAGAAGATTTTTTGGTACCTATGTTACAAGATCATCGCAGAAGATTGCAAACATCGTATTAAATTATCTCTTAACATCCTCATCTCATCAGCCACTTGACTTAGTCCGTGGCAATGATGAAAGACCGGGCTCATCCGAGAAAAAGTTTTAAAAAAACATAGTAATAATAAAATGATTGATTCCCCCGGAGTCCAGAAGACTTAAAGGGATTTCGAGAGCTTTTAAGATAGTTCAAGGCATTTCAAGAAATTTCGAAATATTTGAAAAGAATTCATTGGATTTTAAAGGATTTTAAGCGATACCGAAGTGTTTTCACGAATTTTGGAGGATGTGAAGGGGTTTTGATAGGATTTCGAAGATCTGAAGGGATGTCGTAAGATTTAAAAGGATTTTATGGGATTTTAACGGATTCTAAAATATTACGAATGTTGGCGAGAGATTTTACAAATTTTAAATGATCATTCAAGGTTTTCGAGAGTTATACAAAATTACTAGTACAATTTCAAATGGAATCTCAATTTTTCAAGGGATTTCACATGATTTTAAGGGACTTCATAGAGTTTAAATAAATTTGAAGAGATTTTGTAGGATTTTAAGAGATATTGAGGAAAAGGATTTTAGGGGATTTTATGGGATTTCAAGTGATTTTAAAATGTTTCTAAAGAATTCACTGGATTTCAAGGGATTTTAGTGTCCAATACAGTAAGATGGAAGTGAAGATCACTCTCCCTTTCATTTTGAGAAAAGATTTTATTATACAACTTTTCTAGTCCGAATTTTAATTTTCACGAAAATATTTACAACAGTTCGATTTTTTACCCCACATTCATTCATTATCAATGTGTCTTTTATACACCATAAGTTTTTTATCCGGAAATTAATTTAATAAAACTTTTCAATGGACTGGAAGTCGTCGAAGTATGATTTATTTTCCACATGCGTTGGTTTCACCATATTTAATTAGAAAATGAATATTTTGTACCATAAAAGAATTTGAGAAATTAAAAACTGTGCATTTTATGCAGGTTTTTGTATATATGTCTAGCTCGTAAGACGAAACCATACTATTTTTTATGTCTTGAGACCCTCTGAAGGTCTCATCACTAATCCGCATCAAATTTTATGGAATGTTCATATTTTGTATATTCATGGCATTCATTTCTTGCGTGTCAATAACTTTATTCATTTGCAATAATCATGTTCTTTGGATGGTGAATCTAATAATATTGTCCATTTTTTTCTATCTTCATCAGTTGACTAGGTACTCCTAGAAAATGACAGTTTTAATCTTCTTTTTATGTAAATCTTTATACGCCTGCAGTTGTTCGGACAGACAGGTTTTGAATTTCTTACCTAAAAATTATTTATCATAAAATTACAAGTTTCAGAGGATGTACAATTTTAATCTTCAGTAGATGTCAACTGATTGGTTCTAAACGAGCTACCTGATTTCTAGAAATGGCAGGCCCTGCTGGTGGGGTCCATAGTTTTCAGAGATTGGACTATAATAGACAATGAAATTTACAAACGAAAACTTCGATAATTTCCACCCTGGCAAATGTTAGAGCCGTAAATTGTTAAAAAAATTTCTTTAACATCAATTCGGTATATTTGTTTCATTTTATTATTCATCTACAACCATAAATGCGAGAAAAGTCCGTATATCTCCGATATCTAGCTGGTGAGACGGAGCCAGACATGATGTTCCTGACGACATATCAAAGACGTTTAAGTCAAAATAAAGACCAAATGTTTTTACCGGGGAATTAAAAATAGTTTTGGAAGAAAACTGAGTCCTCAATGTGGAGAAGAGGGCAGGTTGAAAATGTTGATTTCAGAATAGTTATTGGGAGTTTTATGTTTTTGCTTTCACTCGGATGAAATATTCATTTCTCTTTCAATCCCCTGGAAGATTCTCTCTTAATCGATATTATAAAATGTGGCATCTTAGCATGCAGATGTACCATTATCGTCTATCAGGAAATGACCAGTCACGAGTTAACTGTTGTTTAGCTCAGAATATAACAGATGTCATCGAACCAGCCTAGGTATACTACTCAGTTTTTATGCTGCGCGCATTTCTATAAAGTCGCGTTCAGTATTATGTTGAAACATACATCTGCGATTGTAAAAAATAAAAATATAAAATATTTGCTGTCACAAATCTTGGTTTAGTGAAAAACCAAGATATTTTGCCTACTTTCAAGAAAAAACCAGGACACGAGGACAGACCTCGAAAAAAAGGATTATAACCCTATCAATATTTTTAAATGCAATCCTATATATTTGTTAGCTCTACCATACTTTTAAAAAGAATAAAACTTTCACAAAATATTAGTATTATGTGTGCAAGCCCTTTCTAAGCAGATTTATGGAGTACAATTATTACTTTTAACAATTTAATAAATTCATAGGATTTTTTTTCTAACCAAATAGACGAATTTTAAACCAAATATTTCACTTTTCTACAAAATAGTTTAATGTTCAACTTATAAAGGAAAAAATTAGAACCAAAAATGAAACAGCTACATTTTTAGATAAAAATTAATTTTTAACACACTTGTCACTGTTTCTCGAGCTTTAAGACCTACTTTTGGCTCACTCTGAATTATTTTATAGTCCCTGATTTTTTTTTCGTATTTTGTGTAATTTTTCTGAAAATGTATTTTTATAATTTTTAATGCTATTTTTTTACGACTAAAACAAAAACTACACATCCCATTGAAAAATTATGAACAACAAACTTGTACATCCTTTTTTTGTTGGACAATTTTCGTCTATTGATTTTTTTCATTTCTTCCATGGAAAGTCACTCTTTCCAGTTCGATAAAAATTCAAATTTCGTAGATATAGAAATTATATTTTTTATAATGAAAGAGCACATAAAAAATTATCGACTGCTGTAAAAAAAAAAATCCATTTTTTCAGCGTTAGGTCCCTTTCTTCGCAGATGTAAAACATTTTAAAATCTTTAGTAATAACTAGAAATATTAAAAAATTTCTTCAAATACATGAAATTAAACAAAATTGGTCAATTCTTGTTAATGAATTCTTTGGAATCCGTTAAAATATTATAAAATTCTAGAAAATTCTCTGAATTTCCTTAAATATTTAAATTCCCTATTTAAGAAAATCTCTGAATTCCTTAAATTTTCTGGCATCCTTCATTTCTCTGATTTCTCTGAATTTGTGAAATATTCTGAATACCCCGAACTCTCAGAAATACCCGAAATTCTCTGAATTCCATAAACTTCTTCAATGCTCTAAATTCCTTGAATTTTCTGATTTTCCCAAAAACCTGAATTCCTTGAGTCCCCAGTATTTATGAAAATCTTTGAATCCATAAAAGCTCTGAAAATACTGAAATCATCTAAATTCTCTGAAATCCTGGAATATCCCGAATTCAATCAATATTCGGATTTCCCATAACTTGCTGAATTCTCTGAATTTGTAAAAATCTCTGAATTCCTTGAATTCTCTAAAATCAATAATTCTCTGAAAGTCTTGATTTCTCTGAATACCCCAAGGGCTCTCAAATCTCAGACTTTCTCGGAATTCCGTAAATTTTTCGAATAGTCTGAACTCCTTGAATATTCTAAATTCCTTGAATTTCCTGAATTTCTCAAAACCCTGAATTCTTTGAATCCCCAAAATTTTTAAAAATCTCTGAAATTCTCAATTTGTCTGAATTCTCTGATATCCTGGAATATTCTGAATTCCCTGATTTCCTTAAATATTTTCAATCCATAAAGGTTCTAAATTCCTAAAATCATTTGAATTCTCTGAAATCTTTGAATATCCTGAATTCTATGAATATTAGGAATTTCAGTAATTCGTTGAATTCTCTGAGTTTATGAGTATCTCTGAATTCCTTGAATTCTCCAAAATCTTTGATTCTCTGAAAGTCTTGCTTTTTCTGAATTTGCTCAAATCCTTCAATATTCCGAAATTCCTAAATTCCTTGATATATATTGAATTCCTGAAATTCTTTGTATTCTCTTAGCTCTCTCTAATCTTGGCAATCCTCAAAAATTCCTTTATTTTTCTGAATTCCCTAAGGGTTCTGAAATCCCCGAAATTCTCTGAATTCCGTGAACTCCTGGTCAGGAGGTAGGCGTTAGGCGTTATGAATTAGTTTGCTAAGAGTTAGTTAAAAGATAGTTAAGAGTTAGGAGTTAGAAGTTAGTTAAGTTTTAGAAGTCTGAAGTTAGTGAAGTGTTCTGAGTTTGAAGTTAGGTGTTTGAAGTTAGAGTTAGAGTTAGGAGTTTAAAACTAGGAGTTAGGTAGTGGGTAGGAGTACGTTAGGAGTTAGGAATTAGAATTTAGGAGTTTGGAGTTAAGTAGGAGGTTGCAGTTAGGAGTGAGTTAGTTGAGAGTTTGAAGTTAGGAATTAGGAGTTTGAAGTTAGGAGTTAGTTAGGAGGTAGGAGTTTAGAGTTAGTTATGAGGTAGAAGTTAGCTAGATGAGACTTAGTTAAAAGATAGTTAAGAGTTAGGAGTTAGAAGTTAGTCAGGGGTTAGGAGTTTGAAGTCAGGAGTTAGTCAGGAGGTAGGAGTTAAGTTTTAGGCGTTACGAGTTATAAGTTAGTGAGAAGTTTGAAGTTTGAATTTAGGAGTTAGTTAAGAGGTAGGACTTAGGCGTTAAGAGTTATTCAGCTAGAAGTTAGTTAGAAGATAGTTGAGAGTTATGAGTTAGAAGTTGGTTAAGTATTATGAGTTTGAATTCAGGAGTTAGCTAGGAGTTAGGCGTTCGGGATTAGAATTTAGGAGTTAGTTAGAAGGTAGGGGTTAGGTGTTAGGAGTTAGATAGCTGAGAGTTAGTTAGAAGATAGTTAAGAGTGAGGAGTTAGAAGTTAGTTAGGGGTTAGGAGTTTGAAGTTAGGAGTTACTTAGGAGGTAGGAGTTAAGTGTTAGGCGTTAGGAGTTAGAAGTTTGTTAGGAGTTTGAAGTTAGGAGTTAGTTAGGAGGTAGGAGTCAGAAGTTAGTTTTTGATAAAAATGCAGTTGTACAGTGTCTGAATCAGGACGGCAGTATTGTAGCATGTATAAATTTTCTAAATTATGATTGTGTTGAAATTAAAAAAAGGTTTCAAATTGAAAAGGTAGTTTTGAATTAAAAATTGAAATTGTATTTTTTGGCAGAAAATTAATCTTTTTAATTGAAAATTAATCTTGTTTTTTAAAAATGCATCTTTTTGGTTGAAAATTCAAGTGTTCTAGTTAAATATTCATCACTACTTGAAAATTCATCTTTTTTGCTTCAAATTCAACTATTCCAGTTGAAGATTCAGAATTTCTTTTGAAAATTCATCACTTTGGTTGAAATTGTAAAAAAATTGATATTTATTAGTGGAAAATGTAAGTATTTTTTTTTCAAAATTAATTTTTCTTGGAAAATTCAACTATCTCAGTTGAAGATTCATTGTTCTAGTAAAAAAGTCTTATATTTGGTTCAAAATTAATTTTTTTAACTAAAAATGTTACCATTCCATTTTCGGTTTAATATTATTATTTTTTTGTTCAAAATTCAACTATTTGGTTAAAAATTTGTCTTCTTTAATGAAAAGTTAAACTATTTCGTTGGAAATTCATGTATTTTGTTGAAAAATGGTATTTTTTGGCAGAAAATTAATCTTCTTTTTAAAAATGCATCTTTTTGGTTGAAAATTCACGTATTCCAGTTAAATATTCATCACTACTTGAAAATTCATCTTTTTTGCTTAAAATTCAACTATTCTAGTTGAAGATTCATAATTTCTTTTGAAAATTGATCACTTTGGTTGAAATTGTAAAAAATTGGTATTTATTAGTGGAAAATGTAAGTATTTTTTTTTCCAAATTAATTTTTCTTGGAAAATTCAACTATCTCAGTTGAAGATTCATTGTTCTAGTAAAAAACTCTTATATTTGGTTCAAAATTAATTTTTTTTAAACTAAAAATGTTACCATTCTATTTTTGGTTTAATATTAATATTTTTTTTGTTCAAAATTCAACTATTTGGGTGAAAATTTGTCTTCTTTAATTAAAAGTTCAACTATTTCGTTGTAAATTCATGTATTTGGTTGAAAATTTGTATTTTTTGGCAGAAAATTAATCTTTTTAATTGAAAATTAATCTTGTTTTTTAAAAATGCATCTTTTTGGTTGAAATTTCCATAAATAACACGAATTTCTTCTAAAATTTTGTAATCTTGCAAAATTGAACAATTTTCCTTTAAAATTGTCTACAATTTTTTTCGAAATTTAAAAAAATAATTTTATATCCTGTAGAATAAAAACATTTTACCAAAAATTCTTCCATATTATTGTTCGACAGTGTTCGAAATCTGATAAAATCTTTTTAAATGTGCTCCTAAAATTAATTTACCAAACAAAACATTATTTAAATCTTCCCAGGAATTTTGAGAAGATTTTTTTATTCTCTTGAAACCTTTCAAATGTTTAAAAAAAACTTTTCTTTGAAATTTTACAATTCTTCATTTTTTCTTAATTTTCTTGAAATTGTTTCAAGTTTGAAATTATTTTTGAAATATTTTCAAAAATACATATACAGTTTTTCCAGGAATCTTTAAAAGAACCCTTTTTTATTGTCTTGAAAGCTTTCAAAACTCTTAGAAAGCTCCTTTTTTCAAAGTCTTCAAAAATCTGCATTTTGTTTTTATATTTCTTGAAATAATTCAAAATTTCTAAATATAGTTTGAAATGTGTTAGATTTCTTCTAAAATTTTTTCAAAATTCCGAAAAATACAAAAAAATGCCTTAAAATCTTCTGGATTCAAATTCGGGAATAATTTAAATAATTTCAAATTTTATCTTCCAATGAATTTTTCAAAATAAAAAATCATTTTTTGAAAAATTAAAAAAAGTTGCAAAATGCAAAATTTTTGCCTCAAAATCTTCTACATTAAAATATTCCAGATTCTTTTTCGACATTTTTAAAAATCTTTTGAAATCTTTGAAATAAAACTTTTAGTCTCTTGAAACTTTTCAACATCACTAAAAAGTATATTTTTTCGAAATGTTCAAAAATCGACATTTTGTTTCAAATTCCTTGAAATCGTTCGAAGTTTTAAATTAGGTTTGAATTTTTTCAGAACTTCTCAATATCTTTTAAAATGAGTAGCATTTTTCGTAAAAGAAATTTTAATGCTGCAAAATGAAAAAATTGCCAAATATTACCAAATATTTCAAAAACGTTTCAAATATTTCGCAAAGATTTCCAAAGATTTTAGAAAGATTTCACAAAGATTTCAAAAATTTCATAAAGATTTCAGGTAGATTTCAAAGATTGCACAAAAATCATAATAATTTCCCAAAGATTTCGCAAAAATTTTGAAGGTGTTGAAAAGGTTTCCGATAGATTAAAAAGATTTCACGAAGATTTCACAAATTTCACAAATTTTACCAAATATTTCAAAAAAATTTCAAATATTTCAAAAATATTTGAAATATTTCGCAAAGATTTCACGAATTTCACAAATATTACCAAATATTTCAAATATTTTGCAAAGATTTCTAAAGATTTTAGAACATTTCACAAAGATTTCACAAAGATTAAAAAAAATTCATAAAGATTTCAGGAAGATTTCAAAGATTTCACAAAGATTATAATAATTTCCCAAAGATATCGCAAAAATTTTATAGGTTTTGCAAAGGTTTCCGATAGATTAAAAAGATTTCAATGATTTTCCAAAGATTTCACAAAGAATTCGGACAGATTTAAAATATTTCACAAATACTTCAATTATTCCACAAAGATTTCCGATAGATTTCAAAGATTGCACAAAAATTTCAATAATTTTCCAAAGACTTCAATAATTTCTCAAAGATTTCAAATATTTCCCAAAGATTTCAAATATTTATCACAGATTTTGGATAGATTTATAAGATTTCACAAAGACTTCAATGATTTTTTAAAGATTTCACCTCAAATATTACCAAATGTTTAAAAATATTTTAAGTATTTCGCAAAGATTTGAACGATTTTCCAAAGATTTTGAATAGATTAAGAATATTTCACAAAGATTTCAATGATTTTCCAAATATTACCAAATATTTCATAAATATATTTTTAATATTTCGCAAAGCTTTCCAAATATTTTAGAAAAATTGCACAAATATTACCAAATATTTCAAAAACGTTTCAAATATTTCGCAAAGATTTCCAAAGATTTTAGAAAGATTTCACAAAGATTTCTCAGCTGAATAAAATTATTTTCAAACCAAAAAACATATTTAGCAAAATAGTTTAATTTTTAAAAAAAAGGTGAATTTGCAACTAAATTGACGAGCATTCAACTAAAAAAAAAACGAATTTTCAAGAAACGAGTTCAACTAGTTCATAAAAAAATTAATATCCATGTATATACACATGTAATAGTTCAACTTTCAACCAAGAAAGTGAAATTCTCAAAGAAAAATATAAGAATCAATATTTCCACCCACAAATAACTCAATTTTGAATGAAAAAATAGTTGAATCCACACAAAAAGACAAACTTTAAATAAGATAGATGACTTTTGAACGGAATAGTTGAATTTTCCACTGAAAGATATAATTTTCCAAATAAAAACCAAATAGTAAACTTCTCAGCTAAATAAATTTATTTTCAAACAAAAAAAGACATGTAACAAAATATTTTAATTTTTAATGAAAAAGGTGAATTTTCAACTAAATTGACGAGTATTCAACTAAAAAGAAAGAATTTTCAAGAAACTGGTTCAACTAGTTCATAAAAAAATAAACATCCATGTATATATATTAGTTCAGCTTTTAACCAAAGAAATTCTCAACAAAAAATATAATGTTAAATAAAGGAGTTATAATTCCACCTACAAGTAACTTAATTTTTAATTGAAAAAAACAGTTGAATTCACCCAAAAAGATAAACTTTAAACCAAGCAGTTTAATGTTGACCGAAATAGATGAATTTTCCACTGAAAAATATAATTTTCCAGACAAAAATCAAATCGTAAAATTCTCAGCTGATTAAAATTATTTTCAAACATAAAACCATATTTAACAAAATAGTTTAATTTTCAATGAAAAATGTGAAATTTCAACTGAATTGACGAATTTCAACTAAAAAAAAAGAATTTTCAAGAAACTAGTTCAACTAGTTCATAAAAAAATAAACATCCATGTATGTATCAGTTCAACTTTCAACCAAGAAAGGGAAATTCTCAACGAAAAATATAATAGTCAATACTTCCACTAATATTTCTGGGTTAAGAAATTATACTTTTTTACATAAAATTCGTCTTTGTTGGAAAATATTTACTTTTTTTTTTGGTTAAAAATATGACGAATGCAACTGAATGAAAATCAATCTTTTTTGGTTGAGGATTGAACCATTTTGTTGAAAATTCGTCGTTTTCAAATCAAAGATGTTTCAATATTATATGTTGAACAAAAAAAATTTTTATAAACAAATTATTTTCTGAAAGAATGCTTACTACGATTATTCATGAGTTTAAGTTTTTTAAAGTTATATTGCAAGCAATTTGAATGGAAACTATATTATAATTGAATTTTTTTTTTTAAGATTTCAATTGTTTATATTATAAACAAATTCAATAAACGAATGCATTAATCAGGCATTTTTCGACAGAAACATTCGTTTTTTTCGATTTCAATTTTTTTTATTATGAATTTTATGATAATTTTAGAAAAATTCAAAATTAGTTCATAAATTTCGTGATTTTTAAACAAATTTAATTAAAAAATCCATTAATCAGGCATTTGTAGACAGAAAAATTAAATGACATGATATTATCATTATTTCCCAATTGAAAAGACTGATATCGAAAAAAAAAAACGTTTTTCCATCGACAGATGCCCGAATAATGCATTTGTTTATTAAATTTGTTGAAAAAAAATTACCAACTAATTATGGATTTTGCTGAAATTGTCATGAAGTTACCAATTAAAAAGATTGACATCGAAAAAACGAATTTTTCCGTCCACAGATGCCCGAATAATGCATTTATTTGTTAAATTTGTCTGAAAAAGTCATGAAATTGATTAACTTATCATGAATTTTGCTGAATTTATTATAAAAATCCAAATTAATAAGTCTAACATGAAAAAAAGTTTCCGTGGGAAGATGCCCCAATAATGCATTTGTTTTAAAAAATCATCAAATTAATCAAAAAATTCTTAACTTTGCTGAAATTATCATGAAGTTTCTAATTTAAAAAGTGAGCATAGAAAGAAAAAAAATTGTTCCATCGACAAATTACAATTCATAACATGCTTTGGCATTGAAACATACGTATTTTCAGTGGCTTGTTCTTCTTATTTGAAAAATGCGTTTTCTGTTAAAAAAAAAAATGTTACTAAACATTGTATTGGAACTTGTGTCGGCTTCCCGTAATTTGAATTTATTTTTCATTTTATTTTCCACGATTTAAAATAAAAATACGCATCATAGCGTGTGGTGGTTCGAAGCAAATTTGTAGATATAATTTAAGTGAATCATTTTGTTAAATGTAATGTCATTGTAGCTTGTGTCCTTTTTCACAAAAAGTTATTTTTTTCATTCTTAATATATTTCTATAACCAGTATTTATAACATACTTGAAGATATTTTTTGGTAGAACAACTTTTTTTGTCATTTTTTTCGTCTCTTGGTCGTTTTTACAAAAATTCAATTTCTTAATTTTTAAACTTATTTTTTGCGAACAAAAGAAAGTCTACACGTCCTATTTAAAAATTACTAATAAAAAATTTGTAGATCTTTTTTGGGAGACCAACTTTTGTGGATTAATTTATTTTCGTACCTTCTGTCGCTTGTCAAAAAATATAATATTTTACTTTGAATGTTATCTTTTATGATTCAAGCTAAAACTACGCGTCATATCAAGATATTATTGACGACAAATTTGGATAAGCTTTCAATCTTTTTCGAAAAAGCAACTTTTGCTTATTCACATTTTTCATAGCATGCCTCGTTTGTCCAAAAATTTAATTTTTAATTTTTAATTTTTTTCTCCCAAATAAAGCAGAAACTACGCATCTTATCTAAAAATTATCCATAAAAAATGTGTTTATTATTTTTTATGCGATTAAAATTTGAATTTTCGAATTTTCAAGAAAATTCAAAAGTTTGTTTTCATAGTCTTTCAAAAGTCATCCGGTGTACAAACGACGGCAGCAACGACAAGGTCAACGGCGACAGAAAGATTGACTCCGACGTAAACACTATTTTTTGTGATTCAGGGGGCCTCAAAACGTCGACATTTGATGGAATCCACAAAGTGTTGAGACCTTTGTTCCATTAATTATTATAATCAAATTATTCAATATATTATTTATATAAAATAAATTAAATTTCAAATAAAAAAGATTTTAGTTTTAAATAAAAGATAGTTGAATTCATGCCAAACAAAGAAAATTTTTTAACAAAACAGCTGAATTCTCAACAACAACAAAATAATTTTTACCAATTGGATTTTGAACCAAAAAAATCAAGTTTTTTCAAAAAGAAGACGAATTTTCTACAAAACAGTTCAATTTTTCTACACAAAAATATGAATTTTTAATGAAATAAATGAATTTTCTACCAAAAAATACGAATTTTCAACGAAATATTGACATTGCCAAGCAAAGAGATTAATTTTTGACTAAAATGATAAATGTTTACTAAAAAAAATTAATTTTTAACAAAGTAATTATATCCTCGACCAGAAAAGATTAATTTACAATTAGTTGAATTTTTGACCGGAAAACACAAATTTTATACAAAATACTGGAATCCGCAACAAAAAAAGATTAATTTTCAATCTAAAAAGACGAATTTACAACCAAATAGTTCAAATTTTATCTTGAAAAATATTTTTCAGTCATGAAAGAAAAAAAAATTCACCACATTATTATTTTTGGGGGATAAACAATTTAAAATACAAAATAAAAATCTTTACCAAACATTTATTTTTTAAGTCTATTTGTTCATTTGTTTTTAAAGTTAAATAAATATAAATATATGTACGAAAAATTCGAGTCAATTTGTAAAATATTTAGGACTTTTAAAAGTTTGAAAGATAAATCTTTTAAATTAACTCGAAATATTCCTAACATTTTGAAAAATGTTTTAAACTTAAAAAAATTGCCCTTAAATCTTTCAGATATTTTCAAAATTTGTAGAAATATTTTGAAATTATGATAATATTTTAAAACTTTTAAAAATTTGGTTAAAAAATTATTTTTCAAGATAAAAAGTAACTCAAGATTTTTCCAGGAATCTCAAGACATTTTTTTATTTTCTTGATACTTCTCAAATATTATCAGGTATGTTGTATAGCGTATAATGTTTGATGAAGTGACATATAAGGTGATAGTAGATTTTTCTAAAATAAAAAATTAGATTTCCTCATAAAGATGAAACAATCAGTGTCATTTTCACCGTTTGAAATTGAAGAATTTGAAAGTGTCAGCCCTTATAGTTTAATCATCCTAAAAACTGTAAAAATAATATGATATTGACTTGCACGCATAGATAACTTTGAAGTTGTAACGAACCAGTTTTGGGAATCAGCCGGATAAATGGAAGTTGGTCAAGTTTATGTCCAGGTCCGTTATCAGAAGGAAGCCTGTTGGATGGATACATGCCCCTAGTAGAATGAGAAGGCCCTGAAGAAGAAGGCTTATCAGGAGAACAATGTTCGACAGGAGGAGACCTGGACCTGGATCTCACAGGAGAAGGAGGCCTGTCAGGAGAATCAGAACTTCCGGTATCGACTTGATAGTCCATAGAGGATTGCTGTTTAAATAAATTAGGTTCCTTTTTCTTTCTCTGAAGAATAAGCTTTTTTGCCTTATGATTTTGGGACATAACACGTTTCATAAGAAGATAGATTTTATTTCGATCTCAAAATAATTAGATTTATATTTTTGTATCGACTTGATAGTCCATAGAGGATTGCTGTCTAAACAAGTTTTTCGCGTCTTATTTGAAAATTTTTTCTGATTTGATGTGCAGGACCTACTGGAACGTCAGTGGTTTCTTCTGATGTGGATGGGGGAACAGTAGCACTTTCCATGTTCATTTTGGCCCACAATGTACTCCTTTTTTGATGAACATGCATTCCAGCAAGAACATTAGTACTCTCCAGTATTGCAAAAACGTCCCCATCAGGCGTTGATATAACTATTTGTTCTTGGGTTGGCATAGGTGTAAGATTATTACGTTCTGTTCTGAATCTGAGCCGTGTGTCGGCAGGAAAATTGTATCTTCGAAGTTCGAATATCCGGTGCGAACCACTTCTGGGAATCAGACGAATAAATGGAAGTTGGTCAAGTTTAATAACAAATTATTATATTCCAAACATTAAATTTTGTTTAATTTACGTTTTACGTCTTTGTGAACAGTTTTTACCGGAAATCGACATTTTTCAACCAAAATAATTATATTTTATAGTATATCAAAAAATAATTAGATATGAATCTAACAATTTTCGTTCAAAATAATAAAGTTTACAAATGTAAAAAATTTAGTTTTTTCCGGAAATTAACATTTTTATTAAGAAATCATTATGTTTCAAAGAATATTCATGAGTTTCAAGCTATTTTAAGTTATATTGTCGTTTTACATCAAAAATTGGTATTTTCAAACAAAAATGATTATATAATAATTTAAACAAGATATATGTCCTTTTAGCAATTTTGAATATGTTAGTGTTTTTCTTTAGAACTTCATTACAAAAAAGGTTAATTTTTTCCAAACGAGATGACTTTTTGACTCACTGGTTAGATTGAAAAAAAAAATAATTAAAATTTCAACAAAATAGTCGAATTTTCAACTAAAATGATGAATCTTCGAAAAAAATGTTCTTTCAAAAGATGTCCAACTTTCAATCATGCGGTTGAATTTTTGATCAAAAAAGATCAGTACGCAACAAAAAATATAGCAGTTGATATTTCTACCAGAAAAATATTTTTATTTCAAATTAACAACATTTCAATCAACCCAAAGAATGAATTATACATAGGAAATGGAATGCTTGATATTTCAACCAAGTATGATTTTAATTTCAAATAATTGAAATGAATTTTCAACCAAAAAAGGGTTTTCATTCGAAAGAGATGAAAAATATCAACATAATTGTTCAAATTTCAAGTAAAAAAATCAATTTTCTACAAAAGAGTTGAATTCTCAACAAAAAGATAATTTCCCACGAAATAGTACAACTTTAATCTAAAAACTATCAATTTTCAACCAAAAAGGGAATTGGTGAATTTTCAATTTAAACCATTGATTCTCTACACACACGCAAATTAATTTTCAACCAAAAATATGGATATGCAAATAATAAAATTAGATTATAGTTGAATTTTCAACTTAAAAATGTAAATTGTTAACCAAAAGTAAAGTTGCTCAATTTTCAGTTCAAAAAATTAGTTTCCAAACAAACAAAAGCTTTCAAAATTATGTTTAAATTTTCAATAAATTAGTTAAATCCTTAATCAAAACAGTTTGGTTATCAACAAAAGAATTTTATTTCTTACTAAGAAAAATTTTTTAGTCGATAATGAGTAAAAACTGTCAACCAAATTCAAACAAATGTCAACAAAAATTTTTTGGAATTTTTCATTCTTTTTTTCGATTTTTCTGAAGAAATTTCGTTTCAATAAAAAAAATTAACACACCAAAAAATATGTATGTAATGGTTTTCTCAGGATTTTCTGAGAATTTTGGAAAAATTGATTAGATATTTTTTTATTGATTGGAACCAAATACTTAAGGTTCAAATATTTTGTCACAAGAATTCAAAGTACTAACATTGAGCATTATTTAAAGTTTTTTTAATTGATTATACAACTAGGCAAAAATTCTAGTTTGATCATTTAAGTTAGATTTTGTTGAAGTAAAAAAAATATGTTAGAGAAACAGTTTATTCAATAAAAATATTCCTTTCATACCGAAAAATGGTACTTTTAATATAAAAATCATTGAATATCGAAGACATTATGTTCACATTTTTTAGCGAAAATCGGTTACTTTCAACAGAAAACATGTAGTTCGAAAGAATATTTACGATCTTCAAGAAAAAAAATTATGTTTTGTTAGTTTTTTTGGTCTAAAATTGTTATTGCTAATGACGAATTTATTAGATTTCGAAGGTTATTCACCGCAGTTAAATCTGTTGAAACGGTTTAAAAAAATGACGAAATCTGTGGAGCACTCAAATGTTGCCGTTAACAAGGAGAGGTCGCCAGATGTGCATCGCTGATTCGACTGGCGCTTGACAGGATGAAAGTACATGAAAATGCATTAGGTGCGTATTTTTTCATTCGACCCAATGGATCTTAGTTTCCGAGATATCGAGGATTGAGTATTTACCCTCGAGGGTATTACCATGTAAAAAAAATAAAATAAAAAATCATTTTTGGCCATTCTAAATCATGAACAAATTTTCAATTTAAAAAAAATGGTAATTTATATATAATTGATATAATTAACGATATTTATATAATTGATTTAAAAAATAAATGTTAATTTTTCTCATTATTTTTAATTACGACTCTTACTTGCTATCTAAAACACTACACAAAAATAATGTTTTAAAAAAGGAAGCATCTAGAGAATTTTAAAAATTTCAAAAGTTTAATCATTTTTTCTGATCTTTTTCAAAACTTCAAAACCTTCGGAATATGTTGTAAAATGATGGTATTTTTCCATTTTTTTTTAATTCTGCATCATTAGAAAAAATGCTTTAAAATCTTCTGGATTCTTTTTTTTTTATAATTTTGGTAATCTTTTCCAATAATCTCTTAGAATAAATGCTTCAAAATAAAAAATCATTAAAATTTTGTTGCACAAATTTCAAGAATATTTTTTTGCACAAATTTTAAGAATATTTTTTGATTCTCTTCAAACACTTCAAAATTCATAGTATTTAAAACTTTAAATATGATGCCCGGCTCGAATTTAAATTTCCAGTTAATTCCCTGATTTATTTTAGTTTTCGGGTATTTCCCGTTTAGTAAACACCCTGTATTAACATGTAAAGAAATATTAAAAAATCATTGTTGGCCATTCTAACTTAAACTAAATAGTTTTGAGGTAAACAATTTTGCAATTAAAAAAAATAAATGGTAATTTATATCTAATTTATCTAATTGATTTATCAAATAAATCTTAACTTTTCTCATTATTTTCAACTTCGACTCGTATTTGCTATCTAAAACACTACACTGAAATAATTTTTAAAAAAGAAGCATCTACAGAATGTTAAAAATTTCAAAAGTTTAAATATTTTTCCTGATCTTTTTAAAAACTTCAAAACCTTCGGAATATGTTGTAAAATGATGGTATATTTCCTCTTTTTTTTAAAGTCTGCATTATTCGAAAAACTGCTTTAAAATTTAAATTAATTTATTTTATTTATTTTTATTTTTTATTTTATTTTATTTTATTTTATTTTATTTTATTTTATTTTATTTTATTTTAATTAATTAATTTTAATTTAAAAAAATTCACCAAAGAAATTAATTTTCAACTGAAGAAGATAAATGCTAACCCAAACATGGAATAGTTTAATTTTCAGTTAAAACAATACATTTTCAAGAAACAAAAAACGGATTTTCAACAAAATAGTTACATTTTTAAGCAAGGAAATTAATTTTTAACTAAAATAATTAATCTTCGACCAAAAAAATGAATATACAGTATTTTCAAATCATATAAGATTTTCTGCAAAATCTATAACAAAATATTGGTGATAAAAAAATGAGTAGACACCCTGATTATAATTTTCATGATTTTTTTTTTTAGAATTTTAAATTAAAAATTTAAAAATGATATTCATATATCTGAAAATTGTGCAAGAGATTCCTAAAATTCTAAATCGTTTCAGGGAAGGTCTTCTGGTGGGACTTGGGAATCCGCTTCTCGATATTTCAGCGACTGTGGACCAGGATTTTTTAAAAAAGTACAATTTGAAATCCAACGATGCGATCCTTGCCGACGAAATTCATAAGCCTCTTTATGATGAATTAATCGAACAGTATAAAGCAGATTTTATAGCGGGAGGTGCTGTTCAAAATTCCATGAGAGTCGCACAAGTGAGTCTTTTTATTTTTTCTATCTTCCCATTTTTTCTGAAAGCAAGGTGCCTAGCATCCTGGAAAACCTGGAAAAGTCCTTGAATTTTTTTTTACCTGGAAAAACCTGGAAAATTTCTTGAATTTTGCTCATGGTTCTGGAATTTTCATTTCCTTAAAGAAAAAAATATGTTTGAATGAGTTATTCCATACAGGGATTTTGAAAAAAAATCTTGCAGGGTGCACAGTCTTCCCCTTTTTTTCTTAGTTTCCCCTTTTTCCCCCTATTCTCAAAAAACTTCCCCTTTTTCCCCTTTTCTCTTTAAATATACGATATTTGAAAATACAATTTTCAATTAAATTTGTTGAATTTTCTGATCAAAGGAATGAAGTTTTAACGGAAATGATGTATCTGATGATGTCAATAATGTATCTGATGATGTATCTAAAAATTATAAGATAAAAAAAGTTTTTAACCAAATAAAATAAATTTTCGACGAATTAGTTAAATTTTTAGTTTAAAAAAATAATAATTTCGATGAAAAAAACTAATTTTCAACCAAAAATGTGAATTTGTACCAAAAGAACAATTTTCTACTAAAAAGGACAAATTTTTAACAAAATAGATGAATTCTTTACTAAAAAAGAGGAATTTTCAACAAAAAATAGAATAGTTTAATTTTCAGTTAGAGAAATAAGTTTTCTAAAAAATAACATCAATTTTCAAAGACATAGTTAAATTTTCAACTAAAAAATTTAATTTTCAACTAAAAAGATTAAATGTCTATAAAAAAAAAAAGATTTTGATAAAAAATTTACTTAAAAAAATTAATTTTCAAAACAAAAAGTGAATTTTTAATTAAATTTGTTAAATTTTCTCAACAAAGAAATGAAGTTTTAACTAAAATAATGTATCTATAAAAACAAGAAATTCTATAACCAAATAGTTGAATTTTCCACCCAGAAGATGAATTTTCAACCAAAAAAAGACAAATTTTCAACAAAATAGTCGAATTTCCAACAAAAAAGTTCATTTTTAACGGAAAAGTTTTAACGTCTAAAAAAAATATTTCGATACAAAATTTAGTTAAATTTTTACCAAAAAAAATGAATTTTCAACTAAATTCGTTAAATCTTCTAACCAAAGAAATGAAGTTTTAACGAAAATGACAAATAAAATCAATTTTCAACTAAATAGTCCAATTTTCAACCAAAAAAATTAATTTTCCACCAAAAAGATTACATTTCTATAAAAAAAAAAGATTTTGACAAAAAATTTACTTCAAAAAATGAATTTTCAATTAAATTTGTTGAATTTTCTGATCAAAGGAATGAAGTTTTAACGGAAATGATGTATCTGATGATGTCATTTGTTTTTGGTTAGGGCAGTATACTTGGGATAATATGGCACACGGGCTAATTTGGAATATAAGATTATTATTATTAATAATATTCCCATAATATAGGAAATTGGGTAATGTGGCACATAGGGTATATGTATCTTATTATGGTAGTATATTTAGTACAAAATTGTACTTTCTTTTTCAAAAAAACAACTACAAAATTGGGGCTATGTTTTTGGTTGGTTTAGTAGATTTAGTACAGTATTGTACTATATTTTTTAATAATTCTGATTGTTGAAAAAATTGGAAAAGGGCCCCATTTAAACGTATTTTTCCCCTGGAAAAGGGGAACGTTATTAATATATTCTTTAACTAAGGGGCAGGGTTTGTAATGAGGGTTGCAAGGGGTTGAGGGCCAGGTATGTAAGACGGGTTGCAGAATTTAAGGGGCACGACTTGTAAGGCGGGTTGCAGGCGTTCAGGGGCAGATTTTCAAGGCTGGTAATGTGGCACATCAGGTATTTGTTTTTGGTTAGGGTAGTATACTTGGGGTAATATGGCACACGGGCTAATTTGGAACCTGAGATTATTATTATTAATAATAATTCCATAATGTAGGAAATTGGGTAATGTGGTACATAGAGTCTATGTATCTTGTTAGCGTAGTATACTTAGTACAAAAATTGTACTTTCTTTAAAAAAAAAACATATAAAAAATTGGGGCAGGGTTTGTAATGAAGTTTCAAGGGGTTAAGGGGCATAATTGTAATACGGGTTGCAGACGCTAAGGGGCGCAGGTTGTATGGCGGGTTGCAGATGTTGAGGGACACATGCAAGGCGGGTTGAAGGCGTTAAGGGGCAACGGTTGTAAGGCGTGTTAAAGGGGTTAAAGAGCAAGGATTGTAAGGCAGGTTGCAGGGGTTAAGGGGTAAATTCGTGAAACCTCCGCGCTGGTAGTGTTTTTTTCTGTTTTTTTTTTTAACTTTTCTAGGGAGTCAGAAACGTTGTGAAGTCGCCTTTAGTTTAGTAAATCCTTGCAAGCAGTTGTTAATATAGAAGAAGATAGCTATAGACAATAATAATATGTTTGAACAATTATTTTTGCTATATTGAATCAAATATTAAGTTACTTTAAGTGGAAAGTGAACAAAAAGTTGAAAACATCAGAAAAAAATAGCAACTTCTAGCATTATCCAAAGTTATTATTATTAACAATAATGGATTGTTCAAAAAATTATGTTTGTTGACAATAATGAACTCTCTTTAATTAAAAATTGGACCAAAAGTGGTAATTTTTTGAAAAAACCGCGAATTTCTAACTCTATATTAAAATAAAATTGCTAAAACCAATCATAAATTGTTTATACAATTGATTTATAATTATTAGTATGAAGTAGTTTTTTGTGTATCAGAAATAATTTGCATTCAAAAGACAGCAAAAAATTGAAATTAGCGCAAAAAATTCGCAAACCCCGTTTCTTCACTTATGGGGTTTTTTGGGACCCTATAAAACAGACTTATGGGGGTGATATTCGAAAAGTAATATCTTATTCGTATTATATGGCTAATTTTGAAGAGGAATGTTGAGTTTCAACCCGATTTAACTACTATTGACGATTCTGAATAAATAAAATAAATAACGAATAAAATAAAAATATATGAATAATAGTAAAATAATAATGAAATAGGTTTATTTTTGTGTGAATTCGAACAAATTTCCGTGCGTTATTCATAAAAAATCGGAAGAAGAATTTGTCAATGCATTTTTGGACCAACCTAAAACACAAAATATATTGTACATAACGAATAATGATCATATTTTTCCTACACAAAACATTTTATACACAAAATATTTTCTACGCAGAATATTTCCTACACAGAAATAAATATTAATTATTTCATCCTGAAAATATGTTTAAAATATTGTACAAAAAATTATTCTGTCCAATATTTTTCTTACACAAAATATTTTCTACACAGTAGATGTATATTCTACACAGAAATATAGAGCAATATATTATTATGAAGATATTCTCAAGACATTGTACACCAAAATATTATGTCCAATATCAATTTAGGAAATCTTCAAATGTTTTAAAGTCTATTTAAATATTCTCTAAAAATTAATTTTTCAAAATAAAAAAAATCAATTTGAATTACTCCATGAATTTCAAGAAATATTTTTTATTATCGTGAAACTTTTCAAAATGCTTAAAAAGTTTCAAATCTTGCTAATTGAAAAAATTGGCTCTAAAATCGTCCGTATTCTTTTTCGAAATATTAGGAAATAATTTTAAATTTTGTGAAATCAGTATCAATTTTCTCTTGAAATTTATTTTTCTAAATAAACAATCAGTTTAAATTTTCCCAGGAATTTATTGAAATATCTTTATTATCGTGAAAATTTATGTTTTTTTCTTAACTTCTTTGAAACGTTCTCAAGTTTAAATTAATTTTGAATCTTCTCGAAATTTCTAAATGTCTCTTAAACTTGATCGAATTTTTTTATAAAACTTTGTATCTTGCTCATAAAGAATTCCTCTTCAAAATCGTCCATATTATTTTTCGAAATTTTAGGAAGTAATTTTAAATGTCTTCAAGTCTTTGTCAATTTTTTCTTCAAATGTCAGGGAATTTTTTTTAAAGTCAGGGAATTTTTTTGAGAGTATGCTCAATTTTTAAAAATGGAAATTAGAAATTGAATAACAATGATTATTCATAAAAGTAGCTTTATATTACAGTAATTGACTGTATTGTTGGAAATTCTTTTTTTATTATTGAAATTAATTGCTTAAACTGAAAATTTTCACTGTTGTATGTTTGGTTAAAAATTGATCGTTTTTGGTTGAAAATTCGTTCATTTTGGTGACAAATTAATCTTCTTCGTTAAAAGTTCATCTTTTTGCTGTAAAATTTAACAATTTTTTAGCCATTTTTTCTCTTTTCGTTCAGAATTCATCTTTTTTGGAATAAAAATTAATTACTTGGTTCAAAGTTAAGCTCTTTTGTTAAAACTTAATTTTTTGGTTGAAGATTCATAATTTTAATTCAAAATTCATCTCCTTGGTTGCTAAATGAGATATTTTGTTGAACACCTTTTTGGTACAAATTTAATCTTCTTGGTTTAAAATTCATGTGTTTGGTTAAAAATGTAACTATCTTGGAAAATGTTTTCATTTGTTTGGAAATTAAAGTTCGTCGTAAAATTTACCTTTCTGGTTTAAATTGTATTTCTTTGTTTTGAAATTATTCGTTCACCCTATTAAAAATCTGTTTTCTTTTTCTATTGAAACTTAATTTTTAAACCGAAAATTCAACGGTTCCATTTGTTGTCAAAAGTTTCAGATTCATATATTTGAGGTGAAAATTCAACTATTTTGTAGAAAATTCATCTTTTTGGTAGAAATGAATCTCATTTCTTTATCTTTCTCTTTTTTTCATCTTTTTGGTTAAGAATTTATTTCTCTAGTTGAAAGTTGAACTTTTTTAGTGGAAAATTTGTCTTTTTTGGCAGAAAAATCATCTTTGGAGTTGAAAATTCGACTATTCGGTTTAAAAAAAATTTGGTTTAAGATTCATCTTTTTGGTTAAAAATGTATATATTCCGTTTTTTCTTGAATATTGATCTTTTTTAGTTGAAAATTTATTTAATTTTTTTTAACTTGTATTTTTGGCTAGAAAATTCAATTCTTTGTCAAAAATTCTTATTTTACACTTTGAAACTGAATACTTTTACAGTAAATCTGTGTTCTTGACTTTAAAATTCAACATTTTGGATGAGTTTTTTTTCTTTATCAACTGGATAGTCTTTATAAATTGAAAATTCAATACCTTTGTTGTAAATTCTTAGTTTTAGTTTGAAAAGTAGTCTGTTTTAGTCAAGGATTCAAATAATTTGTTGAAAATTCTTCTTTTTTGGTTTTGACCTATTTGGTTGAAAATTCATGTATTTTACGTATGTCTTACGTAATTTGTGGATGGCGCCCTATAAAATTATGTATGATTTTTATAATTATATGTGATTGAAATAAATTTATAAACAAACATTTTTTTGCAATAACATAAATACATAAATAAAAATTTAGATCAATTTTGTGGCAACCCTGAAGATCTTTTGCACACGATTGAAACCCGAAAAAGCTTTAAATTTATCATCATGAATCATCGTGAAAGTATTAAATCTATTATCAATCATTAAGAAATTATTGAAATCGATGTGAAATCTTGAGGAAATTATTGAAATCGTCATTAATTCTTTTGAATCGACCTGAAATCTTTGAAATCTTTGGGGAATTATTGAAATCTTCCTGAAATATTTTTAATCTATCTGAAATCTTTTTGAAATTATTGAAATCTTCGTGAAATCTTCAGGAAATTATAGAAATTGTCATAAAATCTTTTAAATCTACCTGAAGTCTTTAAGAAATTATTGAAATCTTCATGAAATCTTTTGAATCTGTCTGTAATCTTTGGGAAATTATTAAAATCTTCAAAAAAGATCTTGAATCTATTTGAAATCTTGGAAATCTTTGTGAAATATTTAGAAAATTAATAAAATCTTTGTGAAATTATTGAAATCTTAATGAAATCTTTTAAATCTATCTGAAATCTTTGGAAAATTATTGAAATCTTTATGAAATCTTTGATATCTTTGGGAAATTATTGAAATCGATGTGAAATATTTAGGAAATTATTGAAATCGTCATTAAATCTTTTAAATCGACCTGAAATCTTTGGGAAATTATTGAAATCTTCATGAAATATTTTTAATCTATCTGAAATCTTTTGGAAATTATTGAAATCTTTGTGAAATCTTCATGAAATTATTGAAACTGTCATGAAATCTTTCAAATCTACCTGAAATCTTTAAGAAATTATTGAAATCTTCATGAAATCTTTTGAATATGTCTATAATCTTTGGGAAATTATTAAAATCTTTGAAACATATTTCAAATCTATCTGAAATCTTGGAAATCTTTGTAAAATATTTAGAAAGTTATTGAAATCTTTGTAAAATTATTGAAATCTTAATGAAATCTTTTAAATCTTGAAATCTTGAAATCTTCATGAAATCTTTTATATCTACCTGAAATCTTTGAAATCTTTGGGAAATTATTGAAATCGATGTGACATCTTCTCCCTCTCCCTCTTCCTCTCCCTCTCCAATAAATCGCGAGCATTTAGAAAATATAAAGAATGTTAAAATATCCAAAAACTTAAGTAATTCAGAGAATACAATGATTTCAGGGAAATAAAAATTTCAGAGAATTAAAGGAATTTCGAGAATTATTGAAAGTCAAGGAGGTCATGGAATTTAAGGAATTCGGAGAATGCAGAGAATTCAAAGAATTGAAGAGAATTCAATGAATTCGGAAAATTCAAGATGTTCGGAGAATTCCAGGATTCCACATAATTGAAGAAATTCAGAGGTTTTCAGTAATTTATGGAATTCAGGGAATTGAAAGAAGTTAAGGAAGTCAACCAATTATGAGATTTCAGCAAATTCAAGGAATTTGTAGAATTTGAAGAATTCATGGAATTCGAGGAATTTATTGAATTCATTAAATTCAAGGAATTAAAGTATTTTACATAATTTAACAAATTCACAGAAATCAACGAATTCAGATAATTTAGTGAATTCAGGAAATTGAAAGAATTTAGGGAATTGAGGGAAGTCTGGGAATTCAGGGAATTAAAGAAATTCAGGGAACTAAAGGAATTCAGGAAATTAAAGGAATTCAGAAAATGGAAGGAATTGAGGGTATTGGAGGAAATCAGCGATTGCGGGAATTTCAGAGAATTCAGAAAATTCAGAGTAGTTTAGGAATTCCGGAAATCAGAAAATTTAGGAAATTCATGGAATTTTCCGAGGAATTTCGGATATACAAGGAATTACTATAATTCAAGATTTTCCCAAGAATCGCAAGATATTATTATAATCATTGTTCAACCAGTTTCAAAACTTGTAAACCTTCTAAATGTCTTTTCAAATTCTTCGAATTCTTCCGAAGTTTTTCTTAAAATTCTGAAAAATTAATAAACTTGCCTTCAAATCTTCCAGATAATAATCCGACAATTTTGGAAATATTTTGAAATGTTAATTTTTTAAAGAAATATTAGCTTCAAATTAATTTTCAAAATAAAGAATCAGCTTAAATAATTCCATGAATTCCTTGAATTCCTTGAATTCCATGAATTACATGATTTCCACGATTTCCTTGAATTCCATGAATTCCGTGAATTCCTTGAATTCCACGAATTCCATTAATTCCGTGAATTCCTTGTATTCCATGAATTCCTTGAATTCTTTGGATTCCTTGAATTTCATGAATTCCTTGAATTTCATGAATTCCATGAATTCCATGAATTCCATGAATTCCTTGAATTACATAAATTCCTTGAATTCTATGAATTCCATGAATTCTTCGAATTCCGTGAATTCCTTGAATTCCGTGAATTCCTTGAATTCCGTGAATTCCTTCAATTCCATGAATTTCTTTAATTCCATGAATTCCTTGAATTCCATAATTTACATGAATTCATTGAATTTCATGAAGTCCATGAATTCCTTAAATTCCTCGAATTCCGTGAATTCCTCGAATTCCATGAATTCCTTAAATTTCATGAATTCCATGAATTCCTTGAATTTCATGAATTCCATGAATTCCTTGAATTCCATGAATTTCTTTAATTCCATAATTTCCATGAATTCATTAAATTCCATGAAGTCCATGAATTCCTTAAATTCCTTGAATTCCATAAATGCCATGAATTCCATAAATGACATGAATTCCATAAATTTCATGAATTCCATAAATTTCATGAATTCCTCGAATTCCATGAATTCCTTGAAATCCACGAATTCCATGAATTCCATGAATTCCATGAACTCCATTAATTCCTCGCATTCCACAAATTCCTTTAATTCCATGAATTCCTTACATTCCATGAATTCCTTGAATTCCATGAATTTCTTAAATTCCATGACTTCCTTGAATTCCATGAATTTCTTAAATTTCATGAATTCCTTGAATTCCATGAATTTCTTAAATTCCATGAATTCCTTGAATTCCACGAATTTCTTAAATTCCATGAATTCCTTGAATTCCATGAATTCCTTGAATTCCTTGAATTCCATGAATTACATGATTTCCACGATTTCCTTGAATTCCATGAATTCGAATAATTAAAGAAATTTTTAAAGTAAAAACAAAATGTAAATTTTTGAAGATTTCGAAATAAAATTTTGACGTTTTTTTTTTTAAATATTTTAAAAGGTTTTAAGATAATAAAAAAAAATTCTTAAGCTTCCTGAAAATATTTAAAGAGATTCTTTTTTTTTCTGAAAGATTTGAAAGCAATTTTTTTTTTAATTTTGCATAATTTTTTGATTAATTTAATTTTAACAGATATTTCAAAGTAAAAAAAAATTAGAAATAATTTTTAAAAATTTTTAATTAAAAACGAAGTGTAGATTTCTGAAGATTTCTAAATAAAATTTTGATGTTTTTTTAAAGATTTTGGAAGATTTTGAGATAATAAAAAAATATTCTTAAGATTCCTGCAAACATTTAAAGAGATTCTTTTTTTTTTAATCTGGAAGATTTAAAAGCAATTTTTTTTTATTTTGCAGAATTTTTTCAAAATCTTAGGCGACAATCGTATCATTTTAACAAATGTTTAGAAGTTTTTACAAAATTTTAAAAATAATAAAAAATTTCATAAAATTAAAAACGTAATATAGACTTTTGAAGATTAAAAAATAAGATTTTTAAGTTTTTGAAGATTTTGAAAGGATTTAGGATAATACAAAAATTTTCTTAAGGTTCCGGGGAAAATTTATAGTTATTTTTCTTTTTTAAAAATTGATTTAAAGAAAATATTTAAAAAGATTTATAAAGATTTCCTAAAATTTCGGAAAATAATGTAGATTTAAAATAAAAACTTTTAAATATTACGAGATTGTAAAATTTTAGAAAAAATTCGTAGATTTTTGAAGATTTTGGACAATTTTTAATGATTTTTAATTTTCCAAAATTTATTTTGCGAGAATATTTAAAACGATTTCAAAACACTAAAATATTTCTAAATTCTCAAAAAAGAATCTGAAAGATTTAAAAGCAATTTTTTTAAAATTTTGCAGAATTTTTTCAAAATCTTGTGAAAATTCGTATCCATTTTAACAGATGTTTCGAAGTTTAATAGGAAAAGTACAGGAAGTCATGAAAAAAGAGGTGGTAAATTAGGGGTTGTGGCGGAGAATGAAAGAAGAAATAGTAAGGAAAGTGAGGGAAGTGAGTGAAGGGGAAATAGGGGAAATGAGAGTAAGAAAAGTAGGGGATGTGACAGAGAATGAAGGAAGGAAAATTAGGGAAAGTAAGGGAGGGGAAATGAGGGTAGAAAAATTAGGGGAAGGTGAGGGTAAGAAAATTAGGGTAAGTGAGCAAATTAAGAGGAAGTAAAGTAGATGATGTGACGGAGAATAGAGGAAGAAAAAGTAGGGAAAGTGAGGGAAGGGGAAATAAGGGTAGGGGAAATAAAGGTAGGAAAAGTATGGGAAGTGAGAAAAAATAAAGGGACTTAAAGTAGGGGATGTGAGGGAGAATGAAGTAAGGGAAAGTAGGAGAAACGGGGGTAATACAAGTACGGAAAGGGATGAAAAAAGGGGTGGTAAATTAGGGGCTGTGAGGGAGAATGAAAAAAGAAATAGTCAGGAAAGTGAGGGAATTGAGGGGAGGGGAAGTGAGTGAAGAGGAAATAGAGGAAATGAGAGTAGGAAAAGTAGGGGATGTGACACAGAATGAAGGAAGGAAAACTAGGGAAATCGAGGGGGGGAATGAGAGTAGGAAAAGTAGGGGAAGAGTAAGAAAAGTAGAGGAAGTGAGCAAAATAAGGGGAGATAAAGTAGGGGATGTGACATGAATGAAGAAAGGAAAAGTGAGGGGAGCGGAAATGAGGGTAGGAAAAGTAAGGGAAGTGAGGAAAAATATGGGGAGGCAAAGTAGGGGATGTGAGGGAGAATGAAGGAAGGAAAAGTAGGGAAAGTGAGGGGAATTGCGGGAAGGAGAAATGGGGTTAGGAAAGTTAGGGGAAGTGAGAAAAATAATGGGAGGTAAAGTAGAGGAAGCGAGGGAGAATGAAGAAAGGAAAGTAGGGGAAGTGATGGGAAGTTGGGAAAATGAGTGTAGGAAAAGTAGGGGAAGTGAGTAAAAATAAGGGGAGGTAAATGTAACTATTCCATCTTTACTTGAATATTTATCTTTTTTAGTTGAAAATTCGTCTTTTTTGGTGGAAATTTTATCTTTTTGTTTGAAAATTCATCTTTTTGGTTAATAATTTAACTATTTGTTAGGAAATTAATTTTTTTGGTTGAAGATTCATTAGTTTAGTTAAAAATTATCATCTTGAGCCAAAAATTAACTTATTTGGTTAAGAAATCATCTTTTCGGCTTGTAAATTAATTTTTTCAATTAAAAATTTAACTATTCCATCTATGGTTGAAAATTCACCTCTTTTAGTTCAAAATTCATTTATTTTGTTGAAGAATAGTCTTCTTTCGTAGAAAATTATTTCCCTTGATTAAAAATTGATCTTTTTGGTTAAAAATTCAACTATTTTGTAAAAAATTAATTTTTTCAGCTGAAGATTCATCAGTTTAGTTAAAAATTAATATCTTGGCCTGAAAATTTAACTATTTGATTAAAAATTCATCTTTTTTGTTTGAATATTTATTTTTTGAACAGAAAATGTAACTTATCCATCTTTGGTTGAAATTTTTTTTTTTTAGTTGAAAATTCATGGATTTTGTTGAAAAATCGTCTTCGTTTGTAGAAAATTGATCTTCTTGGTTGAAAATTCATTTTTTTTTTTTTTGAAAAATTAATTAGTTCAACTGAAAATTTAACTGTCATCTTTACTTGAAAATTTATCTTTTTTAATTGAAAGTTCATGTACTTTATTTTTAAATTCTTATTTTTTGGTAAAAAATTAATTTTCTTGATTAAAAATTTTTCTTTTGAGTTAAAAATTTAACTATTTGCTAAAAATTCTATTGTTCTTGTTGCAGATCGACTTGCAGATTAATCATTTTGATTGAAAATTAATATCTTGGTCTGAAAATTTGACTATTTGGATGAAAATTCATTTTTTTTTTTTAAATTCATTTTTTTTAACCAAAAATTAAATTATTCAATTTTTACTTGAAAATTTATCTTTCTTGGTTGAAAATGTATGTATTTTATTAAATCCATCTAGTTCTTAGAAAATTTAAATATGTTGCTGAAGATTCGTTTTTCTCTGATAAAAATTAATTTTTTTAGTTAACCATACAACTATTTCATTTGAGGTTGGAAATTGATAGTTTTTAGTTAAGAATACAACAATTTGGTTAAAAATTTACGTACTTTGTTGCAAATTCCTGCTTTTTGGTCGAAAATTGATCATCTTGATTGAAAATGAAACTTCTTGGTAGAAATTTGAACTACATTGTTAAAAATTCGTTTTAAGTGTTAAAGATCCATCTCGTTAAATAAAAAATTAACTATTTTTTTTTAAATTTGTTTTTTCAAATCCAATTTTCAACTTTGAATTTGACTGTTTGATTTTTGATTGGAAATCGATCGTGTCTATTTTCAAATTGAATTATTAGGTTCAAATATTTAACTATCTTGTTGAAAATTCGCTTTGAAATAAATTAAAATCGCTAAAAGTTTCGCTGAAAATTGAACTTTTTTCTTGAACATTATTTTTTAGGTTGAATACTAACTTTTTAATTGAGAATTAATATTTTCGTGCTGAAAATTCGATTGTTTTCGAAAGAAATTTCCTTTTTGGTTCAAAAGTCAGCAATTTGAATTTTTTTTTTCGACTAAAAAATCTTTCCTACTTGAAAATTTAACTCCTTTTTCAAAATTTTTTTTTTTTGGTTGAATAAGATTGTTTTTTATTTAAAATTAAAATATTTTTGATCTGAAATATCGACTATTACATTTTTCGTTGACAATTCATCTATTTAGTTAATTTCAACTCTTTTTCTTGAAAATAATATTTTTTTGGTTGATATATCAACTATTATATTTTTCGTTCAGAAGTAATAATTCTTTATGCAAATTCAACTATCTTCTGTTTTGAAAATTCAACTATTTGGTAAAAAATTGAAATTCTAGTGAAAAATTAATTTTCTTGATTGAATATGTAAAAAACCTCCCCCAGAAATTTTCGAACATCCTGTAGTTTGTAGTGAAAATATTTCATGGATTTGAAACAATAGATGAGACGCATTCGAATTCATTAATACTGTCCGTGACCCGAGGCTGTTTTTGTTTATTTTTTCATTTCTTTTATGCTCATTTTAATTTTAGTTTTAATTTGATCGCGTAAAACTGGCACTTTATTTTCGCCATACTACAACCCTGCTAGAACCGATTTGCCGAAAAATTTCAGACTGAATTATCTAGAGAAAGCTCTAATGCTCTTTATCAGGAAATTTCGATTCAATTATTATTTCTAGAGTTTTTTTAATTTTTATGCCCAAAATTCGTTTTTCTAGCATTTTAGTTTACCTGTATCCTAAAAAATGTAATCGATTCGTGTAAAAATTAAAGGATAGATTGACCAGCTAAATCTCTATTAATATTTTTGGGGAAATTTTGATTCAATTATTATTTCTAGAGTTATTTCACTTTTTATGCCTAAAATTCGATACTTTAGATTTTCAGTTGTCCTGCAGCTTAAAATGCGTAGCCAAATCGTGCTAAAATTTTCCGGCAGATTGACTAGATTAAGCTGCGGTGCGATTTTTCAAAGGAAAATTTGATCCAATTATTATTTAAAAAGTTATTTCAATTTTTGTGGTTGAAATTCGATTTTTTAACATTTTAGTCGACCTGTAGCCTAACGAATTCAACCGATTTATCTTGAAATTCAAGGATATATTGAATAGCTAAAGCTCTAATGATATTTTCTAGGAAATTTCGATTCATTTATTATTTATAGAATTTTTTTCATTTTTTATGCATCAAATTCGATTTTTTAGCATTTTATGCATCCTGTAGCTTAGAAAATGTAGCCGATTCTTGCTAAAATTTCAGGACATATTTACTAGGTTAAGCTCCAGTGCTATTTTCAATGTAAATTTTGATTCAAATATTATTTCTGTTATTTCAATTTTTTTGTGCAGAATTCGATATTTTAACATCTTAATCGACCTGTATCCTAACAAATGTAACCGATTTATTTTAAAATTTAAGGATACCTTGAAGAGCTAAAGATCTATTGATATTTCGCAGGACAGTCAGAGGGTCATTCCAAAAAAGGGAAATTAGGGGCCGTTCAAAAACTATATTGGATATTGAAAATATAAATGTCAGCAACAATTTTCTGAAATGCTTGAAATAAATGAAAATTAGGGATTTTATTTTACAAGTAAAGCATCTAAATACGGACTTCCCACTCTTTCTACTCAGTGCTGCCAATTCGGCTCCCAACTGCACTGCGCATGCGTTTCATCGACAGTCTCATTGGCTGTAAATGGCGCGCTTTTTTGAAACAATCACATGTGCAAATCAGTTTTTTATAGTAAATCATCATTGTGGAAATAATGACAATTGATTTACAGATTGAAAAATGGTCTTTCAGAGTGCAAGGAGAAATAATTATTTGATTGTACGCTTTACAAAAAAATCATATATTGTCAAAAATTGTTGGGGAGCGAAATTGGGCAGACTTTCCACTATTCCTCTATTCACCTCTTTTGTGGATAATTCCCCTTTTTTCTACCGTTTTTAAGAAACTTCCTCTTTTTTTCGTTTCACATAACTGAGAACTAAATCAATCGAACCTAATAAGAAAATCTAACTATTCTTTCGCTAAAATTTATTTCTTCTTGATTGAAAACTTTGTTGTTATATGTTTGATTCAGAATTCATCTCTTTTGAATTCAGAATTCAACTTTTTTGTTAAAACTTCGTTACTTTTAGTTCACAAATAATTTTGATAACTAAAAATTTAATTAATCCGCTATTGTTTTAAC
>JAABKJ010075445.1:222882342-223041535 GCA_011634705.1 Andricus grossulariae
GTTAATAATATATTTTTTAAAGTTAAAAATCCATTATTCTGATTAAAAAATTAACTATTTTTTAAAAAATTCATTTATTTTTTGTTTGAAAATCAATTTTTTGAACTGAAAATTTTAGTATTTCACTATTGGTACCAAATTGATAATTTTTAGTTAAAAATGTAGTTGTTTTGTTTTAAATTCATCTTTATTAGTTGAAAACTTATTTAATCTATTGAAGATATACCTCTGCGGTTGATAATTTAACTATTTTGTTGAAAATTCTTCTATCTGCACTAAAGTGCATAATATACTATTCTGAAATATGTGCAGCATCAAAAGATATTAATTTCGTGAAGAAATGAGCTACATATTGTTCATACTGTCAAAAAATATTCTTGAAAAATCTCATTTTTCCAGGTTATTGAATTCTAAAAAACATTAACACCAGGATAATTCAGAAATAATAATTTTTTAACGTTCTTGTTTATTCAGTGTTCAGCATCATTTTTATAAACTAGCTCTTCAATCGCGCGCCACATGCGCGTGTACTCTCTAAATCTGAAATAGTGAATTTCAATATTTCATAGTGAATTTTCGCTATTTCGCTAGTGGTTTTACGGTTTCACTGATTCAATTAAAATATTTCACTAATCCGAAATCATTTTTAAACTAATTGAATGCTAGTGAAAATTTCACTATCACAATAGTGAATTTCACCAATTGAAATAACGGAAGAAAGTGATTTCACTAATCCAATAGTGAAATAGCTTTCACTAATTCAAATAGTGAAATTTTCACTTTTCAGATTTAGAGTGTACATTAGGGAGCGTTCACATATTACTTAACGTTATTTATATGTGTCCCCATACAATTATACGTTATATGTGTCCCATCACCTCCGTTACGTACATTTTTTTTTATCACGTTGAAAAACACGATAGACGTTTTAAAAAGACAAAAGGTAGTTTGCGATGAAGTATTGTCTAGATATAAATAAAACAATATTTTGATGTAATACTGAATTCTTTTCAAATATCTTTTTCAGTCATATAAATATTGAAATTGATTACAGTAACAGAAGCATTATCACTTTGTTTTTAAGTTTACATAAATATAATTTTTTTTAAAGATTTTTCAGAATATTTAAAAAGATTTTTGAATATTCTAGATGTGACAAAAAAGAATGTAGAAGATTTTAAAGTCATTTTTTTATTTTACAGGATCTTACATCTTTGAAAGATTCCAAACCTTCTGTTTGAAATCTTTAAAAATCTACATTTTGTGAAATCTTTCAAAGTTTTAAATTCTTCTTGATATTATTTTTGCTGTTTCTTTAGGTTTTCTAAAATGGGTAAGTTTTAGTTTAATTTTTAAAAATAAGTGAATAGTTTAAAGCAGGGGGATGCCTCTCCTATAAATGTATCGACAATTATTCAAATGCATGGGGAAAATACAAATTTAATTTATTTTAATTATTAAAACACGTTTTTTGAATATATTTATCTTGCAACAATATTTTGCGGTATATGAAATATCCAATAAATTAAATAAATACTAATGAAAAGTGAAGAAAACATTATCTTGATGATTAAATACCAATACACTTTTCACAGAGTACCAATATTAATTCCACAAAGTGAACATTAAATTTTTAGCAATGACATATGTAAATATTGTAAACTGTGATTTTGGTAAATTTCAATTGCATTTTTTTTATTGACATTGATAATGATTAGTGAAAATTGAAATTAACGCATCTTTAAAATAAATAAAAATTTATATATTTATTTTAAAGCTACAAAATAATTGATTTTGTTTCGTTATAAATATTTTGAAATAATTTTCAATTTTACCTCAAAATTAAATCTTCAAAATGAAAAATCATTTCAATTTTCTCAGGAATCTTTGAAGAAGAACTTTGTTATTTTCTTGAAACCTTTCGAAACTCTTAAAAAGTTCCTTTGTTCGAAACTTTGAAGATCCAAATTTTTGTCAATTTCTTGAAATTGTTTCAATTTAAAATGTTTTTTTTAATGCTGCTGAAAAAGAAAAAAACACTTTTAAATCTTCTAAATTCTTTTTCTACAATTTTCGAAACCATTCGAAGTATTTTCAATTTATTTGAATTTTTTTAAAATTAATTTTTAAAAATTAAATATTACTCAAGTTTTTCCAGGAATCTTTACATAACTTTTGTATTCTCTCGAAATCTTTCGAAATTCTCAAAAACCTTATTTTTTCAAAATCTTCCAAAACTTACATTTTTTTTAGATTTCTTGAAATCGTTCCAGGTTTTAAATTATTTTTGAAATATTTTCAAAACTTCTCAATATCGTTGAAAATTAATCTTTTTGTTGAAAATTGAACAATACCAGTTAAAGATTTATAATTTTAGTTTAAAATTCAAGAATTCCAGTTAAAGATATATCATTTTAGTGGAAAATTCATCTTTTTGGTCGAAAATAAAACTACTTCGTTGAAAGTTAAACTCTTTTATTAAAAATTAATTTTCTTGGTTGAAAATTCCTCTTCTTTTTTGAAAATTCATCATTTTAGTTGAAAATTCATATTTCTGGTTAAAAATAAAACTACTTGGTTGAAAGCTAATCTCTTTTATTTAAAAATTCGTCGTGATTGAAAATTACTTTTTTGGTTGAAAATTCAATTATTCTAGTTAAAGATTCATCATTTTAGTTGAAAATTCATCACTTTGTTTGAAATTAGATCTTTTTGGTTGAAAAATTGTTGTTTTTTACCTGAAAATGTAACTATTCAATTTTTGGTTGACAATTTACCATTTTTAATTGAAAATTTATGTATTTGGTTGAAAATTTGCCTTTTTTTTTGTAGAAATTAATCTTTTTAGTTGAAAATTAATCTTTTTTGTTGTAAATTCAACTATTCCAGTTTAAGATTTATAATTTTGTTTGGAAATGCATCAGTTTGGTTGATAATAATTTTTCTTTTTTAACTGGAAATTTAACTATTCCATTTTTAGTTGAAAATTGATCTTTTTTAGCCTAAAATTTAACTATTTGGTTGAAAATTTGTCTTTTTTAGTTGACAATTCAACTATTTCGTTAAAAATTCATATTTTATTGAAAAATATTTTTTTGGTAGAAAGTTAATCTTGTTGTTTGAAAATTCATCTTTTTTATTGAAAATTCTAGTATTCCAGTTAATAATTCATTATTTTAGTTTAAAATTCATCACTTTCTTTGAAAATATAACTATTCCTATTAAATATTCCATCATTTTAGTTGAAAATTCATCAGTTTCGTTGAAAATTAATCTTTTTGTTGAAAATTGAACAATACCAGTTAAAGATTTATAATTTTAGTTTAAAATTCAAGAATGAAGTCCTCATCCTGTAAAAAGGACAATTTTGTTATTGAACATTTTATTGCACCTTGCGTGGTTTTTACATATATTTAATTTATTCACTCTATATGTTATTTTTTACGATTTTTATTTCACTCATCCTAAAGTAAAGTAGTTCCAAGGAAATTGTTATAAAGAAAGTATATAACAAATTTGAAGATCCTTTTTGGTTGAACAACTATTTTCTATTAATTTCTTGCCGTCTCCAATGTGGTTTTTCCAAAAATTACATTTTTTTTATATCTCATGATATTTTTTGCGAATAAAACAAAAACTTCGCTTCTTAAAAAAATGATTTATTACAAATTTTTATAGCTCTTTCTTTGTGTGAGAAACTTTTGTCTATTTATTTTTCTTTATTTGAAGTTTAGAACCTGACTAATTTGACATGAATTCTATCTTAGATTTCTTGCTGAACCTTTAGGAAAAATATTTATTTTCTGGCAAGCTTTCAAAATCATAAAAAGTCTTCTAATTTTTGTTTCTCATGTGAAAAAATCTTTATTTTTTGTAAATAGTTTCGTAATCTTTACAAATTTCAAAATATTTGAATTTATATAATTGACTGGAAATAAATTATAAGTAGGAATGAATGATTTGAAAACTTCGAAAACGAACTCGAAGCTTTTTTTAAATTTCTATAATATTACAAAATATAAAAAAATTTCCTGAAATCTTTCGGATTCATTTTCAAACATTTTTTCAATCACTCGAGATATTTTTTAAATATATATATATTTAAATACTTGCAACTTTGTTACAATTCTTGTTTTAGTTGACAAAATACCTGAAACAAAAATATAAGTTAGGAGGGGGGGCATGACAATTTAAAAAATGGTCTATTTAATGTACTTCGAGATAATATTTTTTTTTTAATTGTTTTTTTTTATTCTTCAATAAATTTGTTTTAGTTTCATTTCAAAATTTTTACGAAAAAATTTTTAAACAATCTATGACTATTCAAACGATTTATATGTAATTGTCAAAATGCTGATGTTTTTCTTCCTTTTTCAAGAAATTTCCCCTTTTTTTTTAATTTTTCGTTGAAATTTTGGTTATTGTTGATAATTCTACTTTTTGGTTGAAAATTTAATTATTTCGTTGAAAATACAAGTATTTTGTTAAAAGTGATATTTTTTGGTCAAATATTCAACAACTTTCTTTTTTGTTTGAAAATTAACTTTTTGTAAACTAAAAATTTAACTATTACATTTTTTGTACAAAATTTATTTTTTCTTAATTGAAAATTCAACTATTTGGTTAATAATTTTTTTTCTAGTTGAAAATTCATGTATTCGGTTGAAAATTTGTGTTTTTTGGTCGATACATAATCTTCTTATTTGAAAATTCATCTTCTTAGTTTAAAAATTCATCTCTTTGGTTCAAAATTTAACTATTTTCTTGAAAATCTTCATTTTTTCATTTCTATCAACTGTTTTCGATTTAAATTAAAAAAATTTTTTTTGTTAAAAGATCACTGATGAGACTTTTCGTTGAAAATTAATATTTTTTGTTTGAAAATTCAACTACCTGGTTCAAAGTTGAATTACTTTGTAACAAATTAATTTTTTTGAAGATTTGTAATTTTAGTTGAAAATTCATTTTTATTTTGGAAAATTTAACAGGTTTATTTTTTAACTAAAAATATAACTTTTCCATTTTTTGTTGAAAATTTGTGTTTTTTGGTCGAAACTGAATATTCTTATTTGAAAATTCATCTCTTTGGTCCAAATTTGACTATTTTCTTGAAAATTTTAATTTTTTGATTTCTTTCAACTGTTTTCGATGAAAATTTAAAAAAAAATTGTTAAAATATCACTAATTAGACTTTTCATTGAAAATTTATATTTTTCGTTTGAAAATTCCATTACCTGGTTCAAAGTTGAACTACTTTGTTAAAAATCAATTTTTTTGTGAAGATTTATAATTTTAGTTGAAAATTCAGCTTCAATTTGGAAAATTTAACAGGTTTCTTTTATAAAATAAAAATGTAACTTTTCTATTTTTGGTTGAAAATATAAGTTGAATTTGAAAACTTTCAAAATATTATGTTATAAAACTGCAAATTCATTGATATTTTGTAAATACCGCAAAAAGCTAAAAATCTTCGAAATGTTTTTAATCTTCTGAAATCTTACCTAATCATTTGAAATTCTTTAGAATTCTTTCAATCTCTTGAAGATTTAGGAATATTTTTATAAATTCTCGGAAATCTGTCAAAGTTTTAAAATATGTTTAATCACTTTAAAATTCAAAAATTTCTTTAATGTCTTTTTAAGTGGCTCGAATGATTCCTAAAATTTCTTTAATATCTTGCGGATTTATTTTTGATTGACAATCTTGCATTCCCAGCAATCTTTAAAAAAAAATTTTATTAACCTTTCAAAATCTTTAAAATTTTCCACATTTTATTGTGGAATATTCAACAATCAGATTTTCGTTTTTGGTTATTGAAAATTTTTTCATTATCTTTTCATTTTTTTGGGAACATCTAAATATCTTGAAATAATTCGAAGCTTCCATGAAATTTTGAAAAAATCCTGCTAAATTAAAGAAATTACCTTCAAATCTTCCTTTCAAAATTTTTAAAAAGCTTCTACATTTTTTGTTCGTAATCTTCAAAAATCTTCCTTTTGTTTTGAATACAATTATTTTTTTATTCTTCTAAAACTTTGAAATATCTCTTAAACATATTCAATTTTTTTCAAATTTCATAATTGTGCAAAATTGAAAATTTTTGCCTTGAAGTCTTTTACGTTATTTTCTGAAATTTTAGGAAATCATTTCATACCTATTGAAATCTTTTTAAATCTTTTTTTTAATTTAATTTTTCCTAAAAGTAACAAATTTTTCTTCTGGAATCCTGAGAAAACAATTTAATTAATTTAAAACCTTCAAAATCTTTTAAAAATTTCGAAGTTTTATTTCAAAACCTGAAAAAATCCACATTTTGTTGTAAATTTTTGGATACGGTAATAATTTGGTTACTGGAACTGACAATTTTCCGTCCGTCGTACTTGTTTCTCGTGAGGGAAAGTGGGGTCTTCAATTTTCAACAGTTGAAAATTCGACTTTTTTTAAATCTTCAACAATTGGATTTTCTACTTCCTTCAGTTTTAAACAATTGAATTGTCAACTGTTAAAAATTCAATTGAAAAAAATTAAATTTTCAATTTTCTCCAATTTGCAACAATTAAATTTTGAAATACTGAAATTTAAATTTTCTTCAAGTTATCACAGTTGAAAATTCAATTTTTATTACATTTTCTTCAATTTTAAACAACTGAATTTTCAACTGTTGAAAATTTAATTTCCAACTTAAAAATTCAATTGCTGCAAATAAAAGACAAATGATTTGAGTAAATACAATTTGCGACAATTAAATTTTCAGCAGCTGAAACTTTAATTTTCCATTTTCTTCAAGTTTCAACAGTTGAAAATTCCATTTTTCATTTTTTATTAAATTTTCTTCAATTTTCAAGTATTTTGTTGAAAATTTGTTTTTGTTGGTTAAATCCAACAGTTTTTTATTATTTATTAAAATCTGTTTTTTTTTTTAATATCAACTATTACATTTTTCATTGAAAATTCATCATTTTAGATTAAAAATTCAACTCCTCGGTTGAAAGTTAAACTGCTTTCTTAAAAATTCTATTTTTTTTTTGGTTGAAGATTTATAATGTAATTTTAAAAAACTTTGTTTTTTTTTTGTTAAAAATGATTTTTTTTCAATTGAAAATTCAACTATTTGCTATAAAATTAAACAGTTTTGTAGAAAAATCGTTTTTTAAAATTGAAAATTAATTTTCCTTGATAAAAATTACACTACATAATTTCTAGTTCAAAATTTATCTTGTTTAACTTAAAAATTCAACTATTTAATTCAAAATTTTTAGAAACGAAAATAATAAAGACTAAAAATTAACCAAAATAAATTTGGACTCACATCACATCCATTGCTCAAAATTATTTAGTTGAAAATTGATGTTTTTTTTTTAAATTCGCCTTTTTTATTATATTCAACTTTTTTTATTTAACATTAAAATTTGTTGTGGTTTATATAATATATATATATATATATATAATATATATATTTTTTCAAATAACAAAATTGAAATTCAACTACTTAGTTAAAAGTGGAACTACTTTGTTAAAAATTCATTTTTTTTTGGTTGATGATTCATAATTTGAATTAAAAAACCTTTTCTTTCGTTTAAAATTTAACCATCTTGTTGAAAAATTGTTTGTAATTGGTTGAAAATTAATTTTTCAATTAGAAATTTAACTATTACATTTTTTATTACTAATTTACTTTTATGGTAAATATACGTGTATTTTATTCAAAATTAATTTCTTCGATTGAAAATTTAATTTTTTCGTTGAAAATTCATGTATTTTGTTGAAAATGTAACTAGTTTGTTGAAAATTCCTTTTTTTTTTTGTAGAAAATTAATTTTTTAGCTGTAAATTTATCTATTACGTTTTTTGTGAAAATTTGATATTTTTTAGTTGAAAATTGAACTTTTTTAGTTGAAAGTGGAACTACTTTGTTGAAAATTCATTTTTTGGTTGATGATTCGTAATTTTAATTAAAAAACCGTTTCTTTCGTTTAAAATATAACCATCTTGTTAAAAATTCGTTTGTAATTTGTTGAAAATTAATTTTTCAATTAGAAATTTAACTATTACATTTTTGATTAATAATTTACTTTTATGGTAAATATTCGTGTATTTTGTTGAAAATTAATTTCTTTAATTGAAAATTTAATTATTTCGTTGGAAACTCGTTTTTTTCTTGTTAAAAATTAATTTCATCAACAAAAAATATAAGTATTCCATTTTTGGTTGAAAATTGATCTTTTTTAGTTAAAAATTAATTTTTCTTGTTGAACTTTGTTCAAAATTAATTTTTTTGTTTTAAGATTTATCTCTTAGGTTGAAAAGTCAGCTGTTTTGTTGAAAATCCGTCTTTTTGGATTGTAAATTCAACTATTTGGTGAAATATAACCTTTTTTATTTAAAAAATAATATTTTATTTTTAAAAATTCAACGGTTTTGTAGAAAATTTGTCGAAATGCTTATTTTAAACTGAAATCTTTTAAGTTAGAATATCCATTATAACATTTTTCATTGAGAATTTATCCTTTTTGTTTGAAAATTTAGCTAATTGGTTAAAATTGAAAAAAAAATTTCAATCATTTTTTTCAATTAAAGATTGACCGTTTTAGTTGAAAACTCATCTGCATGTTTGAAAATACGTTTTTGTTATGTTGGAAATTATTCTTTTTTTGTTGTTGGAAATGATTCTCTTTTTGTTTGTTTGTTAAAATTTCAACTTTTTTGTTAGAAAATTAATCTTCTTGGCGCTTAATTCTTTTTTCTTTAATTCAACTACTTGGTTGAAAGTTGAACTGCTTTGTTTAGAACTCATCACTTTGTTTAATAACTTATTATTTCAGTTTTAAATTCATGTGTTTGGTTAAAAAAAATTTTTTTCTTCGAATTATTCCTTTTTTTTTAAATTCGTCTTTTTTGTAGAAGATGAATCTTTCTGGTTTATAATCCATCTTTTTGGTTAAACTGAACTATTTTAGGTTAAAAATTCAACTACTCTGTTGAAGATTTAGTTTTTTGGTTAAAGATTCATTATTTTATTTGAATATTTAACTATTTCGTTGAAAAATTTGTCTTTTCAGTAGAAAGAAAAGTTGATAAACTTTTTTGTTGAAAATTATAATTTTGTGTTTAAAAATTATTTTTTTTTTTGTAGAAAATTCGTCTCTTTTGGTGGAAAACTAAAATCTTCTTTGTTGAAAATTTAACTATTTGTTGGACAATCAACTTTTTTTATTAAAAATTTTGTTTGTTGAAAATTTAACTACTATGTTGAAAATTCATGTATTTTGTTGAAAATTCGTCTTTTTCGGAAAAAAATTGACCTTTTTTGTCGAAAATTTGACTATTAGATTCGAAACTAATTTTTTTTTGAAAATTCATATTTTAGGTTGAAAATTCAAGGGTTTTGATTGAAATTTCATCTTTTTTGGTGGAAAGCTAAAGTCTTTTCAGTTGAAAATTTAAGTATTTGTTGGAAAATTAACTGTTTTTTGTTTAAATTGAAAATTGAGCAATTTAATAATTGGTTGAAAATTTATCTTTTTTAGTTGAAAATTCAACTTTTTGTTTGGAAATTTTTGTATTTTTAGGTTAAAAAATCCATTTACTTTGTTGAAAGTTTAATTATTTTGTTGAAAATTCAACTTTTTTTTATTCGTCTTTATTCGTAGGATTCATCTGGTTGATAATTCGTTTTTTTTTGTTGAAAAGTATTTGATTACCTGAAAATTTAACTATTCAATTTTTTGTTGACAAATTATATTTTTAGTTGAAAATCCGTCTTTTTGTTAGAAATTAATTATTAATTGTTTGAGAATGTAACTATTTTTTTGAAAAGTAGTTTTTTTTTGAAAATTATTATTTTTTATACTAAAAATGTAACTAATATTCCAATTGAGTATTCCATCATTTTAGTTGGAAATTCTTCTCCTTGGTTGAAAGTTAATTTGATTCACTGAAAATTTAACTATTCAATTTTTTGTTGACAATTTATCTTTTTTATTCAAAAATTCGGGTATTTTGTTGAAAATTCGTCTTTTTGCTAGAAATTAATCTTCTTCGTTGCAAATTCATTAGTTTGGTTGAAAATTTTTTTTTTAACTACAAATATAATTATTCTATTTATTGTTAACAATGGATCTAATTTAGTTCAAAAAATAATTCTTTTATTGAAAATTTGTCTTTTTTAGTTAAAGATTTATCTATTTCGTTGAAAATTCATGTATTTTGTTGAAAAATCATCTTTTTGGTTGAAAATTAAACTATTTTGCTAATAATTAATTTATCATATTGAAAATGCGATATTTTATTGAAAATGCGATATTTTATTGAAAATTTATGAATTAGAAGCTTTATAAATTACTTATCCTTTAATAAACTAACTTTCAGAAATAAAAAAAAAGTTATTTAAGTTTAAATATGATTTAGTATATTTTTTGCTTTCAGATATTTACTAAAATCGAAGAAAAAAAAAATATTTTAAATAAATTCGTAAACTTTTATACATATTTCTGTTGAAGATTCATCTGGCGTGAAACTTAACTATTTGGTTGAAAATTCATTTTTTAAATAAAAATTTAGTTGTTCTATTTTTGGTTGAATATTCGTTTTTTTTTTTTCTGTTAACAATTCATCTTTTTTAGTTGATAGTTTGCCTTTTTGGCAGAAAATAATGTTTTGGGTTGAAAATTCAACTATTTGCTTAAAAATTATTATTTTTTTATTGAAGGATCATCATTTTGTGGAAAATTTATGTTTTTGATAGAAATTTAATCTTCTTGGTTGACGATTCATCATTTTGATTTATATTTAACTATTTTGTTAAAAATTTATTTCGTTTGGTCGGAAATTAATGTTTTTAATGGAAATTTAACTGTTCTATTTTTGGTTAAAAATTAATCATCATTAATCATTTTTTAATTTCAAATTTAACTGTTATATTATCGGTTAAAAATTCCTTTTTTTAAATCATCATTTTGTGGAAAATTTATATTTTTTGATAGAAATGTAACCTTCTTGGTTGAAAATTCATTTTTTAAATAAAAATATAAGTATTCTATTTTTGGTTAAAAAATTAATTTCATGGTTGAATGTTCGTTTTTTTAGTTGAAAATTAATTTTTTAAGCTCAGATTTTAACTATTACATTGTCTTGAAAATTGATATTTTCTATTTGAAAGCTCAACTATTTGGTTAAAAATACATACTTTTTTTTCTTTTTAATTGAAGGATCATCATTTTGTCGAAAATGTATCTTTTTTAATAGAAATGTAATCTTGGTTGAAGATTCATCTGTTTGGTTGAAAATTCATTTTTTAACTAAAAATGTAATTGTTCTATTTTTGGTTTAAAACTAATTTCTTGGTTGAATATTCGTTTATTTTTTTGTTGAAAATGTATCTTTTTTAGTTAAAAGTTTGCCTTTTTTGGCAGAAAATAATCTTTTGGGTTCCAAATTCAATTATTTATTATTTTTTTTTTTATTGAAGGATCATCATTTTGTGGAAAATATATCTTTCTTCATAACAATGTAATCAATTCTGTGAATTCCTTGAATTCTGTGAATTCCTTGAATTCTGTGAATTCCTTGAATTCTGTGAATTCCTTGAGTTCCTCGAATTTCTTGAATTCGTTGAATTTCTGGAAGTCTTCGAATTCTGTGAATTCCTTGAATTCTGTTAATTCTTTGAATTCTGTCAATTCCTTGAATTCTGTGAACTCCTTGAATTCTGTGAATTCCTTAAATTCTGTGGATTCCTTGAATTCTGTGAATTCCTTGAATTCTGTGCATTCCTTGAATTCTTCAAATTACCGGAATTCGCTGCATTCCTTGAATTCGTTGAGTTCTCTGAATTCCTCGATTTCTTTGAATTTCTTGAATTCTTTGAATTCCTTGAATTCGCTTATTGCCTGTATTTATTGAATGCCTTAAATTCTCTGAATGCCTTGAATTCTCTGAATTCCTTGAATTCTCTGAATTCCTAGAATTTTCTGAATTCCTTGAATTTCCTGAATTCTTTAAATTCTCTGAATGCCTTGAATTTTCTGTCTTCCTTGAATTCTCTGAATTCCTTGACTTCTTTGAAGTCCTTTAATTCTCTGAATTCCTTGAATTCTCTGCATGCCTTTAATTTGCTGAATGCCTTGCATTCTCTAAATTCCTTGAATTCTCGTCATTCCTTGAATTGTCGTTGTTTCTTGAATTATCTGAATTCCTTGAATTCGTTGAATTCCTTGAATTATTTGAATTCTCCGAAATTCCTGAATTCCTTGAATTCGTAAATTTCCTTGAATTTTCTGAATGCCTTGAATTCTCTGTCTTCCTTGAATTATCTGAATTCCTTGATTTCTTTGCATTTCTTGAATTCCTTAAATTCTTTTCATTATCTGTATTACTTGTATTCGTTGAATTCTCTGAATTCCCTAAATTCCTTCAATTCGTGGAATTCCTTGATTTCTTTTAATTCCTTGTATTCTTTGATTCCTTGAAATCTGTGAATTCCTTGCATTCTGTGAATTCCTTGAATTCTGTGAACTCCTTGAATACTGTGAATTCCTATTTGGGATTTGAAATCTTTTGATCTTTTAATTTACTTGGTTCTTTCCTTTGATGTTTCAAATCTTTCATTAATAGAATAATTCTCGCTTGTTTTATCTTAACTTACCATAGCCTAAAAGCTATAAATTATTAAATCTTGACAGAGGTTTCAACGCATTTTCGCGTCGAAACGAAGTTAAAGTAATGAAATTTCCAAACAAGACCGAACCTGCTTCTATCACCGCGGAACTTCATAGCCGAAAACAAGGAGAACACTGTCACTTAGTGACAGAAAAGGGTACTGGTTAATATTCTGAGGTCGGAAGGCCATCGATGCGGAAATCCATAAATCAGTTTTTTATATATCTACGTATTTGGCGGAGATGAATCTTCGCTTACAGGTCTAAACATGTAAAAAGAACAAGTTCAGACTTGAAAATCTAGCCTCGCTAAATTATTGGCTAAAAACGGGACGGCCCCTTTCAAATTTCAAAATGGCTGGTCCAATATTTTACCCCTACCTTAGGACTTTGCGCTTCCAGGGGAGTGAGAAATCGGTCGACGAAAAAAAACTCAAGCATATTTCTGTTCGCGCTCTTCCGAACGAGTTGTGTTTCTACTTCGGTTGTTTTAACACTGTTGCACAAGGAAATTTTTCGGAAATCTCATTTCGCGTAAGTTTCGTTTTACCCATAATTAAAGCATATGTTGGAAGACAACAGCCAATATCAGCGCGAAGTGTAACTCTCAGAGGTTTTTCTTGCTAATGATTATTATTATTCATAATAATAATCATTAGTGCACCCTAGCCTTCAAATAGTGCAAATATCAGAACAATTATGGACGTCTGACTTTTGGGAATGCAGTGAGTGAGAGTGTGCTAAATAGGGACTTCCACCTAACCTTGAAATACAATTTGCTTATAATGGAAATCAGTTTATTATTTAATACCAATTCCCTGGTCATGTGATTTTTATCATATAAAAACAGAGGATCCCGCCAAAATTCGAATTCTTACTGGAAGTAACCCGACGGAAGCAATTTCATTAATTTTATATGAAAATGGACCGTATAAGGTAATAGACACGATTTTTGGGTATATTTCGTCCGATTTGACCCTCGTCCGCACAGATCATTTTGGGTTTTTTTGTTGATTTTATTTCGTTTGTTTAACAGATTTCATAATATCAACTTTTGACTGTCACATTTCATTAATTTTATATGAAAATGGACCGTAATATGGTAATAGACACGATTTCCGGGCATATTTTGTCCGATTTCACCCTCGTCCGCAGGATAATTTTGGATTTTATCGTTGATTTTATTTTTTTTGTATAACATATTCCATAATATCAACTTTTCACTGTCAGATTTCAATAAATTTATTTGAAAATGGACCGTATAAGGTAATAGACACGATTTCCGGGTATATTTCGTCCGATTTGACCCTCGTCCACACGGATCATTTTGGATTTTATTGTTGATTTCATTTCATTTGATTAACATATTTCATAATATCAACTTTTGATTGTCACATTTCATTAATTTTATATGAAAATGGACCGTATAAGGTAATAGGCACGATTTCCGGGTATATTTTGTCCGATTTGACCCTCGTCCACACGGATTATTTTGGATTTAATTGTTGATTTTATTTTGCTTGTTTAACATATTTCATAATATCAACTTTTAACTGCCACATTTCATTAATTTCATATGAAAATGGACCGTATAAGGTAATAGACACGATTTCCGGGCATATGTTGTCCGATTTGACCCTCGTCGGCAGGGATAATTTTAGATTTTATCGTTGATTTTATTTCGTTTGTTTAACATATTTCATAACATCAACTTTTAAACTGTCACATTTCATTAATCTTATATGTGAATGGACCATATAAGGTAATAGACACGATTTCCGGGCATATTTTGTTCAATTTGACGTTCGTCCGCACAGATAATTTTGGATTTCATTGTTGATTTTATTTCATTTGTTTAACATATTTCATAACATCAACTTTCAAACTGTCACATTTCATTAATTTTATATGAAAATGGACCCAATAACAACAATAACATTGAAAATTTCGATAGTAAATTTTCTGAGGCAAAATTTTCTGAAAAAAAATTTTTTTCTTCACAATGTCAAATGCACTATCGACTTCAATAACAACAATAACATTGAAAATTTCAATTGTAAATTTTCTGAGGAAAAATTTTCTGAAAAAATTTTTTTTTCCCAACAATGTCAAATGCACTATGGACTTCAATAACAACAATAACATTGAAAATTTCGATAGTAAATTTTCTGAGGAAGAATTTTCTGAAACAAATTTTTTTCCCAACAATGTCAAATGCACTATGGACTTCAATAACAACAATAACATTGAGAATTTCGATAGTACATTTTCTGAGGCAAAATTTTCTGAAAAAAAAATTTTTTCTTCACAATGACAAATGCACTATCGACTTCAATGACAACAATAACATTGGAAATTACGATAGTTACTTTTCTGAGGAAAAATTTTCTGGATAGAAAATTTTTTCCCAACAATGACTAATGCACTATCGAATTCAATAACAACAATAACATTGAAAATTTCGATAGTAAATTTTCTGAAACAAATTTTTTTCCCAACAATGTCAAATGCACTATCGACTTCAATAAAAACAATAACACTGAAAATTTCGATAGTACATTTTCTGAGGCAAAATTTTCTGAAAAAAAAAAATTTTTCTTCACAATGACAAATGCAGTATCGACTTCAATAACAACAATAACATTGAAAATTACGATAGTTACTTTTTTGAGGAAAAATTTTCTGGAGAGAAAATTTTTCCCCACTAATGTCAAATGCACTATCGAATTCAATAACAACAATAACATTGAAAATTTCGATAGAACATTTTCTGAGGCAAAATTTTCTGAAAAGAAATTTTTTCTTCACAATGACAAATGCACTATCGAATTCAATATCAACAATAACACTGAAAATTTCGATAGTAAATTTTCTGAAACAAATTTTTTTCCCAACAATGTCAAATGCACTATCGACTTCAATAACAACAATAACATTGAAAATCAAAGAATATCGCGAAAATGGCACTTTTGTTTATTGAGTATTGAACATTATACCCATTTTCAAGACGAGCTTCTCTTCAAAATAAATTATGTTGAAAACTACATATTTTATATGGACAAAATGTGAGCAATTTATGATCAATTTACCCGTCGGCAGGTTTTGTAAAATAAAGTTTACTTTCTACCATAATACTCAAAGAAAATCGTGAAAATGGCACTTTTGTTTATTGAGTATTAAGCGTTATACCCATTTTCAAGACGGGCTTCTCTTCAAAATAAGTTGTGTTAAAAACTACACATTTGACATGGACAAAATGTGAGCGATTTTTGATCAATTCATCCGTGGGCAGGTTTTCGTAAAAGAAAGTTTACTTTCTGCCTTCATACTCAAAGAATGATGCGAAAATGGCACTTTCGTAAATGAAATATTAAACATTATACCCATATTTGAGTCGGGCTACTCTGCAAAATGAATTCCGTTAAAAACTACACATTTTATATGGGCAAAATTTGAGCGATTTTTGATCAATTTTTCCATTGGCAGGTTTTCGTAAAAGAAAGTTTACTTTCTGTCATAATACTGAAAGGATGATGTGAAAACAGCACTTTTGTTAATAGAATTTTAAACATTATACCCATCTGTAAGACCAGCTTCTCTGAAAAATAAGTCATGTTAAAAACTACACATTTTATTTGGACAAAATTTTAGCGATTTATTATCAATTTATCCGTGGGCAGGTTTTCGTAAAAGAAATTTTACTTTCTGCCATAATAATCAAAGAAGGATGCGACAATAGCACTTTTGTTTATGGAATACTAAACATTATACCCATATTTGAGGCGGGCTTCTCTTCAAAATGAAACATGTTAAAAACTACACATTTTATATGGAAAAAATGTGAGAGATTTTTGATCAATTCAGCCCTGGGGAGGTTTCCGTAAATGAAAGTTTACTTTCTGCCATAATACTCATAGAATGATGCGAAAATAGCACTTTTGTAAATAAAATATTAAAAACTATAGAGAATTCTACTGTTTTTACGAGATATTTATACTGAATTTCACAGAGTTATGATTAATTCAAGGGAATTCTACCTATCTCTAGAATATTTTCTTGAATTCGAAAGAATTTTCCTAATTTAAAGAATATTTTGCTGAATTCGAAAGAAAACACAATAATTTAACTAAATTCAAGAGAATTCTGCCAAACCCAGGAGAATTCTACTGAATTCAAGAGAATTCTACGGAACTTAACATAATTACGAACAATTTAGTAAAATTCTACATAATTCCAGAGAATTATACTGAATTTACGAGATATTTTTACAGAATTTGTTAGAGAATTCTGTTGGATTAAAGAAAGTTCTTGCCGAACTTAAAAGAATGCTACTGAATTCAAGAGAATTTTACATAATTCAACAGAATTCTATTGAATTCATGAGAATTCTACTATCATAGTTTTATGAGAATAATACAAAATTCAAGAGAATTCCACTGAATTCAAAAGAATTCGGTTTAAATCAAAAGAATTCCACAGAATTAGAGCGCATTGTGCTGCTTTTAAGAAAATTCTCCTGAATTCAGAAGAATTCTTCACAATTCAGGAGAATTCTACTAATTTTTCGAAAATTCCACAGAATTCAAGGGAATTTTACAGAATTCATGAGCATGTTGTCTAATTTGGTTGATTGTGGAAAATATATTTTTTAATTCTTGTATCTAGTTGTCGTGTGAAGTTACACCAGATAGTCACAACCTACTGGAAAAGCGAACGGAGGAGAAATTATATGAACTGAACTTGTTTATGCACACTCTTGTCAATGGCACATAGATTGTCGACCGTCTAACGCGTGTTTCTGATAGGTTAATCTTTAATTGTTATTACTCGATAATTATTAAATTTAGCAAATTTTTTATTATTTTCGATGCTATTCGACAAGAAAATGCACGGAAAATTTCACAGGTATGTCGAAAAACAGTCCTTGTCGAAGGAGCAAACTTTTGCTTTTCTCAAATCATCAGGGCTTAATTCAGGTACAGAGCGAACAGTTCATAATATTACTGAATTTGAAAATTCCCAAATAATAAAATTTCCGACATAAAATTACCAAATTATGAATTATCCGAACTAGAATAATCCATAATTATAAAATTACACAATTTTAATAATTAAAAAATTGTTTCTTAATCAACATTATTTATTAAACATACGATAATAAAATATTTTTATCAAAGAAACTTTTGTTTAAAATGTAGTTTTTAGAAATGATTGTTTGAATTTAAAATAAAAATAATTCTACAAAAATTGTATGAACAAATAATTGTAAAAACACGTGCGCCTGAAACGGAAAAACAATTTCTCCCTGAATTTTTGTCGAACCTGATAACATTTTCCAAATAAACTTTGTAGGATTCAAATCAGCACTAATTTATCTCGAATTTTATTTTTATTTTTTTATTTTTCATTAACAATTCGATTTTTGAGAAAATCTGTTGAAATTTTTAAAAAATAGTAGAAAAGTTCTTTCTTTAGTATAAATATTTGGTTAATTCAATTGGAAAAATACTGAGGAAAATTTTTTCAACACTGGTTTATGGTTTATCTCAAAATTCATTTTTAGAAAATGTGCTGTCCTATATATATATATAGTTCCCCCACTCTGACACCCCGTGCCGCATCTAGGCTTATAATATCTTTGGAGGCTGGTTTGAATACGAGCGGATCATCGTACAGTGTCTTGAGCTCCTCTTTGGTACCTTCCCCCAACGTCAGGAGCTGAAAGAGTCCGGTCGTTACCGATCATGTACGAAGCTGACAAGAGCCGGTTGGCGCGCTATTTAAATGCCTACATTTAAAGTTTGATACCATTCGCATAGTTCATACATTAATTTCGAAAGGAAAGTATTTGTCTTTTTTCAAAATGTTTGTAATTATTGATTCATGCTAATTATGTATATATTCTTCAAGATTTAAATAGTGCTTAGACGCATTTCAATTCATTAAAATGCTTGTGAATGAATTTTATTGTATTTTTAGAACTAATTTACGAACTGAAAAAACAAAATGGTGCTGTTAGTTTTTTCGTATCTCGCATTTTTAAACAATTTGTTTAAACAAAATAAAACAAATGCGACAAATGTTTAAAAATGCGAGTTACGGAAAAACTAATAGCGCCATTCTATTCTGCGGAAAAAATTACATAAAGTCCATGTATTGGACCATTTTTTCAACCCAACTTCTTATGTAGTATAAATACAAATTCTATAACATTTAATTGTTTATTTATACTTCGTCATCAATTGGGTCCATAAAAAAATAGCAAAATGCGTATAATTGATGTATTTTTCTCCGTACAATCGAATGGCACTATCATTTTTTCTGAATCTCGCTTGTTAAACAATTTGTTTAAACAAAAATTGTTTGAACAATTGAAAAATAAATTTGTTCTTTCTTGAAAAGTCTTCTATTAGTTTTTATACTATTAGAAATTCAGCCTAAAAAAAAACAATAAAAAAAATTAAAATTCCGATGGACTTACACTGTTTTGACCGCAGTCGACTTTTAACGCTATGATCTCGAAAAGTATTAACTTTTTAACAATTTTGTTTATTGAGATCTGTAGAGCTTCTTCAAATTTCGAATGTACTTTCTCATTTTTTTTTAAGAATTCGATTTTTGAGAAAGTTTTTTCTTCTCTCCTGAAAAATGTATGTCGATGGATCTCCATGCTTTTACCGCGACACTCTTCAATTGCAAAAATTTCGCTTCAAATTTAATTAAAGTTTGATTGAATTAAACTTTTCAGTTAAATAATCTATATATGCTGATATACGCAAATTTAATATTTTACTACAGTATAAAATTTCATTTATTTGTATCCATTGATCCTCTAAACTCTAAATCTTCTGCTCACTCACGAAGTACATAATTCAGGTCATAGTACTTCCTGGATATTCGTGGGATCACTCATTCTAATCATTGACGGTGGTACCAGAGGTGGTGATATATTCACGCGCTTTGACGCGGTTGCTATGGAAACAATGAAAAGTTGTAGAGGGCAGCACCTCGATATAGGCGAAAAATCTTCTTTTTTACTGCTCGCAAAAGTTCGCTTTCTGAGTCGAACCACAACGTTTGAAAATCATTCTTTTGCCATATACCAGGTCCGTCAACCTCTGGACGTGTCATCTCCTATGTAGAAAGGTCAATTTGGCCTATTACACGTTAAAGATTTGAAATAAAAATTTTAAAACTAATATAATAGAATATTTCCAATTTTTCAATCATCCACTGAAGCTGCTGTATAATATTGTTTATAGAAATCGAGGATGATTCATTGCTTTCTGGCTAACTAATTTAATTCATCGGTCAGCAATTTTTTCTATAATGTGGAATCTTCTAGAACTCTGAAACATAGAGGTAGATATATTACTATCAGATACCATAAAAAAACCTACCTTACCGATATTCTACAGATGTAGTGCTTGGTTTCTAGAATATTCCTAATGACGCAATCAACTTCTACTGCGCCATTTTCTTGTTAAACGAGTTCACGGCCATTTTTCATGACGCATTAAATTTTGCGATGCGAAACAAATTATATCCTAAACGTATCGATTATCATGTAGAACCTTCCAGAACTTTGTTTCATCATATGATGCAATATCTGGCAATATTGCGTAAAAGTCTCCCAGAAAATTAGTAGAGAGTCATGTATGTCATCGTGTTTTATCTATATAAAAATTTGATTCATTGCTTCCTTATAGATAAGTCTTTAACTAGAATCCCAGTGTCTATTTATTTAATACGCATTTAACTCACGAACAACATTCTGCAGTCTGGAAAATTCTGGAACTTTAGGATAAAGTCGCAGATATATTACTAGAGAACATTCTACAGTTAGAGTGGTTCATGTCCGTGCTAAGTTTTTAAAATATTTTGATGACGTCATCCTGAATTCCTACCTTACCAACATTGATGCAAGAGGGGTACTGGACCAGGGGGACTGAACTACTTTTACAAGAGGCCTACTAAGCCAAATCTATGTATTTAGATGTGGGATACTGGACCACTAATACAGGAGGGCTACTGAGCCACTTTTAAAGTTCTTGCGCTGAGAAATAATCAACCCGCTTTTGCTCCGACTCTTTTCTTAGTCCGCTTTTGCTATCAGCCCCTCAGATATGATTGAAAATGTAATGGGTCAAGAAGAAACAAAAAAATGGCTGGTCCAATCATAGTCAAACAAATGATAAAAATAGCAAGTTCGTCAGGTTGGTGTAAAATGTACTAATTCATGTTTGGAATGTGACGTTTGCAATATCTGTGTACACACGTTCAAATGCTCTTGTACAGACAATGTGATGCATGCATATCCACGCATGTGCTCGTGAATTTTACGGGGGTATAGATATTTTTATATTTGCCCTGACATTTCCAGTACATCAAATTCAGCAAAGAATGAGGCAGTAGAAAAGCTTATTGAGCTTAATAACCAGAACCGCAGAGTGTACGCAAAATCCAATGAAAAAATTACTAACAAAGTTCAAAGTATTTCGAGTTTATGTGATGCAGTTAATATTTCAGATAGTGATTCGCAAATAATGAATAAAAATTTAGATCAAGTTCTCGGCGTTCCTTTCATGAAAAACCTCATTAAACCTGATAGAAAACAAAATCTATGAGAAATAATGCGGTCTTTGTCACGTAAATTCCAGAGTAAGACTCATAAATTTGTCTGATTTTAGCAGGTTCAGTAAGGAATTCTTAATATGCCTTATAGAAACCTTATTGAAACTAATAGACTTTCAGATCTGAAAAACTAATTTTGATATTCCAGATAGAAGCCAGCTCTATTTGAGTCTTGAAATCCAAGTAGGTTCTGGTTGTGTAAAAACCTCATAAAAACCAACAGATGTGGGTATTTTACGAAATCTCAAAAAATTTATTTTGGAATTCCAGACAGAAACCAGCACTTTTTAGTTAGGAAATCACAATTGGTTACACAGCTTTGTAAAATCCCAACAGAAACCACTTAATTTGGCAATTGGAAATCCAGATTGGTTACAGATATGTAAATTCCTCCTAGAAACCAGCAGATATTCTATCTGGCCAATTTTTTCCTATTTTCGTGTCGTACGTTGTTTGGCTGAAAATGTTAATTTTCGTTTCCTCTTTTGGATTTTGAATTTTCATCCAAAATGGCTGGCTAACGAACTTGACCTTTCATTTACGAGACTAAAAGAGTATACGAAAGGCCAATTCAATAGGTCAGTTCTTTCGAAAGTTATAGTGTTCACAGACAGACATTCAAGTACCATGGGCATTCATGATGGTTACTTTATTGTTTTAATCGTTACAAATAGTATTGAGGGCATGAAAAAAATTAAATATTTTGAAAACCTATACACAAGATGAAAAAAAAATGAAATAATCAAAGTTTTGTTGAGAATGTGCCCACTACTCTGGCCGATTTTTTCACCATTAATGTTATTTTTACGAATAAACCAGAAACTACACATCCTATCAAAAAGTGACCAATGAGAAATTTGTAGATCTTTTTGGAGTGCACAGTTTTTGTTGAATCATAATTGTCGTATCTTGCATAGTTTGACCGTGGCATTAAATTTTTGATTTTTCATTATTTTTTGTGCAATAAAAATGAGAATTTTCGATTTTTCGAGAAAATTTAAAAAGTCGTTATGATAATCCTGTAGGGCGTGCAAAAGGAAACACTTTCTTCGCCTTGACTTTTTTCCATGTCGTGCGTTGTTTGGCTGAAAATGTTAATTTTCGTTTCCTCTTTCGTATTTTGAAAATGCTGTAAGTCTGAAAATGTTCATTTTATTGAAAAATGTCATCAGAATAAATTGTTTGAATTTTTGAGTACTATGAACAGACGTACATATAGTTTTCAAATTGTGGAAAAAATGGCCTCAAAAATTTTCAAAATGCGCTCACTTTTTTTCATTTTCATCCAAAATGGCTGGCTAACGAACTTGACCTTTCGTGTGTGAGACTAAAAGAGTATACCAAAGGCCAATCCAAAAGGTCAATTCTTGCGAAAGTCATCGTGCTCACAGACAGACATACATACATACATACAGACAGACACATTCGTAAAAACCTGTTTTTTGGGTTCAGGGGTCATAGAAGAGTCATGCACAGAAATATGAAAGTTTTGAAGTGAGTTTGCTAGAATTTCTTCGTAAGTTGAATTAAGGAGACCTCTATTTGATATTAAATGAATTAATTTTGAAGCAGCGAAGTTTTTTGCTTCTTTAAGTGTGTTAGCCATTCTTGTTTGTTTGATATCCTGGACAGTACAAATTGCTATCCAAGTAGAGTTTTCAGTTGATGTTCTTATATGTAGTGTAGTAAATTTAGAGTGTGAAAGATTGCGTCGTCCACATAGTCTTTGTAATTTTTCACATATTTCTCTACTGAAAGAAGGTCGAAATTGTTCCAATTTATTTCCTGTACCATCTGTGACCGCCATTAATAAACTTCGTGCTGCATTCTGTTTGACTAAATCTTCATCTTTCCCAGTACAAATAATTATATACTTTTGGTACTGTAATTGGACTCGAATATGATATTCATTGTTGGAATCTAAAGCAATTGATAACTAGTTCTGTAGAGGAGGTTCTGCTCTTTGTTGAAAAAAACTTATTTAGAAGAGTTGTATAGGATTCATGCGACATGCTGAAGAAGGTTTAAAGTTGAATAGAGTAGTTAATTGTACTACGATCTTCCTTGAGTTGTAAATGAGGATATAGAGTAGCGTTTGCAGTGAGCGGCCTGGCTTCTCTTTTACCTGTATTTGAGTCAAGATATCGAGTGGTGTTCAAGGGAGTGTTCTGCGCTTCTGTGTGTGCGTGAGGTGCCGATTCTGTAAGCGCCTGTGAGTCTGTATTATTTGGTCCGTCAGCTGGTGGTCGTTTTCCTAGATGTAACAATAAATTAGTTACAGAGTCCCAAAAGGTTCCTATAAGATATAGTGACCAGCCGAATATTTTGTGTAGGGTATAGCCGTGAATTAAGGTATCGGAAATTATTAAGGTATCGGCATAATATAATCTCTTAATTTGTCTAGATCGGCTTGTGAATATATGCCACTTGTGGCCAAAGATGAGGGGTTTGTGTATTCCCATGTGGGCTGTGTTTTTTAATTGCTAATAGTTTATTTGGCATCTGAGCTATATCGATATAAGATTCCAAATCTCTCACTGTGATCCACTGGATATAATAAGATCTCTTAAGAATCTGTTGATATTTTTAAGATTCGTGCACAATTTTTACATGTTTTAATTCATGTGCAGAGGCATGCTGTGAGATTTATGATTGTTTTTGAGTCGCTCAATCACAAAGCCTTGTGAAACCTTGCAAATGTTACAAAATTATTTTGTAGAATTAAAATTATATAATACATAACGCTCTATCTCTCTCTCTCTCTCTCTCTCTCTCTCTCTCTCTCTCTAGCCTACATACACACACATGCTTCATGCTTTGCTGTCACTTTAATATGAGTTGATTTTTTAGAATATAAAAATTAATTTAGTCTATAGCTTGTGAGTCAATTACACCACATGGTTCTCTCTCTCGTGCACAAGCTTCATGTCTTACTCTCTTTCATCTTATGAGTTGAAAGTTCAGTTTTCTGTATCAATAATTCTAGATGAAGATAACTTATACGTTATTTCATTATTACTATTAAAAAAATAACTCAACAATCCTTGACAAGAGCTTTATTTCACTACTCACTTTTTTTATGAATACATTATTATTTTATGTTTCTTCTCATCTACCTTTGCTATACATATATATTTTATATAAGGGAATGTACGTGCGTGTGTGTGTGTGACTCGTACTATGTACTTGGGATTAAATAAAATAACAATTACCCTGTTAGTACCTTTTATTTATTAAATATAGGTGAGTATAGATTTTTCTTATGCAGAACGTAGACATTTGCAATTTTTTACGATCAAATCTTAAAATCTCAAATTATCTTATCAACCAATTGCGACTCTCGGTTTCCTTTCCTTGCCCCCCTCCCCCCTACCTGTAACAAAAGTTTTGGTGGGACTGACGTTACAACAATGACTCTCTACCATACGACGAATCACTTCTTAACTCGGACATGATTTTCGGTTCGCAAAACAAAATACACGCATAAAGGTGGTAGTCCAACTACCACCTTTATGCGTGTATTTTGTTTTGCGAGCCGAAAATCATGTCCGAGTTAAGAAGTGATTCGTCGTAAAGTGGAGAGTCATTGTTGTAACGTCAGTCTCACCAAAACTTCTGTTACAGTACAGGGGGAGGGGAGCAAGGAAAGGAAACCGAGAGTCTCAATTGGTTGATGTTTTATGCTGAGAAGGTCACCAGTCTTCAGCAGCGTTGTAGTAGATAGGAGGTCAAATGTTCCCATCTGCCAATTTCTGGGCTACTTCTAGACAGGGAATCAAAACTTCCAACAATTTATAAATGCCTTACAGCTCTCATTGCAGATAAGGTATACTCTCACTGCGATGGAAACGACATCCTTACAGAAGAAAAAAAAAGGATGTTGTAAAACCTGGCGGAGCAGTAAAGATCTAGTGACCATAGACGCTGTTGCCATGACGCAAGCTCGTAAACATTAAAGAAACTTGCACATGACATACATTGACTACAAGCAAGCTCATTCTTCCGTAACACATGGCTATTTGCTTGAAGTCTTACAAATTAAAAAAATCTGCCCATAAATCATCGACTTTTTAAGTCATGCGACGATGCTTTGGGGTACAAGAATCAAATATTTTGAGCATGCACAACCAAGGATAACTACTATAGATCAAGACGCATTACAATGGGTGCCTTTCAAGGCGACAAAATAATCAAATACCTGTGGATTGCGGGCGGACAAATTTTTTGTCGCAGAGAGGATGGATCTCCGTGAATTTACCTGGCTAATCTACAGACCGTCGAGGGACTTAGATAGCAACTACTAGTTCCTAGTTTCATCCCAAGTATATATGTCGGTGAATATAATATAGCTAGTCAATTCGACCGATTTCTAACTCATGAAGCATACATAATAATTTTTTCAATTGAAAATTTTTATTTAATAACTCAAAGGTTTCTCAGCTATTCTAACTGTTATATTTGGATTTATTGTGCTCTACTAAAACATATGTTAAGTCAAAGTAATCATGACTATATTGCTATATACCCATCCACACATCACTACTTTACCACCGAGCAGTTCACGCCTACCCCGAAAGGGAAACGGCTTAATGATACAATAATAATAATAAAAACAAGCCTAACAACCACCGCAGGGTCCCACAGGCAGCGACTGCCATCTACAAATGACACCGGCTCGCAGGAGGACTGCGGTAAATCCCACTCATGGCCACGTCTCACAACCGTGAGATGGCTGGTCACAGGACACGACAAAATCACAACGACAGGCCGGCGAAACTCTCGTCTGTTTTAAGGACACGAAGCGAACCAAGGATCGCAGCTTTCTGCATCCATCTCGCAAGTCCATGGCATATTTTTGGCACGCGGCTATGGCTTTAGGCTTACGAACCAGTGATATTTTCGCACCTCCGAGAGCACCTATCACAAGGACAATTACTTTTGCCGAATATCGAGTGTGCAACGGAGACTGCTGTCCGAAAATCGTAGTTTCAGAAAATTTGGCACTTCTGGTTTTGGATAATTGACTCCATCTCCCTTGGAGCGCTTAACAGGGCAGGGTCGCGGCCAACACCGTAAGAGCGACAAAGATGGTAGAGATGGCACTCTTAGGGACGCATTATGTCTGTAGATATACGTTGTTCCTGCGTGGGTAGGACACCCCAATAGTATGTGTTCTAGGTACTCAGCGTGTGTATGAAACGCTCTGCAACTATCGCTTGGAACTTCTTGACATAAAATGCGGTCACGGTACGCTAAGTTGTGAATGACGCCGTCCTGGCATGCGAAAATAAAACCCTCTGTAGCTGAATTAAATCCTGATGATCTGAGAAAAGCAAAAGTTTGCCCCTTCGACAAGGACTGTTTTTCTACATTCCTGTGAAAATTTCTGTGCTTTTTCTTGTCGAATAGCTCTTGATGGAATTTTTCAAATACTGCTTTCTTAACTTCGACTTCCAGAAGTAAAGCATCTAGATGGAGTAATGCACTTTCCTCACTTCTGACGTTAAAATTCAGGCCAAGGGTCTCAGCTGCCTGCTCCCTTTTTGTGTCTGTAATCATTTTCAAGTCTACTTCTCTCCTCATCGCTAAGACCTCTGATGTTTAACGTTCTCTCGTAGGCTTCTTGCTTTTCTTCTCGTGCTACCTTAATTTCATCATTCCACCATGCATCATCAAATTTTCTTCGTACTACCGCCGTACCGCATACTTGAATCGCAGTTTTAACAATGTTATCCCGTAATATAGTCCACGCGCCTTCTACATCTTTATTAATTCCAAGCCCCTCCCAAGTTGCCTCATCTATGCGTTTGTTTATCTTATTCTGAAAATCTATTCGCACTTCCGGTTTTTGTAAATTTTCAATCTTGAATCGCGTTTTTTTCGTTTTTTTTCTTTCTTATCCATCCCCGACTTAAGTTTATTTTGGAGACTAAAAGGTATTGATCAGTATTGCATTCGGAACCCCTCATGACTCTTGTATCTTTAACGGGTTCTCTTAGTCTTTCATCCGCAATAATGAAGTCAACTATACTGCGGTTAGTTCCTTAACACCAGGTGTACGTGTGGATCATTTTATGTCGAAACTAAGTATTTGTAATTAGGCCCTTTTCTAAGCATATAATCTAACTAACTTTTCCCCGTTATAATTTTTTCTTGGATTCCCAAATTTACCTAAAATCCTTTCTGTATCTACATCTTGACGTTGGAAGCCGACCCATCAGTTCATATCTCCTAGCAAAATTATTCTTTCACCTTGATCGCAAGAACTAATTGTATTATTTAAAGTATCCTAGAATGCGTCTTTGACTTCCCTCGGGTCACTACCAACTGAGGCATAGCACGCTACGATGAATAATCTTCTGATTCCTACCTTCTTTCTAGCCCACACCAATCTGGGAGATACAAAATCATGATCTTTCAGATGCTGTCTTGCTTTTTCATTCATAATTGAACCGACCTCTTGACTACCATGTGATTCGCTATCTACTCCTGACCAGATTTCAAAACCGCCTTTCAATACCCCATTTTCTATGTTTCTACATTCGCGACCCTTTTTCTTCTTCTAACTTCTTTCAATAAGAGGAAGTCTCAGAGAGATTATTGGTCGACAGATCCATTTATATCTTGTGACGTGATCTCTTCTGCGATGTCACGCAAAACGTTCGAAGAAGTCAAGTCTCGGTTCAAGTACTCAAAAACTAGAGATCGTGACGCCAATGATAATGCATGGCGCGTTCGTGCATTACTGAATCTATTCCAGAGAAACATCCTGAAGTTTGGCATATGGAGAATAGCTCTCTCCATAGATGAAATGATGGCCAAATCGTATGCAAGAACATCATTGAAACAATTTATTCGAGAAAAACCTTACGATTTGGCCTGAAATTTTGGGGTTTTTGCTCTTTAGATGGTTTCGTATTGTGTTTTGACATATATTGTGGGACAATTTAAAAAATTTGAGAGAAATTCATTAAATGCGCATTAGGTTCTCGCATAGTGCGTTTGAAGAAGCTGGGATTGAAATGTACCGGAACGATCAAAGACAATACGGTGAAGGAGAAGAATGTTATAAATAAAAGAGCTCCAAGAGGCGAGTATGTCGTGAAACATGAGAAAAATAGCGGCATGATTTACATAACTGTAGTAGATTCGAAGGCAGTTTCCATAGTTTCCACTACTGCATGAGTAACTCCTTTATTACCCTTGAAAACGCACAGTTCACAAGCACGATCCACAGTTGAGATACCTTTCCCAAAAGCCTTTCATCTCTACAACAAGTTTATGGAAGGAGTTGATCTCCATGTTGGACACTGCAGTAATGTGCTTTCAAGCATTCGTTCGAAAAAATGGACTTGGGTCGTTCTTATAAGACTGATCGCGGCCTCCATTGTGAATGCGGTCGTAATATACAATGCTGCCGGATATGGCAAGCATAAAGTGGAAACAAAAGAATTTGCAGTGTCCATTGCTAAGAGCTACATAAAAAAATGTCAGGTAAAACAGCAAACACATAGAATATCTCATCAAAATCAACTCAAAGTCTGTTCACATTGTCCTATAAGGACCAGAATTTTCTGTAAATGGACTTTGGATTGGATAAATGTGCCAAAATTCATCTGAAGAAAGAAAAGATTGTTGGCGTTCCCAAGGACCCTGAGATTGTGGATATAAGTGTTATTAGACATCTTAACACTGGAGAGAACTATACATATCTGGGCGTGCCTCAAAGCCGTATTCAGGGCGTAGCATCAGTTAAAGAGTCTCTCCGAAGCAGATACAAGCATCTTCTTCGGCAGATTTGGTCTTCAAATCTGTAGGCGTTAAACAAGGTACCTGCGACTAATATGCTTGCCGTCCCCGTTCTACTTTACTCATTTGGGATGGTTCACTGTACGAAGAACGAGCTTACGGTCCTTGATATCACCACACGTAAGATCATGCATATGCATAAAAGCTTGCATATCAATTCGTAATTTCATAACCAAATTGTTTTAAGTACAGCTTATATCGTTGCAAATGGAAAAGATCCTCTTCTAAAAATGATCAGAAAGCATGAGATGATTGGCAAAGGAGCGTTCCTTGGCAAAGCCGCGGAGCAGGCGGCTGAGACTCTTCGCCTGAATTTTAACATCAGAAGTGAGGAAGGTGCATTACTCCATCTAGATGCTTCACTTCTGAAAGCTGAAGTGAAGAAAGTAGAAGTTGAAAAATTCCATTAAGAGCTACTCGATAAGAAAATGCAAGGAAATTTTCACAGGAATGTAGAAAAACAGTCCTTTTCGAAGCAGCCAACTTTTGCTTTTCTTCGATCATCAGGGCATAAATCAGGTACAGAAGGTTTCATTTTCGCATACCAAGACGGTGTCATTTCCACCTTAGTATACCGTGACCGCATTTTATGTCAAGAAGTGCCCAGAGAAAGGTGCAGAGTCTAGTGCCCCCTGGCAAATATAAGTGCCAACTCATACCCGAAAATCGGTAGAATTCTGTTGGTAAAATTTTTGACCTGTTAGATAGAGAAACTATGCAACGAGAGAGACAGACAATCTTCAACCATTTTTATTGCACCCGTTTCGTTTTAGTTCCCCGACTCGGCTTACCTCGAGAAAAACCATCAGATTCGGCCGTTTCGTTCCCGGCACTCCTCGGAGCGTTAGCTATGAAATGCATCGATCGCGATCGATGCTAAAGTGGTGGGGGTAGCGCTCGAGCGAGAAATCGAAGAAGCGGCATTGCTCGGAGCGGCACTGCTCGGAGCTTGGACTGTATTTTAATCCATTTAAAGTTGATTCCAAATTTCGTTTCTTGATGTGGGTGAACATTTAATAAAAAATTGAAAGCTAATATTTTCAATGAAACAGATTTTTAAAGTTTCCATGTTTTTAACGGTCTGTAAGGCTTAAGAAAAATAATCCCCCCGCCCGAAAAAAACAGCTTATCTATAATATTTTACTCTATCTATTTTAACTAAAAATATAATATAGATTTCTGATTTACTCAGTCTATTCTTGTGCGATTATTTCTATATTTTCAGTATACGAACGATTTAATTAATTTCCGAAACAAATAATTAACAGCGTGTTTAGACAATAAAATTAGCTACTTTTAAAGTGAGAATGATTCAGGAATTATTCACGTACGGTATAAAAAAAGCAGAACAATTAAGACAGCTTTTCCAGGGATGAGTAGTTTCATTAGAAAATTGTTATAAGATTTCTGAATATTTTAATGGCTCTCAGTATATTTCAATGAATTTTCCACGATTTCAGGAAATTTTGGATTTCATGTAATTCCAGGGGAAATGTTTTGGGGCATTTTTAACGACTAAAAAGAATTTTTAATTTATTTCAGTAAGAAGGGATTGTAAAGATCTTTGAAGATTTAAAAATAAAAAAATATATAAAAAATGGTGGCGTGCCCCGACGCGGGTCGAGGATGGGCAGATATGTATATATGTATGACATATGTACATATGTATGACATATGTATGACTCTTTCGGTTCTAGTTCTATCCCTATCTATAGTCTACACTGACGCTTCCATTAACCAGGTGCGAAATTCGGTCGGATGCCAGAGATTGACCATCGGCCCAAAGTCGGTCCTACTTTGGTAACCGATCTATGCGGCGTTGAACAAGGTATCTGCGACTAACATGCTTGCCGTCCCGGTTCTACTCTACTCGTTTGGGGTGGTTCAATGGGCGAAGAACGAACTTAAGGTCCTTGATATCACCACACGTAAGATCATGCATATGCGTAAAAGCTTGCATATTAATTCGTCAGTTCCGCGATCATACATTTCACGCCGTCAAGGCTGTCGCGGACTTCTGATTCTCCAGGGCCTTCATAATCGAATTGTATTAAGTACAGCTTATATCGTTGCCAACGACAGAGATCCTCCTCTAAAACTGGTCAGGAAGCACGAGATGATTGGTGAAGCAGCGTTTCTTTACAAAGCCGCGGAGCAAGCAGCCGAGACACTTGGCCTGAATTTTACCATCAGAAGTGAGGAAAGGGCAGTACTCCATCTAGATGCTTCACTTCCAAAAGACAAAATGAAGAAAGCAGAGTTTGCAACAATTCACCAACAGCTACTCGACAAGAAAATGCACGGGAATTTTCACAAAAATGTAGAGAAACAGTCCTTGTCGAAGGAGCAAACTTTTTCTTTTCTCAGATCATCAGGGCTTAATTCAGGTACAGAGGGTTACATTTTCGCATGCCAGGATGGTTTCATTCCCACCTTAGCATACCGTGACCGCATTTTATGTCAATAAGTTCAAAGCGATAGGTGCAGAATGTGTCATGCACGCGCTGAGTACCTAGAACGCATACTATCGGGGTGTCCCACCCACGCAGGAACGACGTATATCTGCTGACATAATGGAACCCTGAGAGTGCTTTATGACCATCTTTGTCTCTCTTGCAGTGTTGACCGCGACCCTGCCTTGCTGAACGCTTCAAGGGTGGTAGAGTCAGTTGTCCAAAACGGGAAGTGTCAAATTTTCTGGAACTACGATTTTCGGACAGCAGTCTCCGTTGCACACTGGAGGCCTGACATTGTTCTTCAAGACTTCGAGAAACGAACTATATTCGTGATCGAATTCTCGGCTCCTTCCGAACACAACATCACTGCCAAGGAGAACAGAGATTGCTGATATTCGGCTGTCTCTTCGTAATCTATCTGTTCTTGAATCTCCTCTTGTGTCATTACTTGGGTTTTTAAATAATTTTCCTCTTTTTCCCTCTTGTTCCTGTTCTCTCGGTGCCCTGATTTAAGTTTGAGGTGGTCGCTTGGGGTTTTGGGTATTCTGAAAATTTTGGGGTTTGGCGTAGCATTGGGTCGCGAAGTGTGGTATTTTTTCGCATTTACAGCATTTAATTTGTGATCGATCAGCTAGTGCTGAATTTCGGCTTGGTGTTTTAAATGAGAATGGTGTTGTATTCGCCTGAGGCCTAGGTGTAGGTGTTGACATTTGCGGGTGTGAGAACTGGGGTATAGGTTTAATTGGTTTCATTATTCTATTTTTATTTTGTTCTTCAATATATATTCCTGCCTCTAATGCTTCTTTTAAAGCTTCATTTAGATTTTCGGGTTTCATCGGCCTTCCTTGACTCGAAATTTCATCGTGTAAGTTCATAACATATTTTTTAACCGCTGCCTTTTCTTCTATCATCAAAGCAATCTTTCTTTTCTTTCCTGAACTGTGTTCGGATTGTAAAGTATACGTTAACTCATTATAAACGCTTCTAAAGCGTTGACCACAAATTTGTACATTTTCGAATCCTTTTCGCACATTTTCTAGTTTTGATCTGCATAATTCTACAGATGTGTTTATACCGAGATTTGACTTTAAAGCGGCATATGAATTCTCGAAATTGTTTATTGTTACATTTCTAATTGCTCTTCTTGCATCACCTATAATTCTTTCAGTCAAAATGTAGTCCAAAAGCAAATTAGGATTGTTACACTGAAGTCGTGCGCGCTTAAAAGATTTAATGAAATCTTTAACTCCTACATCGTCGTTCCCATTTACGGTTTCTACCGTTCTAATAATATTTTTAACCGGAATAAAATCAATGCTAGCTTGACCCTGCTCTCGGTTGTTTGTATTGTGAGGCGTTCCAGTGGGTGGTGCGGTTGAAGGGTTGAATGAATTATTGATACAACTTATAATAATAAATTACAGTAACAATAATAATGTTGCATGCAAGCACGAAATGTGCATTTTTGTTTGTAATAAGTTTTCAATGTATTATGAACTTTATTTGTTTGCAATATTTTTGCATATTATCAATTTTCTAATATAATTTAATTCATATTTTCGACTGGAATTAAAAAATGTGAGAATATGCTCCCAAATGATATATTCTTTTGTTACAGATTTGACATTTTCCGAAAATTTCGGCTTTATAACACCATACTATATAAGAACTATTTGTAACCATTTTCTTCCCAAAACACCATCAATTTTGTTTTGAAACAATTACAATACTCAAATCCAGTCTTTTACCTTTAATATTTATTGGAATCACAATAACATAATAAAAATTTAATCATTTGAAAAACTTATCCTGCAAACCTGTTTACAAGTTCAGCTTTCTTTACCACTATTAGCTTGCTTCCAGCAAATTAACCACCGTCTCAATTGAGCAAAACTACGTTTTTCTATTTCACACTTGCACAATTTTGTACCCGGAACATCATTTTCATTTAATTTCACTCTGCCAAAAGATAAAATTGTATGCATTTTTACAAAATATGAGCGCAACTTTCATACTACGCGGGATGCACATGACAGCCGCACATGCGCAAATAAACTTCCGATAGTTAGGTAAAATTGTCTATTGTACACGCCCCACCACTGAATGCATCATAAAACATAAGATCGTACTCGATCGAAATTTCCGTACAATTATCGTACTTTGTTGTGCGGTAATTGTAAGTCGTGCATTACTCAAAATTTCCGTACAAGTACGATAATTACCGTACGTCTGGCAAAACTGCCGTACGCGCACACGGGTGCTTGGACTTGAGCTAAAGAGTAGGGGTCGAAGGTGTGCAAATGATCGGCTCGCTAGAAGACATGAATATGCAACCGCCATATTAGTTCCTGGACAGTTTGCGGGAAACAATGCGATAAGCATGTCCTGTATTTTAGTTAAAATTAAGTTTAGAATATAATACTATAAAAGGATCCATTGAATTTAAAATAAGTTGAGTTCATAATAAAAGCTATCCCTTTAATAAATTCTTTTTGACTCAATCGAGTACGTGTTTTTATATTGTCCCATCTATTTAAAATTGCCTGTTCAACCAATACAAAAGGTATACTTGGAGACATTGCAACAACATCCAAAGAAATTATTACATGGTCATCAGGAACAGTTTTTTTAACAATAATTTTTTGGAATTCCCAGCTATTTTTAATATTGAAGTTGTAATGGAGTCTTTGAGTATCTCATTTTTCTTTCCTCTTTTTTTATTTTTGTCCAAAGAAACAAATTTTTATTTTGTTTTCAGGAATTACAATAGGAGCATTTTGCGGATTTTGTCCAAATTTTATCGTAAGATACTTGATTTGTTTTTAGGAATTTATACATTGACTTGAGTGTTGGACGTTAAATGGGATTTTCAATTTGATTTTAATCTAATTTAAGATTCTTGAATTTCAATTTAGCTGACTTGGATTGGAGGTCATTTGTAAACCTTTTTTTAACATAATGTTTTTTAATCAGATCAAAGTTGCATATGGTCCTGAAGCCTTAAGAAAGGTTAAATTATGGTGTGATATCAACCAAAAATTAAGAGGCAGTATCCTTCAAAAAAGGTTTTTGATTGATTGTCGAAGAAATGATGTTTTACCTAAAAAAATATTTTTCTTGGATAACAAATTCACAGATTTTACTTTTCATTGTAATTTTTTCAATAGACAATTTGAACATAATTTAAAGAATTTCAAGCTCTCGATGTTGAATTTACTGATCAAGGATGTTTCAAATCATGTTAATTTTTCAGAAGTAAAAATTTCCAGAATTAGAAGTGACTTAGAAGTGTGTTTACAACAGGATAAAATCATTGATCTTTTGAAGCATCAGATTTTCCTTAATCGAAGATTTTTGAATAATGCTAAAAAACATGAGAACAAACTTTCTATTTTGATTGATCAACAAACTAATGTTCAAGAGCAAAATTTAAATTTACACACGTAACCTAAAAGTTGAATTCCATACTAAAAGTGGATATTCGTTATTGTCAGTGAAAATGTTACTTTGGGAGTAGGTCATAATCGGACCTACTCTGAAAGTGGTAAAACTACCAAAAATTTTGTTTACAGTGTAGCTTCACTCGAGCGAAAACTTCACACTCGCCTCGAATTACCAACTTCGCATACTCGAGCGGCAAAATTCACACCATGTTTGTTAAAAAAAAATTATCGATTTGCCTAGTATAACATATTTAATTGCGAAGACGATAGTTAGGATAATTCATAATTTATTAAATTAATGATTTTGAGCATTTCACGTATGGTTGTCGGGCACTGGATAGTGCACAGTGGTCGAAACTAAGAATTTACGGTTCAGAATCCTTTACATGAATTTAAAAAAATTCATCAGTATATCAGTTTGTTGTGGAAGACATTTTTTTTATTCGAAACCACCATGTTATGAGCCCATAACGCCTCTTGAAAAGTGTAAGCGTTAGATAGCTGATAGCCCTTCACCGAACGGTGTCAGCTACTGACAGATTATTACTTTCAAACACCACCACACAGACAGATTACTAGTTTACAGAAAAAACTATTAGGACCAATTTTAGGTTACAAAGGAGCTGCAACAAAAAGGAACCTCTTTTGCCAAAAGGAACCCAAAATGATAAATGGTTTCTAAATGAACCCAAAGTGTGGATTGAAACGGTTCCAATAGAGCCCTTTTGTGCCCTTTTTTGTCATTTAGATTAAATAATGTTGCACTGGGAAAAGTGTAGTGAAGAAACTAAAATTATAGACATCAGTCATTCCTGAAAGGAAGATAGTGCACATGAAATATGACAGTTTTTAAGAATATCCCGGGTAAAAATATTTGGTCTTTATTATGCCTTGGGTAAAGACCAATCCAAGACAATTTCAAGTAATTCTGTATGTCTAGCTCGTGAGACGGAGCCATACTATTTTTGATGTCTTAAGGGTCTCTGAGGGTCATCACTAATCCACTTCAAACATTATAAAAAAATAACAATCAATAATTGAATCCACTAAATTTCTTCTCTTCCATATTCTTATCCTTTCTACTTTTGTTATTCTTCGCTTAGAGATATTGTTATTTTTATTTGGACATTAAAAATTTAATTTTCAAATTTAAATTTACTTATATACGTGAACAAATTCTTTATTCTGTTATTCTATTCCCTATTATTATTTCACTCCGTTAGTTTATTCTACTTTTTATTTATTCTTTTATTATTATTAGGTTAAATACTGCCTTTTCCCTTTCCAGTCATTTTCTTTCAAATAGATTCTTATAAATTCAGCTTTATTTTTCTATCTAATTGTGAACTTGTTTCACGCCCAATAAGAAACTGAGGAAGTTTTAAGCTGTTCCTTAAAACACATTCAATTTGGTTGCTTACACGAAGCTGGATAAACAGTTGTCACGTGACCTGACTTAAAACGTCAAAAATCTGACACCTTCGAGAAGGTTTATGGAAGTCATTAGACATCGAGTAATTTGTTAAAAAGCAATCAATTATTGTAAATAAAAAGCTGTCTCAACATAGAGCAAAAGACACCTTTTAAGTAAGGGGGGAGGTGTAACGACATGCGCCGTTTTGAGAACTAAAGTTTCAGGGCGCTAAGACCCTTTTACTAAATACTCTCTAGACTAGTAGTTTCTCGAGTGGAAAAGATCAAATAGCTTAAAGTAAAATCAGAATACGCAAGAAATGAGCAATTATTAAGATGATTAGTAATGATATACGAATATCAACAAAATAATAGATTTATTACAAATGAGAGAACTAAGTTTTAAATATAGTATCAGGTTTCAATGTCGTTAATGTACTCGTTATAGTACTGCGCAGACTCACTGCCTACAGTGAATTGAAGGTTAGAAACTTGAGACACTGAGCTATTTTTAGTATCGCTAATGGGTCATGGCGCCGGCCAGACGTCAGAAAAAGCGACCTTTGGACTTACAAACAGGAAACTGTCACTCAAAGTGATTGATGTGAATCCTGTCTAAAAGTGAACTTGTTGCTGCACTTTTAGGTTATGTGATTTAATATTGTGAAAAAACTTAATTTTTGTACAATGACATTTGCGGATACAATCAGGGCCATTTTTGTGAATCAGGGCATGAAAATACTACATCGCCAAATCATTGAAACATTAACACCTATAATTTTCAAAGTTATATTCCGATCCGACACTTAGTTCACGATATAAAAATCATTAAACGTGTATTTGCATTACAATGTTTAAATAATTTTTATGTTATATTTTTTAATTTGTACTTTTTTCTGAAAATATGATTTATTAATAAACTCTTACACTAATTAAAAAAAAAAAAATAAAATTTGAGTAGAAAAATAACAGCGTATCAAAATACATGGTTAAATAGTTAAAACATATGTACATATAATTTTGAAAATTAATTCAAATATTCATTTCACGGCCCAGTTTATACATCAGTGCATTAATAAACATCGCTAAATCTTTCAAACATTATTACCTATAATTTTAAAAATTATATTCCGATCCGACACTTAGTTAATAAAATGAAAATTATTAAAAAATCACTTGCATTCAAACGTTTGAGTAATTTCAAAAAGCAACATGGTACCAACATTGTACATCGCTGAATATTTCAAACATAATCTGCATATAATTTTGAAAATTGAATTCATATACATGCCCCTCTTTTTCATGTTTATCTCAGCGATAGATTAAGTTCCACCTCTCCATGTTTCAGGGAACTGAATTTAAAAAATTGAAACTTCGATAAATTAAAGCTTGGAATCTCATCTTTAGAATGAGACCAAGAACATAATTAAATATTCACCTGTTCTCCAATTATATTGAAAATTGTGGGAGCGTGCGTCGAATTTACACCTTTTGATAATAACGTGCGGAAAACAACAGACGAAAGAATGCAGTAAGTATTTGACCGTCCGATTTTCGTCGAAATTTTAAACTTTAATTTAGAGAATCTTCCATTTTTTCAATTTCCTTCTCTAAAGCATGCAGAAAGTTTAATTTGATAATCGAGAATTGGTCACTAAAGTTCGATAGGCGCTTCTGGAAATTCATCCACATTACGCAAGTAGTACTCGGTTCCTCTGTACCGCAAGATCCTCAAAAAACCGCGGAAAGGATTCTCTTTGCCTCTATTCTTCTAGGATGCATCACTTATTCATCCTGGATTTATATGGCATTATCAGACGTAACATTGAACATCCGAACAGAACTAGAAATTTCTGGAATGAATGACATGATGCGTTTAAAGTTGACTCCTTCTATATCTAATGTACCTTTGTACATTTTCGTGAGGAACATGGCCGATGACTCGTTTCAGGAATTCCTGAACAAGACTATTATTATGCCGGCGGAAGATTGTTTGGAAATGTTAAAGAAACATCAGAATGTTTCCTGTCTCCTGGCAAGAAGCATAGGAACGGATGTGATTCGAGAACACAGAATTGGATACAGCCAACTGTTGATGAAAATATTGGACAAAGATTTGTTCATAAACATGCGATGCTTGAAATTTGAACCTGGATCACCATATGTTGAACGATTTGATGATCTAATAATGAAGTTCCAAGCCGCTGGAGTCTATAATAAGTGGTTTGCTGATATGAAACGACTGGACGTTATAACTTCTCTTTCAGACAAATTCGAAGAATCTGTTGACATAGACTGGAAACTTCTGTTCGTATTCTTAATAGGATATGCAGTTTCAATTTTTGTCTTCATCAGTGAAATGATTCTAAGAAAATGCACGCCCTAGTTGGTTTGTATAAACATAATTGAGACATTTTCAGGTAACCCTAAAGAATTATTTTCTTTTGCCGAGACAATACTCTCACTTTTATTTAAAATAATATGCTCACGAACCTTCTTTACAATATTACTACAATATTAACTATGTTATGACTAAAAAACGTATCATTCTCTAAGATGAAAATAAATGTGGTATTTGACAACAAGCTTTTTCAATGAACTTCAAGCACTTCTGAACCTACAAACCATTTGAATAAATAAAAATGTACAAATAAAAATATTTATAAAAATACATCACTACTTTACAACCGAGCAATTCACGCCTACCCCGAAAGGGAAACGGCTTAATGATATAATAATAATAATATGAAAGCCCAATTATGGGATTTAACAAAATGTATTGTAAGAGGGAAAAAATTACTGGGAATGTTTTTGTGTACTTTTTTGGACTGCGGATAAGAAAAATAAAACCAGAAACTAATTTTTTTATTAAAATTATTATTATTTTATGAAAATTACTGAAAAAGCATTATTTTCACATTGCGTATTTGTCTATTTATTTATGAAAAAAAATTGAAATGCCTGTTCGCTTATTTCTTCAGTGAACATTGATCAAATGATAAAAAATGTGTTAATTTTTGTAAAATATTTTTTTATTATTATTTATTTGATTCTTTCCTTGATTTGGCCATTTTTATCGATATGAAAGTACGACCTAAGCTTTTTAAATATATTTTTTGAATGTCAATAAGAAAAAAATTGGATTGCACATATGGATTGCATATATTGTACATAATAAAAGTTTTGAACAGAAATAATTTTTTACATTTCTTGAATGTATATTATTTAAAAACTCGCATAGTAAAAAAATGTTAACTTACTTTTTAAAATAAGCAATGCTTTACAGTTGTCTTCACTAAAAAATGTAACGGTCTAAGCAATGCGTTACTGTCAAACACTGATAATCCAGAAAATGCAACCAGAATAATAATAATTTCATATCAACTTAAAAATATTTGATCCTTTAATTTAGGTTTTGGCCCCAATCCGTGGCCGGAACATCATTAATTTTTGTGAATTTAAAAATAAAATTAAAATTTATGTCAATTATATTAAGTTTCATCCCCTATTCGTAGTCGAAATGAATTATAATATTGAGTATAAAATTAACCAAATTTACAAACAAACATAACTTTTTTTTTTGAAAATATATATTATGATGAAATTTAGGTCAATTACAAGGTAAATAGAAGTAAACTTTGGGAAGTCCTTAAAGAGTACGGAGTACATGGTTGGCTCCTACAAGCAATACAAGCGCAACCGTGTGCCCACTTCAAAGGAGTGTTTGGCGATGTTCAGCCGCAATCCGAACGAGTTTTTGCGTCGTTTTCTAACAGTTGATGAAACATGGATCCGCGACAACACACCAGTGACCAAGAAACAATAAAAAAAGTGGGTTTCTCCGGGTGAACGTGCACCAAAGAAGGCCAAGGTGGGTCTGTCGGCTATCAAGGTCATGACCACAGTTTTTTGGGATGCACATGGTATCATTAACATCGATTACCCTCAGAAGGGCAAAACAATCAACGGGCAATATTATTCAGAGCTTTTGGACAGATTCGATATTGATTTGAAGCAAAAACGACCGCGTTTGACGAAGAAAAAAGTGCTGTTCCATCGTGAAAATTCAAGAGTGCACACGTGTGTAGTCACGATGGCAAAAATCCATGAATTGGGCTATGAACTGCTACCTCATCCAGTATATTCTGCAGATTTAGCCCCCTGCGACTATTTCCTGCTTTCAAACCTGAAGAATGGCCGGGCGATGAGAGATTTGGGTCGAATGAAGAGGTCATCACCGAAGCAAACGCCTATTTTAAGGGCGAAAAGTCACTGACTTATCAAACAGCCCTAGTATCATGTTCCTAATTTAAAAACGAGCAGGAAAATGGCATCCAAAATACGAAAAGGTTCTAGAACATGTAAGTACTACAATAACATTATTATAATCATTTATGGATTGCGTAAGTAAGGGATAAAGTTAATATCAGTGAAGAAAATATTGTAGGTTATTATGTGCAAAATTTTTATATTTTATGAGCCAGGTATATTCAACTAGTACGAACACATACTTACTCTGCAAGCTTCATGCACTCCTTAAACTTCAAATATTTACTCTTTAAATTTAATTGAAACATTCAAATTCACAATTTTTTTTTCTAAACCGGCAGCACAGAAATGTTCAAAACACAAGTCCAAAACTTCCAACGCGTGTTGACATCGTTGACATGGCAACCGCCAGTGCGCATGTGCGCGATCCTGGTACCAAGTTTCGACTGGGACTTTGCAGGATGAAAGTACATCAGAATCCATTAGGGGCGTATTTTTTCTTTCGATCTAATGGCCCTTAGTGTTCGAGATATCGAAGTTTGGGTATTTGCCCTCGACCGCTCGACTCGCCACTACAGAGCGGGTACCCGGTTTTAGCGGCCTCGGGCGCTTACTCGCAGTCCGACACTAATACTGTGATAAACGGAAAATCCGCAGGGTTTCTATATCATCAGATATCATTCCTATAGAGGTTTTTCACGTAGATTGCGAATCTTAATACTAAAATAATCCATCACGTCAAATTTTTGAAGAAGAACGGGGTCAGAAAGTAACAACAAAAAATTGTTTTTATCGCTTTTTGGAAAAATTGTTAAACACTATAGTCCAGCGGATAGTGACTATTTCTCCGATGAATTATGCAAATTATGTCACAAGCAATTCTATTCTTTTCAGGTATATAAAACCTCAAAAACATTTAGAAGAAGAGAATCATCCGCATGTTATATGAATTTTATATCAATTTCCACACAAAAATAGAATCTTTCAATTTTCATTTGAAAAAATGATTTCAAAACAAACAAAAAGAACGAATTTCCCAGAAAATAGTTCAATATAGTAATATTCAGTAATATTCCACGTCTATAAATGAAAAATCATTGTTATGCAATTTTATAATGCAATTTGAGAAACAATTAAGCATCGTCCGGGAGTATGAGGACACCTAAAAAAAGCATCGATTAAAAACATACACTGACATTTGGTAGAATATCTCAGGAAGAAAATAAGATAAGATAATTTTTTTTTAAGTGTCCAAAAGGTTATTAAATTCCGCGTCAAATGAGCCCTGATGGAAGTATTTTTGGTAAATAGAGCTCTGACCAGAGTCACCAGAACGTGGTATTTTTCGGCCCCCACCACTTTCCCATCTGGGAGCAATACATGTAAACGTAGCGTGTCGGTGAGCCGGCTCTGTTACGCGATGCGTCGGCCAGCCTCGTGTAAAGCCGAAAATGCACGAGCACGCGGTACCGTGGAAACCTGCTACTTTAGTCCGTAAGATTACGACAGTCGGCGGAAAATTACCACGCTAGTGCAGGGTCTTTTTATTTCTTACGACCGACGGTGTAATTTTCAGCAACTAATGTGAAATTACATGCGCTGCCGCGGCGTATTTTATGCATCAGAGCAATTTTACCACGACAGGATATGTGAAATTTCCAGGACATTTTTTACAGTATAGATATTTTCACTTCAACTACCACCTAACTTCACTTCGTTGAGTCCTGAGGGGAAAACAATGGACCATATCATGATCCAATAAATACATGGTTTAGCCACGCGCAAGTAAAAAAACTAAGCGAATCAGAACCCACCGCTTAATTTCTCCATCTTAGATAAATAAGGCGGCAAATGTAAGTGACTTTAAAATGTAAAATGTTACAATTAAAAATTCTTGTAATTTTGAAATATACAAATAATTCAGTTTTAATCAAATGTATTGTAATGCTAGAAATCGGTACAGGAAAATACGGAGTAACTATAATTTTAGGTTATGTGTTTCATAACCTCTTCCTGGTGACATATATGTGTATAAAATAAAATTTCAATTAATTGGGAATGTACTGAATAAATGAAATTATATAATGGAGTGACCGCGACATATAAAATGATAATTATTATGTTTTATTCATTACAAAATATTTGTCCTCAATTTTTGTGGAAAATTTGATCGAAAGATACTAAATATTTATTCACAATTATCAACACTCTTGTTCACTCCTTTTTTTACAATCTGTATTATGTTCGTAATATAATTAATACATGAAGGGTGGAACGGGAGAACGTGGCAAGTGAGTATTTTTTAAAGAACTGGTTCTTTTTTAGAAAATTCTCCAAAATATAATACAGACCGAGTATAAAGTATTTACTCGAAATCGTATTTTTGATGGTAGCAGTACGTCAATGTTGCTTTTTCATATCCATTAAAAATAAAGACTTTTATGATCAAGGTATTTATTATGATATTCACAAAAGGCATATATTTCTTCTTCTTTAAGAACAGCCAATGGCTGTTCTACGTTGACACCATACTTGCTTCAGCAGCCTTGTATATACGGTCACTCTAGTCTCTTCCAGTGGAAAGCTATTCTTCACGCATGTGCAGTACTGCTCGGGTCCTCGTTGGGAGTTCTGCCTGGTGCTCGCAAAAAAGGGCAAGAAAGAGTGAATGTTGTGGAAATTGTCAGATTATTTTGCGCTAAAAGTCCGTATCTTGCGTGTGCTTATTTTATAGAAACGATGTCGAGCGCGCTGGAGAATAAAATTCTCAACTTACAGGAGCGACTCAGGGCCGAAAATGAGTCTAGAGATAGGGATAGGCAAACTAGCGAAAATAGTCCAGGAACGGTTCTACAGCCATCGCCTGTGGCTCCTGTCTCGAGTCCTGCTGCACGAAGACCCAGACAACGTGAGTTGGATTCTTTTAACCTAATAAGATCTAAAAATGCTATGACTCATTCAATTTTTTCTACACATAAGTTAAAAAATTGATTAGTTCCTTAGAGTATAGGTTATGTTGTCCTGCTATGTTATTCACGCACATTCCGCCCCTCAGCATTGCGATTATGTAAAATATTGATGTCGAAACCTGCATTAATGTGCATGGATTTATTAAGGGACTAACTGGCAATATCTGTTTTTGGGACAGAGAGACTGCTGAATGGAAAATATTGGAACTTCGGAAATAATTGAAATGCATACTTCTAACAGTATATAAGCGATTTTCAAATAGATCTCAATTCAGGTTTCTGAAATTCAAGCGTATTAAAGTTCTAAATAATTGAATGGCTGGGTGCAATAGCGGTGTACTGCGTTTTTAAAAGCCACTTATTTTTCATTTCTTTTGTACGAAACTTTATGAAGAACAAGTGACTTCTGAAAATACAAGAACACCGTTATTGCACCCAGCCCTACGCATTGACATTAATGCACGCAGCTTCTTGGCGTAAGCTGAGTTGTAGGTGGCGCTGGGTGACATGTAAACCTGAATTTGTCAACAAAGACATAATCTTACTTCCAATCATTCTAAATATCTAACATCCTTGGTATACTCTTCGGGACTCTCGATCGTACCTCATGATTCCACTCACCATACTGATCCTTCCAGTACTCGTATTGACTTAATGATTGATGAATATTACATTTAAATTTCCCTTTAATCTAAATTCAAAGCCAACACAAATACTGGTGCGGAATCTTTCTAAAATAGATGAATATAAATTCCACGAACATCTAATGACGTACGATTGGGAAAAAATATTACTAGATACTGATATAAATAATAAAATTGACGCCCGTACTAATTACCTAGTCACCGCATTCAACAAATTTTATCCGCTACATGTCCCTAAAAACTATGATAAAACTGCCTCCTGGATCATATCTGAAATTAAAAATCTGATGAGGGAACGTGATGGCAAGCGCCAACTTGCAAAAAGAACAAAAAGCAGTATAATACTAGCTCAATTTCGTAAACTCAGAAACCTAGTTCAGAATAAGATTAGAGATGTGTTCAATCAATACAATTATAATGAGATTGCACAAAGAGACAAAAAAGAGGACATTTGGCATCTCCTTCGACGGTTACACCTAATCCCGCGCAAGCACGAATCTATAGATAGTAATTTTCCGCCTGATGATTTTTTAAATATTTTTTTCACATTCCCAGTTCCAGACTCAACATCATCAACTTCCACTGACTCTCTTAATTCAAAATTTAATGACTCTGACTTCTTTTGGATGACATCACACTTAAAATACTTTTCGAAAAAAAAAAATTGAAATCAAATCAAATGCCATTGGGACTGATGGAATATCAATAAAAATGATTAAACTTGCCTTTCCAATTATCTTTCCTATCCTATTGCATATTTATAATGCTTCCCTTCAGGACGGTATCTTTCCAGATATGTGGAATAAGGCTGTTATTTGCCCAATTCCCAAAATTTCCAAACCTACTACCCCGAAAGACTTCCGGCCAATTTCTATTTTATGTGCACTTTCTAAACCACTTGAAAAAATTGTTCAGATGAGAATGTTCGGCAATACCCCTAAAAACCACCCTTATGGTATGCAGACCTAAAATGTTAAAAATGACAAGTTTGGTTGTCGATATTTGAAAATACAAAAACGCCAAAAATCTTCTTTTTTTATTCCACGAATGTGTGGATTGAAGCTTAAACAAATTTTAATTCGGAAATTATTAATTTATACTCTCGATAATTTACACGTATAGAAGCTTTTAACATTTTTCAATTAAGTGCAATTAAGCTGCAAAACTTAAACTTTTATAAATTAAACAGTTCAAAGATTTCTGGTGAAAAAATATAAATCCACGCTATCGTTTTAAATTCTCGAAATTAAAACTTCATAGTGTTGCATATAGTATTTTATTCCGCTGTCGACCCACTTTTTGGTCCTGAAAGGCGGGGTCGGAACAACCTCTCATTCTCAAGAGATTACTTTTGCCCCGCTAAATTTTACTTTTGCCCCTCTAATTTTACTTTTGCCTCGCTAATTTTACTTTTGCCCCGCTGATTTTACTTTTGCCCCTCTAATTTTACTTTTGCCCCGCAAAACTAGTTTTCGGAAAAAATATGCTACTTTCGCCCCGCTTATCAAGGGCAAAAGGTGGGTTTTTCGGTCGGGTGTGGAACAAAAAATGAAACATGTCCCTATTCCAACTCAATAAAAACATTAAGAACAAAATAAATGCCTCTTTTTATTTAGAAAAACTTGGAAACACAAATGTCCTCCCTTCTAGTTCTATAAGAATCATAAAAATAAAAAATATCCCTCTTCCAATTCGAAAAAAATGGAAAATCAACATTTCCTCACCTCCTACTCAATAAAATTTTTTTTTCATATTATCCTGCTCCAATTCAGAAAAAAAACCGAAAATAAAAAATTCTCTCCTTAACCGCAATAAAAATATTGAAAAGAAAAAAATGGCCTCGTCCAATTAAAAAAAGATGGGATCCCTTCCAACTCAATAAAACCCCCAACAATATAAAATGTACTGCCAATTTAACAAAAATTAAAAACTAAATTTCAAAATACGCCTGGGCTATTCCAGTGAAAAGCAAGACTGGAAAAGATATTACTGTTGCAATGAAATCTATACTTTTTCAAGGTCGAATCCCCCAGGAATTGCATACCGATAAGGGCAAAGAATTTTACAACTCACAATTTGAGAGCTTAATGCAATCATACAACATCAAACTGTATTCAACGTATAGCAATCTTAAAACATCAATCATTGAAAGATTTAATTGAACACTCAAGAACATGATGTGGCCTCAATTTAGTTTACATGACAACTATAAGTGGGTAGACACCTTGCCCACCCTCGTTTCCAAATATAACTATACGAAACATCGAACCATTGGTATGAAACCTAAGGATGTCACCGCTGATGATTAGAAAGAATTGATGCAACGTTTCTAAAAACAAAGGAAAATACCCATGGGACGAATATAATTCAAAAACCTCTTTGAAAAGAGATACACTGCGAACTGGTCCACAGAAATATACAGTGTAGACCAAGTTTGAAAAATAAAGAAGACTATATGTACATATTATGCTGCTGTTTATTCCCATACCATCAATATATTGAAAATCTATACACACACATTCATTCCCTATTTACAATTTATTCACAATCCACATCCATTCTCTTATCTTCTAATTCCTTAATTCTATAGTGCCCCATGCCAGAGTATCGGTACTGCTTGGCACTAGGAACCTCTTGTCGTCGAAAGGACTTAATGCTATTTTACATTGTTTTAATATTTCGACGTTGTGTAATCGCGATCTAATTACATTCAGTGTCCTATTCTGTGTTTAAATATTTTGCAAGCAGTTGATGTAGTCGTTAAATTCTATATCTTTCTTGACTACTCCAGACTTTATGCCTTCTCGCTTTCTTTGAAAATTTTGGCCGTTGATTCGCACGCTATACATTTTACTCCTTAATCCAACAAACTCTGTTAAGATTTTACCATTACATTCATCTTTCATAAGACCTAAAATCTTTTTGTTGGCTTGCGGAATACCGTAGATGTTATTCGCAAATAAACGATTTCATTAAGTCAAACAATAATTTTGTTTAAACGTCTTATACTTAAATTAAAGAACGTATTTATTTAATTTACACAAATAGTAGTTCTTCGTGCATCCGCGTCAGTTTTGTGGCGCTGCAGCGCCACTTAGCTTTAACATTCAAAATGGTGGTGAATCGTTGAATGCATCAGCGAGTTTGCTCGTAATGTGTAAGCGGTAAGAGAAAGGCTGCCGGCTATACCTAAACGAAGCCTTGAACATTTGGAAGTTTCATTGGGCAAGCTGGAAAAGGTTTGGTTTTCCACCAATTCCAGACAGTCTCCAGTTTTATTTTCGCGTAAATTCAAACATTTGTCAGAGAAATGGAAGTGTTTGTATTGCGAAAATTGCTCGAAACCTGGGACCTACCCAGCGATTTAATCGACAATTTTTAAGATAATTTATCTTCTTGCTATATTTTTAACCCTATTAAAAAGATTTAAGGCTTTATTTCGAGTTTTTGAATTCTCAGGGTGTCCTCTAACTTATGCACGGAAAAAATTAGTTGTTGAAATTTTAAATGACTGAGTCAGCCACTCTAGGATAGGGCAAAACGTATGTCATAAATTGAAAGTATCGTCCTTAGAAACTTTGATTGATACGTATTTAAAAAATAGCAAGAATCTTAGAAAGTACAAAAGACTTTCAATGAAAATGTGAAGACCAGAGGAATAGAGTTCTTGAAACACACATACACTGATGCTCCGACGCCAGTCAATGAAACTTTCGATGACTCCTAACGAGCTTTTAGAAGACAGTGTTGCCAAATTAAAAAAATTATTTCGAGGTTTTATTTCATGATGTTATAGGTATCCGCATAGACTTATGTTTAAGTTATACTTATTTTTACACAGTTCGAACACTACACACACACACACACACACATATATATATATATAAACTAAAGGTTAAAAACCACCGCAGGGTCCCACTGGGAGTAACTGTCATCCAAAAAAAATGACATCGGCTCCCAGTAGGACCGCGGTAAATGCTTTAAAGAGATTTTAAGAGAAAAGGGAGAAAGAGAAGAAGAAAACCACTCCATAGATCTTACAGTGATAAACGTGTGCCCAAGACCAGAGAAACAATGTAATAAAATTCTAATTCTAGTATGGAAACCTAGTTAATGTCGAAAAACTCAGGTCACATGTGCTTTTAGTGTGTACAAGAAAAAATTTTGAAGTAGGTTTAGTCCCCTCCTCTCAAATCCTGCTCGAGCCACTTGAGCTAATATGAAGGATAACTCAGATTCGAGTGACTTACTAGGACCTGGCTACATTATATGTATGATGTCCAATGTAATAAGGCTGACGTTATACCCGCGAGAATTGCCTTCATAGAAAATTTATTGTATCAAGGGGAAAATCCAGACCTGCTACGAAAGAACCAAGTTCAGATTCGTATTCAGCACCCTAGAATACATCAAGATATGATTTGCGGGCCGCCTTCCAGATAAATTCAATACTGAGGGTATTCCATGTATAAAAAAGCTGATTTTCTAGGGAATCTTCCGCATCTAGTGTAAAAGTCTGACGTGGTGAGGGTAAACTAACTTCATATTCGTATTTAGCGAACCAACATATATAAAGATATTATACTCCGACCTGTTTGCAGACGGTTCCAAAAACAAGAGCAATTTCATACACGAAAAAGCTGACTTTCTAGGAAATTTTCCGCGTCTAGGGAAAACTCCGATGTGACGGCGGGAAATTAGTCTCAGATTCATGTTCAGCGCCACAAAATACATGAAAGTATCATGCCTGATATTTGTCCAGACGATTTGAATAACAAGGGTTATTCCATACCCGATAAAGTTGATTTTAAAAGGAATTTTCCGCATCTAGGGGCAAATCCTGACGTGCTCGGGGAAAACTGATGTCATATTCGTGTTCAGCGCCCGAAAATACGTAAAAATGTCATGCCTGCTCTGTTTCCAGATGATTTTAATACCAAGGGTAATTTATACCCAAAAAAGTTGATTTACTAGGGAATTTTCTGCATCTAGGGGAAAAATTTCTGGTACCAATTTTTGAACCTGTGGAGGCCTTCAAAGTCGACTTAGTCAAAGTTGAGGGTCATTTCTCCTGTCTTTTCACACATTTTGTGTCACAGGTAAGTCAAAAATTTTTTGACGAAAATCAAACTGACATCGCTTTACACGTATAATGTTAAAAAATATTTCTGTCTTTGACTCAACATTCTGCGATTTTCTCGCCGAGTAATAAAGCTTCAAAGCCAGGTGTCAGGACTTTTGAATCCGACTTAAGTTCCTCAAACTATACCCCGTGCCGCATCTACGCTTATAATATCCCCAGCGGACACGTTCTGTAAATGTTACAGAACAAAAATGGGAAATTTATACATAACATTGTTACAATCGAGTGCCATAACAATTAAAGAATATAAAGGTCACACTGTTGTGTGACGCTGTCACTGTAAGAATGCGTAACAGTTCTAGAATTCTGTTATGTAACTAATATAGAACATAGTGATGGAACTTTCATGTCATTAGAATGTCATACATGCTCCAAGAACGGAACATAAAGGTCACATTGTTCTGTAACGCTATTACTGTAAGGATATGTAACAGTTCTAAAATTATGTGATGTAACAAATATGGAACAAAGTGATAGAACTGTTATGTCCTTAGAATGTCAAACGTGTTTCAAGAACGGAACATACAGATCATATTGTTCTGTAACGCTGTTATTGTAAGCATATGTAACAGTTCTAGACATTTTTTATGTAACTAATATAGAACAGGATGATGGAACTGTTATGTCACCAGAATATCACACGTGTTTCAAGAACGGAACATAAAGGTTACGTTTTTCTGTAACGCTGTTACTGTAAGGATATGTAACAGTTATTGAATTCTGTGATGTAACTAACATAGAACAGAGTGATGAAACTGTTATGTCAGTCGAATGACACACGTGTACCAAGAACGGAACGTAAAGGTCACATTGTTCTGTAACGCTGTTACTGTAAGGATATGTAACAGTACTAGAATTCTGTGATGTAACTAATATCTAACTCCCCATCTATTTTTCCGTCGCTAGTGAATAGGCTACCCAGATATATGTATTTGTCAACTTGCTCTAATCTCGCACCATTCAGGACAATGTTGCACATTGTGTTCTCACTTTTCCCCTCAAACACCAAAAGGTATTTAAAACATGAATAACCTTTTATTCTCAAAATTATAGCTTCTATTCAATTGCATAGCCTTTGAGTTAATAATTAATTAATCAGTTCACATAATAAAAAGCATTAAACAATTATTTTCATTGAAACATTCAAATCATAATTTTTACATTGTACGTATTTTTTTCATTTGAAATTGAATTTCTATACATTTAATTTATCAATGACCTTCAAAACTAAGTCCAGAAAAAACTAAAACATATGTACATAATAATTAATCATTTCGCAACATAAAAAGCAATAAACATTTATTTTCATTAAAAACTTGAAATAATTTTTACTTTATATTTTTCTGACAATTTGAAATAATAACAATCTTTCAAACTAATTCCATAGAAAAAGTAAAATATATTTACATATAATATGGAAAGCATAATTCAGATACTTATTTCACAACATCACAAACATTTACAAAAATTATACATTTGGAATAGAGCTTTTCGAACATAAATAATCTTTTATCATGAAAATTATAGCCAATATTCAATTACAGAGGCTTGAAGTAAATAATAAATGTATGCACTTAATTTAAACAAATAAAAATTTAATATTTATGTAATTCAATATTGTGAAGAAAATTAATCAGCTAATAATTAAATCAATCTGTTTACAACATAAAAAGCATTGAACTATCATTTTCATTCAGGCATTCAAATAATTTTTACTTTACATTTTTTTTAAATTTTCACTTTTATTTCTGAAAATTCAATTTATTAGTAACTTTTTCTAGTAATTTGAGAAAAAAATTAAAACATGTTTACATATAATTTTGAAAATTAGATTCAGATAATCATTTCGCAACATCACAAACATATATTGACAGAAAGTACTTAATTGGAATAGAGGAATTTTTAACCAAATTGTTGAATTTTCAACTTACAAAGATGAATTTTCAACCAAATAATCGAATTTTAAACAAAAAAGATTAACCTCAACCTAAAAGAGTTGCATTTTCAACAAAATAATTGAATTTTTAGAAGACAGCATGATTCTGAACAAAATGGGTGAATTTTAGATCGAAAACTTCGAATTTTTTGTCCAGGTAGAAAAGTGTTTAACAAAACAGTTGAATTTTCGAACAAATAAGACAAATCTTCAAGCAGAGAGATGGATTTTCAATTAAAATGATGAAGCCTGAAAAAAAGAATTTTCAACAAATTGGTTTAACTTTTACGCACGTAATTGAATTTTCGATTTAAAAAATAAATTTTCACCCAAAAATGTAGAAGTTACATTTTCTGATAAAAAATTAATTTTTTAACAAAAAAAAAGTTTTGAATTAAGCATTCAAACTTTCAAGCAATGAAATGAATATTCAACAGAAATAATCAATCTTCAACTGCAATACTTCAATTTTCAACATAACAAATTAATTTTCAGCCATAACATGAATTTTTAACCAAAATGATGAATCTTGATCTTGTTACATTTTCCACATAGAATCTTTTATAAATGAAATAAAACAATTTCAAATTCAAATTAAACAGTTTTAACTTTATTATCCTTGACAGTTTAAGTACCTCTTATTGAAATTCCCTGACTTAAGCAAAATTTTTTTTCAAAATCCGTGACCTTCCCAGTCAAATAAAATTATTATGATACGAAATTATACATATTATGATAATATATTATACATATTCTAATACAAAATAAATGGACTCTGAATTAATTATATCTATTCATGGTCTCGAAGCGCTAAGTTTCAATAAAGTTCTGTTTTTGATTTTGAACATTTGTTTCGGTAGTTAAAAATTCTTATTATTCAGTCAAAAATTAATGTTGTCAACAGAAAATTTACCTGTTCCATTTTCAACTATTTCAACTATTTTGTTGATAGTTCCACCTTTATGACAGGAAATAAATAATACGGGTCAAAATACATGGGAATATATGTGTCGCATCTGTAGAACAGAAAAGTGTTTTTTTTTGTGTGCCGGTGTTTTTAATGTTAAGGGTTTGGCCCAAAAATCGGAATCAGTATTATCGAGGAGCCCCAAAATCTGAGACACTATACACACTATAAAATACTCAAAAAGAGTATTTTTTGACGAAGTCATATCTGCGTTGTGCAAAGGGGTTGATTTTTAATGCTAAGGGTTAGAGCCCAAATATCGCAATACGTATTTTCGAGGAGCGCATGAATCAGGGACTCTATCCACACTATAAAATTCCCAAAAATATTATTTTCTGAGAAAGTCGTATCTGCGTTGTGCCAAGAGGTTGATTTTTTATATTAAGGGTTCGAGCTCAAAAATCAGAGTGGATATTTTCGAGGACCCCAAAAATCAGAGAGTCTATCCACACTGTTAAATTCTCGAAAATATTTTTTTTTGAGAAAGTGATATCTGCGTTGTGCTAAGAGGTTGATTTTTAATGTTAAGGTTTGGGGCTCAAAAATCGGCGTGGGTATTTTTGAGGAGCACAGAAATCAGAGACTCTATCTAAACTATAAAATTCCCAAATAGATTATTTTTTAAGAAAGTCATATCTGCGTGGTACCAAGGTGTTGATTTTTAATGTTAAGGGTTGGAGCCCGAAAATCAAAGTGGGTATTATCGAGGAGCCCAAAAATATGACACACTGTCCACACTGAAAAATACTCAAAAAGAGCATTTTTTGACAAAGTCATATCTGCGTTGTGAAAAGGGGTTGATTTTTAATGTTGAGGGTGAGAGCCCAAAAATAGGAATGTATATTTTCGAGTTGCCCAAAAATCAGAGACGCTATCCAACTATAAAATTCCCAAAAAGATTATTTTTTGAGAAAGTTACATCTGCGAGGTACCAAGCGGTTGAGTTTTAATGCTACTTCATCCATTTTGTAAGAAAGTACGCGACGCCGTCTACGACTCTCGTTAGCAGATTCAAACGCTTCTCAACGTTAGTAGTATGATTTATCTCGTTTCTGGGAGATGGAAGAACCTCCCTCCTCATCCTCCTTGACTGAGGATGAAATTCGTTGCGAGTACCATTTCGTTGCTAATTGTACTCGATTGCCCTCCGGTCAGTATATGATAAGATTGCCTTTTCGAAATGGCCCTACCATCGAAATCGGTAATACATTAAGTAGAGCTAAAATTATTCTCGAAAAAAATCTAGCCCGTTTAAAAAACAAACCCGAACTTCAAATAGAAAATTCCGCATTCATATGTGAATATAAACAATTAAACCATAAGGGATTGGTTAATGATTAGTCTGAATCGGATTCTTCTCAGACTGTATACCTGCCTCTTCAACATATCATTCCAGATAGCAGTTCCACTACTCATTTACGTGTAGTCTTTAACGCCTCAAGCCTCACGTTTAATGGTACCTCTCTAAATTCGCATTTGTATATAGGTCCGAAATTGCTAACAGATTTAATTTCCGTTATCTTACGCTGGCGCATGCAGCAATTTGTCTTTGTAGCCGACGTTGAAAAAATGTTCTGGCAGATTAAAGTGGATCCACGCGACTGCGATTACCGGCGCATCTTATGGCACTCACCAGAAGGTAAACTCGAAGCCCGGCGATTGACTACTGTCACATATGGAGCAGCATGTGCCGCGTAACTGGCCAATAGGGTTGTCAAACGGTTGGCTAGTTATGTGGGATCTGCTTTTCCTAAAGCAAAGGCTATTTTAGAAAATAATTTGTATGTTGATGACATTCTCTTTGGCTCAGACTCTGTTGAAGAAGCTAGTGAGTTGCGAGTATAGGTTTCACTCCTAATGGAACTAGGAGGTTTCCATATTAGAAAGTGGGCTTCGAATAACGAATCTCTGCTTTTTGATTGTCCACAAGACGATCATGAGAGAGCTTTCAATTTCTTTTCCGGAGAGAATATACATCTAAAAGTTTTGGGATTGCACTGGGATCCTACCTCTGATAATTTTAAAATTCGAGTAGAGAATCCAGTCATTGAACAACCGTTGCAATTACGGCATGACCATTTAACGTAAATTTTAACGTATTATTATAATTGCAACAGGTTACATATTTATTTTGTTTCTTTTATTAATTATAATGCCATATTACTTTAGCATTACGCTGTAGCGTAGTGCTTACGTTTGGCCGGTCCGCCAGGGTACTGGCCACTTAAGGTTTTTTATCAATAAACTACCTGATATCGATGAAAATAGTTATATAAAACATCAATTATAATGTTAGCAGGGAGAAACTCTCTGCTAAGAACTCATCAGTTTCTCTCTGATGTTCGTGCTTATACTAACAATGTCAAAGCAGTTATTCAAAGAATAATAATTAGAGAAAAAAAAAATTTATGTGAAGAGCAAAAAAGGATATTCAAAAAGAGTGTCGGATAGCCCCGGCCCCTGTAAAAATCGTAATATTTGAACATTTGATCGTGAATGAAAAACGGGAAATGTATATTTCTAAAATGAAATGAAATGAAAAAAATATATTTTTAAAATTATTTTATACGTAAAATCTGGCCGGGGGTCTTCGACTCAAAATTGCCAGTGCTACCAGACTGTTTAAACAAAAATTGCAGGTTATATACAGTTCGAGAGAGAATTTAAATGTCCCAATCAAAACCAATCTAATATTTTGCGTAGTTTATTTTTCATATATTTAATCAAAGTTTGATCCAAATTTCACAAAATGCACTTGTTTTCTAGTGGCGAAATGTGTAGATTGGACTTTCTTTTAAGGTAATGAGAGAATATGAGTCTTTATTTTAAAAATCACGCTTTGGGATACCCGCTAAAAAGCTTCGAATTAAACTGAATTTCAATGCAGACGAAAATCGGCAAAAACGGGATTGATCAGGTATTCAAATGATTCGGAATTGCATTGGATACCCTTTAGTTAAACGGAATTGTTCCGGTTTAAAATGCTGACAAATTAATACTTCACCCTGGTAAAAATACCCGTTAGGAATCGTTAGAATCTTTTTAGAAGCCTCTAAGATTGCAGTTCGAGTTTTAAGTTAACCTACTTCTGCCTGTATATACTTTTAATCAGGTTCGAAGAACACCGCGTCAAACTAGGCTCGGTGCACAAAACAACTTAGTTTGAGTAAAAATGTAGTTATTATATAATATTGAAGCCTCTATCAATATTTGAGGTTTCAATTTTAATCTCACTGACATCTATAATAAAATAGGACAGATCATATTATACTTCAATGAAGACTAAATTTTAATAATCCAAAATGGCTATAGTATAATGAATAGAATTGAAATGTTTGATGGATTTATCAACATCACTACAGGTGAAAAAACGTTTTTAAACAAACTTTTCAACTATTAATCAACAAAATGTATATCAAATTAAAATTTATAGTTATATTAATTTTTGACTAACGTCATAATTACCTTTAAAGAAGACCTGCAATAAGGTCGAAAAGTACATTGGTAGATATGACAAATAAATCATGATTGTTTAACATCTGAATCCATTGCCCTTTTATGTGACCGTATGACCAAATTAATTTATTCATAAAGAATAATTACGTTATTCAAGTAATAAGAGTCGATAATGATCTCTTCTTATACTTTGCCCACTTTTCTTTGCCAAAAAATAAAAGCGCATTACATCTCTGTTCATATGGTATTGTCCATTTTAATCGCCTTCTTGGTTGTTGAAACTCTGCTTCTGGCTCTGGTTATATTAGGCCATCTACCCCTAGAGGAAGTGGTGGTGCTGGATCATCACCAGGTTGAGGAAGAACATCAATTTCTGCTGCTTGTTCGTGTGACGCGGCTTCCTCTATCTGATGTTCATTGCGGTGGTTTTTCTACGCCAAATCAACCTGTTGTTTACTCTCCATTGCTCGATCTTCTGAGATGTATAGATTAGTGACCCTTTTTCGCATGGGGTTTCAAACTTCGCACTTTCATAATAGAGACGCACAAATTCCTCATTCATTATGGTATCCTACTTGATGCTCTCCCACGGTATTTCTGTTGAGGTGGTTGGCTGCAAATAGCTAACGCTAGCCAAAGCATCTTTAAAGCACCGCGCACAGGTGACAGATTAAAAATGTGGCCAACCGATTGGATTTTCAATCTGCAAATGACAGATACGCAATTCAAATGGACTCACTTTCTATCGGTTCTTTTTTCCTGGGTAATTCATTTCAATGTGTCAGCACGAATTAATTTCAGTGCCAGCCAATTCATTTTAATTCGCGAGATTTAAAGTCAACCTCCAATTCGCCTGAATTCGTCAGCGCGAATACAGTTAAATGTTGGCCTACTCAATCGAATTCGTAAGTTATAACCAAGGTAGCCAACCGTCCCGCATTCGCCGGGATGGTTCCGCATTAGTACCTTCTGTCCCGCTTTGAAATTTGTCCCGCAAAGTGTCCCCTCGCACTACAGTCTTTCAAGTTTATAATACGCTCTTTGGTAGCATAAAGTTTTTCGTACTATGACCAAGGTAGCCAACTATCTAGACCCAAAATGACTAGTATTGATACGTCGAGCAACATGTACCTACTAGTCATGCTACGGAGGTTAGTTTCTACACATTTCTTTAGTCTGCTACAGAAGCCTTTCCCTAAAAAAAAAGGTCTTCACTGGTAAGGTCCGGCCGTCCCGCATTTTGGGTCTAGATAGTTGGCTACCTTGGCTATAACCAACGCGCTGGGTATAAAGGATCCGTTGTAATGAATATCAATGAGTACCGTAGCTCAGTGGTCGCCATCTGGACTTATACACTTGAGTAGATGTACAGGGGGGTTTCTAATTATAAATTCCTACTTTACCGACATCAAGAAGCTTCTAACCTGTAGTGGTTCATGTCCATGCTAAGCTTCTAGAACATTCTCGGTGTCCTGATGACGTCATAAAATAAAATTGCGCGATTGTGCCAGCCAAATTCATGTAACAACAGGTTCAAGGTTATTCTTATCAAGAATTTTTCGCGTAAATACTTTCAAGGTTATATTCTGCTTTATCCTGGCAATTTATACTGCGTCATATAGTTATTTCAAGGATGATTTATTGCTTCCTTACAGATAATATATGAAAACCTATTATTTGGAAGGAATACAAAAATTGGAAAACCGCTGGACTAAATGTATCGAGCTAAAAGGAGATTATGCTGAGAAGTAAAACGCTCATTTGACGAAAAAAAATCTTTTAGTCGAAAAGTCACTGACTTATCAAACAGCCCTCATACAGTAATACCAGACAGTACGCAAATTTTCCTAACCAATTTTTTTTATTTAACTTCTTCCACAACGCATGGCAATAAAAATTATGCAATTTCCCCGTCGAGTTGTCGCACTTCCATTCTTTATTCCAAAACGCAAAGTTTGAACCTCCAAAACTTTTTTAAATTCTGAATCCTTTTCTCTAACATTCATTAACAAAGTCAAACCAACAAAAGAACCTATCTTTCAGATTTTCAGTTACATAAATTGTAACAAAACTAAAGAAAAACTGCAAATTCGCGAAACACAGCAAACTTGCTTTCTTGAAGTAAGCAAACCTAACATAAGATAACACCTATCCCAACAAAAAAGTTACTTTTTTCGGATCTTCTTAAAATTTCTGTTACATAACTTCTAATAAAACTAAAAAACATCTCAACGCACATGAAACACAGAAAACTTTCTTTATTAACAATTTTTACTGAGATTTGAATAACAAAACACATTTTATAACAAAAGTCACCCTTTTCGGCTTCACTCAGAATTTCTGTTACATAACTTCTAACAAAGGTTAGAAAAAATCTCAACCTTTGCGAAACCTATTAAACTTTCTTCCTTGAAAATTTGTTAACAAGATTTATATGTCTAGTAATGTTAAGGAATTTTCAAGCTTCTTTTTAGCCATATTAACAAAATTGTATTAAAATAGACTACAGAGAATCGATCTACGGAGTTCGTGAATGAAGCGATTTTCATTTGGACAAAAATTTATATCGTTTTACCCTTCTGAAGGCAATCGATGTGAATGATACAGTGTGCATCCCAAAAAACTGTGGCCATGACCTTGTTGGCCGACAGACCCACCTTGGCCTTCTTTGGTGCACGTTCACCCTACAAATGATCTGCGTGCACTAATAGAACACCTGAACAGCAAGGTTTTACCTATGCATTTGAACGCAACACAAACTGTGTTACAGGTGGAAACTCTTGTATAATGTGCAGCTGTGGCAACCATCAGAACGTTGGGCCGCAGGACTAGGCCTACAAATGCAGTCTTGGCCGCAGGAAGGGAGCGAGATCCATCATGGAAGATTAGCTAGGATATTGATGTCAGCAAATTAAGGTGCGAATTGGGTCGAACGACTCAATATAAAAAAGGAAATAGAACCAGAGAGCTGATACACCATGTTACTGAAATCATGCACCCACAGTACATGGACACATTAACACCAGTAAAGTTGTGTGAGATTAAAGACTCTCAACGGCAGAGACTTGACGTTCTTACTGCTAGACTGCGTCGGTACAAGAAAAGTAGTAGAGGAAGGCAACAAAATCGAACCTTTTAGGTAGATGAAAGGTTTTATCGTGAAATAAGTGTAAAGCAAAATAGCCAGCAAGACACTGAAGTCCCTCAAGTGAAAGACATGACTAGCTATTAGTCGGGTGTTCGGGTGAAAATAAACAGCAGCAATTTAAACGCAGCGTAGTTGCTACCAGAGAAGATAAGAGCTAGCAATAAACCTGAAATGGAGCTGACTAACATCACAGCTTTAGATGTTTCAGAGGTTTTAAAAAGACGAAGTGACTGGAAAGCTCCAGGTCCGGATACGGTTCACAACTTTCAGTACAAGTACCTAACTAGTGTGCATCCCATGCTGGCAAGATGTTTTCGGAAGATCATCCAACACCCAGATATAATGCCAGACTTTATACATATACAAGTATGTTAACTAAAAAACCAGAAGCACAAAATCTATCTGAGTTTCGAACGATAGCCTGTCTTCCAAAAAATATATAAATTTATTACAGCTATCATAACAGATGAGGTATATTCTTACTGCGACGAGAATGACATTCTTACAGAAGAACAAAAAGGATGTTGTAAAAACTCGCGAGGCAGTAAAGATCTAGTCTATAATTAAAAACTAAAGGTTAGCAACCACCGCAGGGTCCCACTGGGAGCAACTGTCATCTAAAAAATGACATCGGCATCTGTGGGGAGACCCATCTCACCCGGCGCCCCTTTGTCTGATGCGACCATTGCTTCTCTTTTTCCCTTCTTTATGAAAATGAATGATCACAGCCTACGAGCTGTGCTTTCGATGATGAAGCACAGTCTGGACTTTTCCTCACACAGATTAGAGTTTTTTTTTGTATCTTACTTGTCACACTCAGCACCCGTGTAGTTAAGCGTTGTCTTGGCCCATAACCTGTTAAGGTATCTATGAATGGGTGACAAATAAATCAACTCAATGATTGTAGGAAAGACAAAGAATGTTTATTCTGAGTATCTCGTAACGCTCGACTTGCTCAAGGCGCGTACCTTTCCGGACTGAACAACTGGCTAGCGACCGGCCAGCTCACGCGAGAGCGGTGGTGCGCCGAAGTAGATAGGACGGAAATACATATTTCTATGTATAGAGGGCGCAGGCATAACGCAGTATACCTCGTATATTTTAACACAAAATTAGGTTCTTGAAATATTCCATTTTTGACGTTCTTGACATTGACCTTTTTTTGAAATTTTTATCTGAAATCATTAAATTTCGTGATTCTTCAAATAAAAATAAAATTGTTTCATTTGTACCACTTTGACTTAGTTATAATAAAAAAAAAGATAAACTTATTCAATCTGAAATTAATACATCAGAAAATGAAAAATTTCGGTAATTTTAAATAGTTACAATTTTTGAGTTCTGAATTGTCATGTTTAATGCTACATTTATTTATTTATTTATTTAAGAACAGTGCACGGGTAGAGCCTTTCATTACAAATCAACTTATGAACTAATTGAAAAGCAAACTTAAATCTAGATCAGCTGAACGAGCATAATCACCACGATTACTGGTTGAATTACGCAACAAATGGTTGAAATCAGTCGCAGTTGTGTTGAAAAAATCAATATTATTGTTGAACTTTTTATTTATGTCATTGGCCCATGCGACTCCTATTGAGAAAATATGAATTAACACTCCCGCCAACTTCAAATGAAGATTTTGAATTAAAAGTAAAAATTTGTTATTATTTGCAAGAATAATACGAGAGGGCATATTAATCTACAGGCAATTTAATTCAACTTTAAAGGTTATATATCCGGAAGATACTAGACAAAATTTCATTTAAAAATATTAATTTTCAATCAGCGGGAATGAGAAACTTCTATTTTCCAATTCAAAATAGAAAATACTTATATAATTTTAAAATAATTAATTTAAAATCAAATAATTGAAAGTTTATACTGAGCTGAATAATTCTAATTAAATATTGAAGATGACGTATGAGAGTTATTCAGGGTAGCTACTGGTCCGGGAAACCGGGAAAACTGGAAAATGACCTGGAATTTTTGATGATCGGGAAACTATATCACACGAGAAATTTAAAATAAATTCGATTTCAGCTTGTTTTAAATATTGAGTGCAATATTGTCAACTTCTTCAATTATGATATTCTTAGTTTAAAATGCGTAGTTCTATAATCTTCTATTAAAAAAATATTCCGTTTTGAAGCATAGTTTTTTAAGCGTAAATTGTCAATTTAAAGAATTTTAAAATGCAGTTTTGACGACTTATACAATTAAAAATTAAAAGGTGCCGGAATTAAAATTTGTCAATAAAAAATATGATTGTGATACAACAAATGATGATTCAACAAAGTTTGTTCGTAAAAAAGAGATCTAAAAATTTCTGATTAGTCATTTTTTAATAGGATGTGTAGTTTTTAATTTATCCGTAAAAAATAACATTAACAGTGAAAAAATCTGCCTGAGTAGTGGGCACATTCTCATCAAAACTTTGCTTATTTAATTTCTTTTTCATCTCGTGTGTGGTTGTTCAATATATTAGATTGTTTTTATGTTTTCAATACTATTTCTATCGATTAAAACAATAAAATAACCATCATTAATGCTCATGGTACTTGAAAATTTGTATTTTTACATTCTCATCTAGAGAAGGTTGGGCATTCTGCCATTTACTTTACCTTTATACACCTGTTTGGTCAACCGTTCATCTTTCATTCTTTCAAGATGTCCGTATTATATATTATAATAATATATAATAATTATAACCAAAAACTTGAACCAAATTTCTAAATCTCGCGTGCACATTTTATATAGGAATTACAAATGCACACATTTTTTCTACCTTTATTTTCGCAAAACCTGGCTAATTTTTGTATTTTCAGATCAATCATTATTTCTGCAAGGAAAATACGAGGGCTATTTTATAACTCAGTGAAATTTTTAATTTCCCGCGCAGTGAGTTTAAATGCAAGACACCTCCCGTCAACGCCATCTATAAGTAGACTACTGTTAAATTTTGAGCAAGCTGGGTCATTTAGTTTGTGTTTGACAGCCATTGAAAGCAGAGAAACTCGTGAAATTTAACGAAAATGGAAAAAAGTGAATTTCGTGTGCTATTAAGCATTATTTTTTGCGTAAAAACCCGTCACTGAAACCAAGGAAAGGCTTGATAAATACTGTGGGAACTCCGCACCATCAAGTTCAATGGTTAAGATGTGGTTCACTGAGTTCCTTTGTGGTCGTACCAGCACAAGTGACGCCGAATGTTCAGGTCGCCCAAAAGAGGTCCTTAGACCAGAAATCGTCGATAAAATCCATGGAATGATATCGGATGATAGGAGAATGAAAGTGCGTGAGTTGGCTGAGGCCGTAGGCACATCAACTGAGCGGTTACGTCACATTTTACATGAATATCTGGACATGAAAAAACTATCAGCGAGATGGGTGCCGCGATTGCTCAGACTGGACCATAAGCGCAACCGTATGACCATTTCAAAGGAGTGTTTGGCGACATTTAGCCACAATCCGAACGATTTTTTGCGCTGTTCCGTAACCTTGGACGAAACATGGACCCACTACAACACACCAGAGACCAAGAAACAATCAAAACAGTGGGTTTCTCCGGGTGAACGTGCACCAAAGAAGGCCAAGATGGGTCTGTCGGCCAACAAGGTCTCCCATTTTAATAAATCCACGTAGATAACTTCTGAATTTGACTTTTTCAGAAAATATGTTCGAGACAAAAGTTATTGGGTTTGGAGTGAGACATCTGATGATGACCCCAAAATTGTCCTTAAACTTGACCTTGGAGGTATTTTCAAGGTCAACTCTGTTTTTTTTTATATAGGAATCCCTATTTTTGACACTGGATTCGGAAAGAGCGGGAAATTCTACGTCTGAAATTATATTTTTAAGTTAGGTTTTGTGACCTTGATAAGGTAAATTCAAGGTCAAATGGTAAAAATACTGCCTGGTAGCTGTCTATCTAAGTTTCCTGGCGGAATGAACATTGGAAAGGTACCTCAAGTGTGACAACAACCTTAAAAATGTTGACGTTGAGGTCATCTTTTAAGGTAATTTGAAGGTGAGAATCGTTTTTGAATGGGAAACTTCGATTTAGACACCGGATTAAAAAAAAGGAATAATTTAACGTCAAAATGTGACAACGACCTTGAACTTAAGATCAATATAGATATCATTTCAAGGTCGCATTTTTTCAGTTTCAAGCTCACAAACCCCAATCCCACAAACACTAAGATAACAAATTTTATGTTGTACCGCCAGCATTAGCATTACCCGATACTCACCATGAGGAGGTTGCTTGGTCGGATTTCGAGTATCCTTTAGACCTGAAAAGGGCCCGTTTCGTGTAAACTTACTTAATTCATGAGATGTTCAAAAGCTGCACCATTTACTTGTTGATAAGTTCGATTCATCGATGGAAATGTCTGAAGGTGTTTAATAATACTTCACGTAGAATGTTTAAGCGCGCTGTCTTAATTCTTTCAATCATGTTTTCTTTCATAGTAGGTCTCGTGCGGTGAAATACATCTCATAGGTAGCCCCGCATATTAGAATCGGAATTAGGACAGCGTGCTTAAACATTCTACGTGAAGTATTTGTATAATAGAAGTAATTTTACTTTATATAATTTTAATTTTTGACCAGCCTGCACGTGTTATGTAGGATCAACTAGAATGCTTGTTATGTTGTCAACTGATTATTCAGTTATTAACTTATTCTAATAAAACTTACATTTTCTGTAATTAGTTTGAAAGGTTATCAATAAATCAAATTTTCATAAATAAAAGTTCAAATTAAAAAAAAATTAAGTAAAAATTATTTGAATTTTTTAATAAAAATTATAGTTTAAAGATTCTCATTTTGTGAAATGATTAATTAATTATTAGAAATTTAATTTTTTTCACGATAATAAATTAAATAAAGATTAAAATTTAGTTTTTTTCTAAAATAAGTAACATAAATTGATAATTTACTTAAAGATGATATAATTGAATATTGGCTATAATTTGTATAATAAAAGTTTATTTATATTTAAAATACCCTTATTACAATTAATTGATTGATCAAATGTGCTTGATTTTGTAAAATGAGTATCTGAATTTCGTTTTCAAAAATATATGTAGGCGAGACCACCCTACAGTAGATAATGATACTACAGTAGATTATCATTAATTATAAGCTCATATATAAGTAAAATAATCCATTCTAATTTTAATATATTACCACGTATCACGTCTTAACTACCAAGTACGTTAAATTAATTATTTCACGTGCATTAGTATTTTAAATGATTGATTTCTACTGTAGGATCATTATATACTGTACAGTGGTCTCCCCTAAATATGTTTAATTTTTTCTGAAATTAGTACAAAAGGCTGCGAATAAATTAAATTTTTAGAATTGAAAGTAAAAAAAAATGTAAAGTAAAAATTAATGAAATGCTTTAATGAAAGTCATTGTTTAATGCTTTAATTTTTGAACTGATTGATTAATTATTATACTATTAATTTTTTTCACAATAATAAATTACGTAAAGATTGAATTTTAATTTGTTTCAATTAAGTACATAAGTTGATTATTTACGTTAAGGTTATGTAATTGATTAGTGGCTATAAGTTGTAAAATAAAAGTTTATTCACATTTAAAATACCTCTATTCCAAATTATGTAATTTCTATCAATGTTTGTGATGTTTTCACATTACCTTAGGGTACTTAGAATGGGTTCCTCGAGGTCACGAGTTCCAGCCAATGCTCCGCGTGTAAAAAACAGATCTTCTCCAGCGAATTCTGGGTTTTACATTACCTTGGGGTACTTTGAGTGAGTTCCTCGAGGTCACGAGATCCCGCCAATACTCCAGGTGTAAAAAAAAACACTTTTCCAGGGGATTCTGGGTTTTACATTATCTTAGGGAACCAAGAGGGTGTTCCTCGAGGTCACGAGATCCAGCCAATGCTCCGGGTGTAAAAAACACATCTTCTCTAGGGAATTTAAGGTTTTACATTACCTAAGGGTTATTAGAGTGGGTTCTTTGAGGTCACGCGATCCAGCCAATGCTACGGGTGTAAAAAACACATCTTCTCCAGGGAAGTCTGGGTTTTACATTACCTTCGGCTACTTAGAGTGGGTTCCTCGAGGTCACGAGATCCATCCGATTGTCCAGATGTAAAAAACACATCTTCTCCAGGGAATTTGAGGTTTTACATTACCTAAGGGTTATTAGAGTGGGTTCCTCGATGTCACGAGATCCAGCCAATGCTCCGGGTGTAAAAAACACATCTTCTCCAGGGAAGTCTGGGTTTTTCATCACCTTAGGGTACTTAGAGTGGGTTCCTCGAGGTCACGAGATCCACTCATTGCTCGTGGTGTAAAAAACACATCTTCCCCAGTCAAGTCTGGGTTTTAGTTTACCTTAGGGTACCTAGAGTGGGTTCTTCGAGGTCACGAGGTCCAGCCAATGCTCCGAATGTAAAAAACACATCTTCTCCAGGGAAGTCTGGGTTTTACATTACCTTAGGGTACTTAGAGAGGGTTCCTCAAAGTCACGTGATCCAGCCAATGCTCCAGGTGTAAAAAAACACTTACCCGTCGAAGTATGGGTTCTACGTTACCTTCGGGTACCCAGAGGGGGTTCCTATAGGTCACGAGATCCAGCCAATGCTCCGGGTGTGAAGAACACATCTTCTCCAGGGAAGTCTGGGGTTTATGTTACCTTCTTTCAGAATCACGTTCTTACAATATTTCTAGGATTTCGGCTTCATACATGTTTTCTTGAGAATTTGAATTAATATTGTTTCTTTATTAAGTTTACATTACTTCTATGCGTTCGGTTTGATACATGATTTTTGTTTGAGAATTAGATTACATACTCATACAACACACAACATTGATGGTAGTTATAGAGTTTACTTTTATTATGTATATTGATTTACTATTGAAGACTATTCCAAGCTTGATACAGTCACTGAGGGTGACATCTCCTCCTCTCCGGCTCGAACCATGGGGGTTAAACCGTCTGGTCGAGTAAAGATTCAAATGTTTTTATGTCCTCGGAATAGCTTCTTTAAAAGATATATATATAATAGGAAGATATAGGTATAGTGTATGCTAGAAAGATTTTGGGATTCCGAATACCCTACTATTAAATTCATATATGCTGATATTTATGGCTTGAATATATACTTGAAAAGGAGACTGCAGTATTGAGACTTAAACGGCCATGTTTGACGTTGCGAACAATAGTTTGAAAATATTTTTAGTGTATACATGATCAGTAATCCTGAAGATAGTTACATATAAATAAGGCTCTAAGCTGCGGCACAGTACAATATTTTATATATATTCATTGAATCAAATTTACTTTATTAAACCCTAGCTGAATACAATAACAATTCAAGTTGCTAAAGCTGAAAATTACTCCTATTGATGAGATTAAATATGCTGCTCACATGTTTAATTTATCTGAATAAGAGAAGAAATGCTTTATATTTTTTTGATAGTTATTTCTCTAGCGCTGGTAAGAGGGACATTTTATTTATTTTTCTTCCACATAAGATTCATTTTTTTTAACATTGTGACAATTTTTTGCAATATGGAATCTTTCATAGCATCTGTCGCAACTATTTTTCCATTGGTACATTTTTTCGCGATCTATATTCATACTGTTTTCTGGTATTGTCGGTACATTTCCTGACATGAATTCGTATTTTTGGTTCAGAATATCAAAAATTTTCTTTCCAGTCTGGTCGACTAGAGGGAGCAGATGCTGAGCCAGACTCTGGCCTCTGTCATACAAGCCAGACGTTGCTACTAGAGAAGAAAGGAGTAACTTATACACTGGGAGAAAAATTATTGGACAAGGCCTGCAATGTATCCAATGCATTGACAGGTGCTATGGCAAAGTTTTTCTCACTGTATGAAGGACCGTACCGGCTCAAAAAGAAAATCGCCACCAACGTTTACATCACATAGCACGAGGGGCAATATGACCGGCAAACACGACCGTAACAGAAGTCAACCCAGCCAGATTTAGGAAGCGTATGAAGGATAAGTGCGTAGGAACCTGTGAAGTCACGTATCATGCTGACTTTGAATCACAACCTTCGATGTCTCGGGGTGATAACGACCCAGGATGAATCGCAGCACCTGTCAATCCTGAACTGCACCTGGAGATACTAGGCGAATTACGACTAAATCCACTCAGCCTTGTGGATCCGAAAGGTGAAATTGCAGCGGAGGAAGTAGCAACAGAGGAACATCAGGAAGAATACGACTGTGAAGCGTAAAGAGAAAGGAAGGCAGCTACTCAAGAAAATGTGAATGCTAAACCTTGCGGCGGGATCTACGCTGCGAGAAAAAGTAGACACGATGCTCTGGTAGAGAACATTTTCCGTGATAAAAAGTTGAGGCCTGCAAAAAGATCGCATCAACCAAGCACTAAACTCGTTGAAGAAGAGAAGGAGAACAGAGAAGAGGATGCTGTAAAGAAAATCTCAAAAGACAAATCGACCGAAAATAAGGAGGAGGAAAATGTCCTACCTGATCTCGAGCGAGAGAATTTACAAGGGCTCAGACGACAAGCAGCCGAGGAGAGGTCGGACTCCGTGGAAAAGAGAGCTGCAAATACAAGTTGGCAGGTTCATCCCAAGAAAACTCTCAAAGACTGGGACAGATACCAAGAACCCAGCGGACACTGTTATATAACTGTGATGTAACAGTTCTAGAACACAAAAGAACATGTTCTGTAACAGGATTAGAGCAGCGCCGCCAGCGGATTAGTTCACGGCTGGCATCAAACTTTAGCCAGCGCTTTTGCACGCGGTCGGATAGGGCTGCCCCTCCTGATATGGACGTAGTTGACAATCTCAAAGTGACACTAACCTAAAATTCGAGCAAGCACGGCTGTAGATTGCGATAACAAATGCACTTTTCAGTTAATATAAAAAAAATACAGGCTCTCAGATATTAAGTATCTGAATCGGATAAACAAAGTTTAATGTAAAAAAGTTAGCCAATTCCGAGATAATCGACCAAGAATTTTAAGATTAAAATCTCATGTGTTTTCAAAATCGGCTTTGGATAGCGATTAAAAGTCGAATTTTCAACTTTTTGCAAAAATAAAAACACACATCCGAGATATGGGAATGGTAAATGAGAATCAAAAATTTTTTATCCAAAAGAATTAAATTTTATCGAGAAAATCAAAATTGAAGATCGCAATATCATAGAAAGACAGCCATTTTTTGCTAAATATCCGAAAAAAATGAGAAAAAAAATATATTTTCAAGTTAAGTGATAATAATTTCAAGAAATGTCAATGCTAAGAGGTTGAAAGAAATATTACTGCGTTTAAATTTTAATTAAAGTTTAACTACAATTTTATTAAAATGACAAAATTTTATTGTGTCTAAAGGCGAGATTTTGAAAAAAGTCTTTCACCATCATGTTTATTTGATTTTTAAGAATTTTGTACGAACCGTCTCCTGTTACAAAATTTTTCCTGATACTAATCTCTTTTTCAGCTCGTTTAGGACCAGCGTTACGAAAAAGTCCGTAATACTAGTCAGTGCCAATTTTGTATGCAATAAACCCATTTTTGATCAAAATGTTTGTTATCTAGTTCTGTACGGTCACCTTTGAATTGAAATTGCGGTGAAAGTAGAATCAACATTGACTATCAAGTTTTTTATTTAGATTGTTACAATAGTATATTGTGTATCGAGGGCGTAAAGAAGGCAAAATAGCTTTACGCCCTTGATACACACCATACTTTTTGTCCTTTTTTATAGTTCAGCAATTTTTATAAACAACCTAATTGTCGGAATGAAAAATGCACAACGCCATTGCAATCCTCTCGAAAATATCTCAGAGGCCTTTTTTTTTGTTTTTCTAACCATTTGTTAAACAATCAGGGCATTTGTTGTTTAGCGTACATTTGCTTTGTGCCAGTAGATATGGATTTGAAACTAATGTAATTAATTTAAAAAAATTGATTGTCGTGTCGGAAAACTGAAAACTCCTCTAGATTCGTCTCCGAAATATCGAGATGCGATTTTTTGTTTGTTATTTTGTATAAGCAATTACATTATTTTTTATAGTTCAGCAATTTTTATAAACAACCTAATTGTCGGAATGAAAAATGGACAACGCCATTGCAATCCTCTCAAAAATATCTCAGAGGCCTTTATTTTGTTCTTCTAACCATTTGTTAAACAATTAGGGTATTTATTGTTTAGCATACATTAGCTTAGTGCCTGTAGATATGGATTTGAAATTAATGTTATTAATTTTTTTAAATTAAGTGTCGTGTCGGAAAACTGAAAACTCATCTAGATTCGCCTCCGAAATATCTAGATGCGATTTTTTTTGTTATTTTGTTTAAACAATTACATTATTTGGTATAGTTCTGCAATTGTTACAAACAAAGTAATTGTCGGAATGAGAAGTGCACAACACATTTGCAATCCTCTCGAAAATATCTCAAAGGCCCTTTTTTTGTTTTTTTCAACCGTTTGTTGAACAATTAGGACATTTGTTGTTTAGCGTACATTTACTGTGTGCTCTAGATTCGTCTTCGCCATATCAAGATGCGTTTTTCACATTCTCATCTCAATGAGAAGGTGTTGGCTTTATGTGAAAAATGAATTTCGAGGATTCAATCAAATGTCGACGTTTTGAGGCCCCCTGAGTCAGAAAAAAACGGTTTTTACGAAGGTGTCTGTTTGTCTGTCTGTCCGTCTGTCTGTCTGTAGTCTGTAGTATCGTGTAGGCACGATAACTTTCGAAAGATTGATCAGATTATATAATAGAATAATATATCTATGCTTTTAGGTACATTTTCTAAGCTATATACAAACCAAGATTTGTGCAATTCAATATACATTCTATCAAAATTGTTATTTTCTTTCAAACTTTATTTGAGTTTGTCCAAAATAAGTACAAATTTAATCTGAATTTATTGCGGGGGAATCCATAATGTGTATGCTAAAAAAATGGAATTCAAAAAGTATCTCTATTGATATGGAACTTGCGCCATATGTGCAGGATACATATGTATTTCGATATGACTCTAAGTTTTTTTTTATACTTATGAAAAAAGTTTGAAATCCATATAGGTGGAAAACTTTCACGTCGTCAAATATAATAATAGACTTTTCAATTAAAAAGAAATTACTATTAACCAACAATAGTTAGATTTTCTTACTGGGATCTGTTAATTCAGTTCGCACATAAGTTATACTTGTATAATGAAATCACCAATTTTAAATTCTCCAAGCATGTCACAAAATCGTTATTCCCACATATATTTTCCATGTATGATTTCACATTCTGCGTTGGCCCGTACCCCCCATTCTTCACAAATCGTCACGCAGCATGTAAAACCCCCACCCCCGGCAGAGTAACGTAGTGAAAAATATGCTGAAGAAAAAAATATCGAAAGATAATACACCAGGAAAATTGAATCATCCGTTTCCTGTTGCAGAGTTAAGTGCACAGTTTGACTGTTTACCTGATGGTGCCCCGATTCCTGGCGTACCTCGTGGCGGACGTTCTGATAATCCTGAAAGGTCTTCTCCTGCCAGGCCTGATTCTCCGGCTTCTGCAGTCAGCTCCTTTCCTCCTACCGAGCCTTCTCCTCGTGTCAGGTCCAGATCTCCTCCTGCCGGACCTTCGCTTCGTGGCAGGTCTAGATCTCATCCTGCCATACGTAAAATTTTAAAAGTACTTGGCATTAGACATGAAGAAAATAGATCTGTTCGGCTTATTCCGTACACGAATCCAAACCGGCGCTTCCAAATTCGAAGATACACTTTTCCTCGCGTTCTTGCGCGGAGAAATAATCAACCCGCTTTTGCTCCGACTCTTTGTTTAGTCCGCTTTTGCTATCAGCCCCTCAATTGAAGTACCCCGTTTCTCAACTCTCCCTTGAGGATCTCTAGTCGAACAGACTTCCTTTCTACCGTGTGAGATAGACAACGAGGCGCGCTCGAAAACGAAACGATGGTTTCGAAAGCTCTCTTTCTATCGTATATGGTAGACAGAGGGTCTCATTGTCCCGAAATGATAAGTACGACTTGTCGTTGCAGCGCCATCGGTCCCTCTCTGTCTGAGGAATAATCAACCAGCTTTTGCTCCGACTCTTTGTTTAGTCCGCTTTTGCTATCAGCCCCTCAATTCTGACTTGTGCCGCTGTACCGAAACTAGTTGAACTTTTGTGAATTTTGATTGGCTTGAGTTGGCGCTATTTTCAAATCACAATTCTATTTGCAAGAGGATTTAATACAGAATAGAGACAAAACTAAAAAAAGAACATTATAAATGACTTATTTAATAAAATTCTGTACATAAATACAATAATAACAGATGTTATGTTATTTGTCATGCATAATCCAAGCAATGCCCAATCACATTTTACATGATGCACAGCTATTCAAATTCTTAACCCTTTTGCAATCCCGCGTTCTACGTTCAGAACTAATACATATTTAAAAAAATCAATAATACATTTCAATTATTACTTTATATGAATAAAGAAATAGATATGTAAACGGTGAAATGGAATAAGCATGAAATCAAGTCAAGCATTATAGGTTATGTTTAGGATTAAAGTTACACATTGTCAGGTCCGGCGCTATACATTAGGCCGCCCGTGTGCAAAAAAAAAAATTCCGCCCCCCTCCCCTTTTTGAAAAAAGAAGGAAAAACGACGTTTTCTACATACATATGCTCTATTTTTATTGAAACATATGAGAGAAGTTTTAGACTCCGGAAGCTACGATCATGGTTCCTTAAAGCAACCAATTCCGACGCAACTGGAACGTGTACGTCATCCACTTCTGCTAAATAGTTGAATTTTTAGCAAAATACAAGAATTTTTAACCAAGCAGTTAAATTTTCAACCAAAATAGGTGAATTCTCGATGAAAAATGTAATAGTGGATATTATTTCAACCAAAAAATATTTTAATTTGAAATCGATCACAGTTGAATTCAAACAAAAAATACTAATTAATAAAAAATGAATGCGCAACCAAAAAAAATTAATTTTTCTCCTCATAACTGACCCATACACCTCTCTTAATATAGGAGGTCTACAAAAAACACGAAGTAACTCCGAAGTAACTAAAATTAAGGTTCTAAGTTACTGCAAAAATAGCAACTAAGTTACGTTACAAGTTACTTATTAAAGTAGTAACGAAGTTACCCTAAAAGTTACAAATAACGTAACATTTTAGTAACTTAGTTACTTTTAACAAGTTACTACCCAACTCTGTTTATTTACCACAATGACCCTGCTACAGAAGCATTGCAAACTAAGTCATTTCAAATTGGAATGCTTTTAAGAACTATTATAAATAGCGAGCTTTTTATAATGAATTTTAATATTGGGGGTAGTCAACTGTGATATCTCACAATAGAACTGCTATAGATAAGAAACTACATGAAATAATTAAAGAAAAATGAGACAGGCCAAATTATTTCAAAAGTTAATTTAGATATGGCACAAAATTCAAATTTTTATCAACTTCATTCTGTTTAAAGTTAGAGATTTAGAGTGTAGAAGAATATAACAAACTAATTAACGATACCATTATTTTCGTTAAATTTTGGGTGTTTTTTTTAAAGTAGAAATTTGTTTCCAATTTGTAGCATTTATATTTGAACTAGATGGACTTTAAAACATTTTAGATATTTAAACCATTTTAACCGATGGACGAATTTCATGGACATGCAATCAAAATAGTCAACATTTCCTATGACGTTCAAAATTGAAGGAAAAATGTTTGTAAGGATACGGAATAAAAGTATTGCAAATCGAATTAATTTTCGTCTCAAATATATACAGATGAAGTTAAACAATAATTAATTTTTTTCATGTCCTCAATACTATTTGTAACGATTAAAACAATAAAATAACCATCATTAATGCTCATGGTACTCGAAAATTCGTATTTTTACATTCTCATCCAGAGAAGGTATTAAATTTGTGTAAAATGTCGACGCTTTGAGACCGCCTGAAACCAAAAAACATGTTTTTACGAATGTGTATGTATGTCTGTCCGTACGTATGTATGTATGCATGCATGTATGTATGTATGTATGTATGTATGTATGTATGTCTGTGAGCACGATGACTTTCGCAAGAGTTGAGCTATTAGACTGGCCTTTGGTATACTCTTTTAGTCTCGCAAACGAAAGGTCAAGTTCGTTAGTCAGCCATTTTTGATGAAAATTCAAAAAGTGAGCGCATTTTAAAAATGTTTGAGGTCACTTTTTTCAGAATTTGAAAATTATATGTGCGCCTGTTCATAGTACTCAAAAGTGTAAACAATTTATTACAATGATATTTTTTGATCAAATGAAAATTTTCAGACTTACAGCATTTTAAGCACCCAAAAGAGGAAACGAAAATTAACATTTACAGCCAAACAACGCAGAACACGAAAAAAAATCGTGAGGTAAAAAGTGTTACTTTTTGGACGCCCTACAGGATTATCAGAACGAATTTTTGAATTTTTTTTTGAAAAATCGAAAATTCTTATTTTTATTGCACAAAAAATAAGGAAAAATAAAAAATTTTATTTCACGGTGAAACTATGCAAGATACGACGAATTATGATTTCACGAGAACTGTCTATTTCAAACAGATCTACAAATTTGTACTGGGTCACTTTTTGATAGGATGTGTAGTTTCTGTTCTATTCGTAAAAAATAACATAACTAGTGAAAAAATCGGCCCGAGTAGTGTGCACATTCTCATCAAACCTTTGATTATTTCATTTTTTTTCATCTTGTGTGTGATTTTCCAAAATATTTAATTTTTTTCATGTCCTCAATACTATTTGTAACGATTAAAACAATAAAATAACCATCATTAATGCTCAGATGCCGCTAGGTAGAGATGCCGCAGTTGTGACATGCCGCAAAGAGACTTGCCGCATGTGAGATGATATGGACCCACTGAAAAATATAATTTTTTATTTTTAATAACAACTTTCACGATTAAAACAAAAACAACGCATTTTATCAGAAAATAATTCAGAGAATAAGTTTGTAGATATTTTTGAGGTGAACCATTTCGCTTGTTAACATTTTTTACGTATCGCGTGTAGTTTTTCTGGATTTTTTCTTTGTTTTATAACATTTTTCACGATTAAAACAAAAAATATGCGCCTGATAAGAAAAATGGTCTGAAGTAAATTTGTAGATCTTTTCGATATGAACAATGTTTCTTCTCAACATTTTTTGCGTATCTCGTGTAGTTTTGATGGAAAAATAATTTTTTTATTTTAAACAACATTTTTTACGATGAAAACAAAAAATATGCGTCTTATAAAAAAAAAATAGTTTGAAATTTTGTAGATCTTTTCGAGATGAACAATTTTACTTCTTAACATTTTTCTCGTATCTCATATAGTTTTGCTGCAAAACGAAATTTTTAATTTTTAAATAGTATGTTGCATTACAATGGATGAAGCACAGCATCAGAAAAATATTATAGAATATACGCGCTAATATTCTTTCCTATACGGTGTATTATTCTTTAATTCTATTATCCAGTTCGTATAATCCATTTTTCTCAGTGAGTTCACATTCAAATGTTATCAAACTTGGAACTTACATACTTATTATAAAATTATTCAATAACAAGCTATTTTAAACGCTAGCAATTTGATATTTTCTCATAAATATTCTTAAATGTGATTAAATCAAAATGCTGGGTTTAAAACACATATACATATAAATTTATTCACTTTTTAATAACGCAGTGTATACTGCTATGGCATTTTTTGCCGTATTTTAATTTTGTAGTACGTCATTTTAGTGACTGGTCACAGAAGAGTGATCTGTCACATCTCGAACCCCTTTTCCAAGTCTCCCTTTAAAAAATACGCGTGTTAGTGTGAGCTTCTGGATTGGCCTTTGGTATACTCTTCTAGTCCCGCTAACGGAAGCTCAAGTTCGTTAGCCAGCCATTTTGAATGGAAATTCAAAAAGTGAGCGCATTTTGAAAATGTCTAAGGCCATTCTTATTACAATTTGGAAATTATATGTGCGTCTGTCCATAGTACTCAAAAATTGAAACAATTTATTTCTGTAACATTTTTTGATAAAATGTAAATTTTTAGACTTACAGCATTTTCCAAATCCAAAAGAGGAAACGAAAATTACGATTTCCAGCCAAACAACGCAAGACACGGAAAAAATTTGAGATGAAAAAAGTGTTCCTTTTTGAAAGCCCTACAGGATTCTCGTAACGACTTTTCAAATTTTCTCGAAAAATCGAAAATTCTCATTTTTATTGCACAAAAAATAATGAAAAATCAAAAATTTCATTTCACGGCCAAACTATTCAAGATACGACAAATGATGATTCAACAAGAACTGTGCACTCCAAACAGATCTACCAATTTGTAGTTGGTCACTTTTTGATAGGATGTGTAATTTCTGTTTTATTCGTATAAAATAACAATACTAGTCAAAAAATCGGCCCGAGTAGTGGGCACATTCTCATCAAAACTTTGATTATTTCATTTTTGTTTCATCTTGTTCGTGGGTTTTCAAAATATTCAATTTTTTTCATGTCCTCAATACCATTTGTAACGATGAAAACAATAAAATAATCATCATTAATTCTAATGGTACTTGAAAATTCGTATTTTTACATTATCATCCAGAGAAGGTATTAGAATTGTGTCAAATTTGACCCCTCCTGTTTTTTTATAAAATGTCCACGTTTTGAGACCCCTGATCCCAAAAAGCGATTTTTACGATTGTGTATGTCTGTATGTATGTAGGGATGTATGTATTTATGTCTGCCTGTGAGCACGATGACTTTCGAAAGAATTGAGCTTCTGGATTGGCCTTTGGTATACTCTTCTAGTCCCGCTAACGGAAGCTCAAGTTCGTTAGCCAGCCATTTTGGGATTTCAGGTTAACAGAATCATGAACATACTGTTGATTCATGTATGTCAACTTAGTAAACGAAAACTTAGTTTCATCAACACGGGGTCTTGGATTAATACAGATTATGATAGAGTGCACTACTATCGAGTACGTTGCTTTTCTTATAGTTGCAACCACGTTTCTCCTGTTGAATTTAATATTTATTCTTAATTAAATAAACTATTGAAGCATGAAAGAAGGGGACGTAATTGAGTAGGAGGATGAGGAGGAGGAGGAGGAGGAGGAGGGCAGAAGAGGAGGTGGGTATGATAATGATGTAGTTAAGGCAAGCAGAGACTAACAATATTAGATTCAATGATTATGTATACACTAAAGTTGGAAGAGGAGGGCATGAGAAGGAGGAGGAGGAGTTGGAAGAGGAGGGAATGAGGAGAAGGAGGAGCTGGAAGAGGAGGGCATGAGAAGGAGGAGGATTTGGAAGAGGAGGAGTTGGAAGTGGAGGGCATGAGCAGAAGAGGAGGAGGAGGAGGAGCTGGAAGAGGAGGGCATGAGGAGGACAATGCAAGACAGTAACAGGTTGATTGATAAAGATAGAAAAGCAATTCATCGTAGGCATAAGATTTTCAAACCTGAGGACGAGAAACTAGCTATTCAGGAAGCCTGAAAACCACGATTCTCTCCACGTAAGAATCTAGCGTGCATTACTAAGAAGTCTAAAGATAAAGCGGAACCGCTTGTGAAGCAGCAAAAAGTAGAAGCAAAAGAAGAATTTAGTCAAGATGATGATTCTCCACCTGTGATAACCAAAAATAATGCTGATGATAAGGATGTCAATGATAATGATGATAATGATGATGGCGATAGATTGCGCTTTCTTTTACAAGCTCAATTATCTGGAAACATAAATAATGTACACGACATTATTTCAATTGTTAATGAAATGCGAGAGGTTGGTATCAATAAATAATATTTTTTTTTTAGTTTAGCAACTAGTAAAATGTAATTAAATTAACATTCGAAATTACTAATTCAACATTTCTGAATTGTTTTAAAATTTTCTGAACTCTCTAAACTGTTTTGAATTTGTTGAATTCACGGTATCACTGAATTTTTAAATGTTTTTTAATTATCTTGAAATCATTATTTTAACTTTCTTTGAGAATTTTTGAGTCTGAAAAAATCACACGAATTCTACAGAAATTTTGACGTCTTTTTTCTTAATTCTCTTGAAATCATAATAAAACACCATGAATTGATCTCAATTTCTGCAACTCTTTTGTATTCCATGAGCTCTCCTGAATTATTCTGAATTCTCTGATAAGTTTTGAATGGTCTGAATTCTTGTGCATTCTGTGACATATTTTAAATTTTATGAATTCTTTTGTATTATCTAAATTTTTAAATTATCTAAATTTATTTTGAATTCTGTCAATTTATTTTAAATCTGTGAGCTCTTCGGAATTCTCTGAATTCTTCTAAGTTCTCTACATTCCTCTGAATTCTCTGAATTGTTTCGAAATTTTATGAACTCTTTAAACTACTCTCGATTCGTCGAATTCTTACGATATCACTGAATGTTTAAAAAATTTTTTTTCAAATATCTCGAAATCATTAGAATACGCCTTGAGTTAGTTTCAAGTCTTTCTTTTCAATATTTTTAATTCACCTAAAATCTTTAGAATACACGTTGAATTACTTTAACTTCCTTCGAATATTTTGAATCATCTAGAATTTTACAGAATTTAAAACACTTGGAGGAATTCAAAATAATTCAACGCGCATTCTAAAGATATCGAAAGAATTCAGAAAACTGGAAAAGAATTCAGATGACTATTTGTATACCAAATATTTTAGAGTATTCAAAAGAATTCATGAGAATTCAGATAATACGAAAGAATTGTAGAAAGTCAAAATAATTAATGGTGTATTGTAAAGGTTTTAAGAGAGTCCAAAAAAACTTCAAAAGAAGTCAAATGAGTATACGTGGATTCTAGGAATTCGTTTGAATTCTACAGAATGCAACATACTCGATGGAAGTTAAAATAATTCTACGTGTATTCCTTTCTGAATTTTCTGATTTCTCTGAAATCCTTGAATATTCGAAATTCCCAGAGTTCTCTGAAATCTCTGATTTCTCTATATTTTATGGAATCCTTGACTATTCCAAATTCCATAATTCCCTGAAATTCTCTTAACTCTCTGAATTCCTGAAATATTATGCACTCCACAATTTCTTGAATATTCTCAATTTCTTGAATTCTCTAAATCTTTTCAATTCCTTAAATTCTTCTGATTTCCTTATATATTTGGAATTGACTAAATTCCTTAAGTTCCCTAAATTATATAAAATTCTCTGAATACTCTGTGATCCTTGAAGATCCTGAATTTGGAGAATATTAGGAATTCTTTGAATATTGTGAAATCTTTGTACATTATGAACTTTCTAAATTCCTGAAATTCTTTTAATTCCTAAAATACCCTAAATTCGCTGTATTTACAGAATTGCTTGAATTTTTTCAATTCTTCTGAAATATTCTAAAATTTTTTGAAGTCTTCAGAATTCAGAGAGTTTTTGGAACTCAGGAAGATCCAAGAATTGGAAAAATTTTGAGAATTCAGACAAACTCAGATATATCTCGGAATTTGGAGGAATCCAGAATATTTGAAGTAAGTTAAAAGAATTCAAAAGAATTACAATAAAAAGTAATTCAGAAAATCGACCAAAATTTATTATTCTTTGGATAGCTTTCCAATCGTCAAGGATTACAAGTATTTGAAAGTGAGTAAATATACTGTCGCAAGAGTTCAACTAAGTATTTGAATAGTCAGCACATTCCATTGTAGAGTTCAATATACCGAGTGGAAATGTTAGTTAATCGAAATTTATTTAAAGTCTAGACTCGATAGCGCTAACACTACTCTGCTTGAGAGCAGAAGTCAAGGGATTTTGTATAATCCATGTTTATAAAATTAATAAACATAGATACTTTGCAAATTGACAACGATTCTTCATTTTTCAGACAATTGTTATAAACAAATATTCGTTTCGTGTCCATTTTTTGACGACTGAAGAGGCTCAGGATAAATAAGAAGCACTAAGAAACGCGGCTCTGGTCCTAAATTTTTATAATTATGAAAAAAGCAAAAAAAATTATTTACAAAAAAAAACTTTTTTCATAATTATAAAAATGTAGGACCAGAGCCGCGTTTCTTAGTGCTTTTTATTTATTATCCCAAATTTTAAACTCGATGTGGCTATTCGTGTGAAAAAAAGTTTACAAATAAAAAAAAGTGTCGGTAAGGTAAGAAGCCGGTCACGTGACGCACTCGTCACATGACCTTAAGCGACATTTTTTCGAAAAATGAGTTTTTTATATCAGTGGAATCATGAGAGTGAGCTGCGTCTGACTATCATGGTTAAGATTATAATTTTTAAACCTTTATAATAAAAAAATGAATGATTAACATTTTGAATATTAAGCAAATTGACCAAATGCAACGAAAAAATATATGGAAAGTACTTTGCGGTGCCTAAAATTTGTAAAAGAAGTCGAATACGTCGCGAAATACAAGGGAAGAATATACGCAAAGCACCTTACGGGTCTTTTGTCTGGCAAAAGTGATCGAGCACGCTTCTTGTTGCCAAATCAAAACTCTGCATGTGCTGTACGTAAAGTCTCAAGTTGTAAATGTGTCGAGTCGAGCAAAGATGTCCAAGCGAAAAAATTCGGAAGCGACATCGGCTAAATTCGAAAAGCAGACGGTCGTTCGGAATAGTTCGGAGGCGCGGCACAACTTCATCTCCGAGGGTCTTCAGGCGGCAACTTCACAAGTTTATTAATACACCTGTTGATAATTGTATGCTCATCGTTGATTACCTGATGAAACTTAAAAAAAACTTGTTTTAACATTTATGAGATTTATCGAGAACACTTGGGACCTCAAGGTTATAATAAATGAAATAGGTCTCTTAAAGCGTGACGAGTAATTCGGTGATTTTTAGTCCCATTTAGCAAGTTTTTATTAATTTAAAAATTTCTTGGACTACCATTTCGATGTGATTTTCACTTGATTAAAAACAACTAAGAAGTTTCCTGCTTTAATTCCCATAATAGTCTTCTTTTGCTAATGATTTTTTAAGCTTTACAGGAAAGTTCAAATAGTTCACCAATAAATCTGTACGTCGTCGATACTTTATAATGTTCAAACGATATTCTTATAAATTATGGCCAATTAGGGCCAGTCATTTTCGGCTGTCGTTTTACCTCTCGTTATCCCTGTCGTTTTCCGGAGGTCGCGAAAAAACTACAGGGGAAAATTGACAGGAAAAAAATGACAGGCCTGTCATTTTTTTCCTGTCATATATTTTCGTAAGGGATCGCGCTGCCAGTGGCATATTGTAGAACTTATGTTACCAGAAATCATAACCAGAAAACTTTTAATCAGAAAGATTCAACCAGAGTTAATTAACTAGAATTTTCTAGTCACATTAACAGCGGGAGTGAATGATACGGAAGTCAATGAGTCTGCAGAAAATATCCAGAATATGTCCATTCATTCACCTTCTCGAGAGGATCTCTACCTCCATAATATCTGCTTCTGGAATATCAGTGGTTACGATACTATTTACAATGTAGACAATGAACAAATTCAATGTATTGCTAGGAACGTGATTATATGTCTAGCGTAAACGTGGCTGATGACCGACAATTTCAAACTTCTTAAGTTTCTTGATGATTATTTAATTGTTTCGAATTGCACGATTAAGGAATTTAGTAAGGGAAGAGGTAGCGGAGGCCTAATTACACACTCGATAATTGCTAATATTTACTGGCCACCGACTGCGAATACAGAATTATGCGTTGAATATTTATACGAGACTTTAGATAACTTCTCGGGAACTTACAAAGAAGATGAAATTTTTATAGTCGCAGAGACTTTAACGCAAGACTAAAAAACCTAAATTCGTTTGACTGGAAAAATCCTTGAATTTGTTTTCTACCTGAAAAAAACCTGGAAAAGTCCTCAAATTTTGCTCATGGTCCTCTGGAATTTTTATTCCCTTAAGGCCATGTGACGAGTGGGTCACGTGACCGGCTTCCTACCTTACCGACACTTTTTTTTATATATATATATATATATATATATATATTAACAATTTTTAATAAAAATTGGTAATTTTAATCATAAAATATTAGTTTTAAAAGAATATTTACAATCCTAAGAAAGTTTGTGTTATACTATCGTTTGTCTTCTGAAATTGCAATTTGTAATAACAAATCATTATATTTGGGAGGAGATTTACAATATTTTAAACCATAATATTCAATAATATCCTTAATAAAATAGAATTATATCACAAAAAATATTTACAATTTTTGACAACTTTAGGTTATATAAATTCATGATGGTGAATTATATTGATCCCCTGGTATTAAATGAGTTTGTGTTTCTTTGTATGGGCTTCAGGGAAAATCATTACGTCACTATTGCACTAATAAAATTCGTTGACGAACACTATGGATAAATTTGATGTAATTTTTCGTCGTTTTTTTGGAAAACACATCTTTTTTAACAAAAGTGACTAGTTGCTGTTGTCACCATTGCTATTATTGTTCAAATACTGTAAATATTCTTTTAAATTAAATGATTTTTTATTAAGGAGATATAGTCGCGCATACTATCTGCAAAAAGTTAATCCTGAGTCTATGTCGGAAAATAATACTGTTTGAGTGAAATAAGATCTATTAACGCTTAAATGTATAAAATGTAGCTTATTTACTTCGAAGAAAGTCAAAAATTAGATAATTATGTCGGTATAATGTTTTATTAATTAATTTCCTGTTAGACCTAAGAAAAAATTTTTGGCTTTGATGGTACACTAGCCATAGAGAAGTTGTGTATACAGACGAGTACACACAAACTCCTCAAGATCTGAAGGTAGACGCGGCAACTTCGCATTTTCCATTGTGCCTGCTTTGACAGTTGTGCTCTTTGACTGCAAATAAAAACGTGACATTTGTTGAAAATGACAGCTCGCTTAGTAGTTACATATATTAGTTTTTGCAAAAAACGGTAAGAATAGTTTACGAGTTAGAGTTAGAAATGTAACATTTTCCTATGCTTGGGATAGGCTTTACGTGTTTTACCTCCCTTCATAGTGATCGATGTCCATTTATGAAACAGTTTCTTGCTTCCTTCAAAGTCGTTTTGCATTTTCTTCTCTTCTTCTGTTCTGATTTTATCTTCACTTTTCTTGGCTATTAGTTCAACTTCTTTCTTTTTGTGCTGTAATCATTTTCAAGACTATTTCTCTCCTTACCGCGAGTGCCTGTGATTTTTAACCTCCTTTCATGTCCTTTTTTCTTTTCTTGTACAGCTGCCATGCATCACCAGTCAATCTTTCTACGACCGCAGTACCACGCATTTCACTCACACTCCTGACAATGACATCTTGGATCATATCAGATGCGCCCTCTATATTTTTATTGTCTATTACCGCCTTCCAAGTAGCCTCATCTATGCGTTCGTTTATGTTATTCTAAAAATCTATTCGCACTTCCGGTTTCTATAAATTCTCAATCTTGATTCGCGTTTAATAATCTTCTGATTCCTAGTTTCATTCTAACCCACAAAAATCTGGGAGATACAAATCCTTGGTAGCTGAGATGCTTCCTTGCTCTTTCATTCATAATCAAACCGACCCATTGACTACCGTGTGATTCACTATCTACTCCTGACAATAATTAAAATCCCATTTTCTATGTTTCTAATGTCGCATCCCTTTTTCTCCGTTTCAGGTACATAAAATATCTAGCTTCCTTACGTGCATAGTTTCTCGTAATTCTCTTACCTCAAAATTCACCCCTCTAGCATTCCAAACACCCAGTCTCCTTCCATCGCCTGAAACTTCACCTTTACCTTTATCGTGTGGATGCCTATCGTCAATCAAAGTTTCAGGACATTTCGAGGCTTTTTTATTGTTTGTATTATTGACTGTTTCAAATGTACGTCCAACTACCTCCTTTATGCGCGAAATTTATTTTGCGATTCGAAATCATGTCTAAATTAAGTAGTTAGTCGTCGTAGGGTGGAGAGTCTAGTTATAACGTCAGTCTGAAAATATTTTATTATATTTATATATTATTATTATATATTATTATTATCTTTTTCTAAACCATTACCCTTTTGAGTTCATTGAAAAACATGCGCATAACAGAATAAATTACATTAAAAACAAAATCAATTATCAAAACAAAGTAGACAGAACAGATTATAATATATTTAATACTTATTAATAGATGATAAAAGCTAGAGTGCGATGTTATGCGTCTGAGTAAATAATCATTTATAAATAGCGTAAAAAGTATAAGATGACATACTTCAGACCAAAGACCTTGATGATGTTAAGAAGATCCTTTAATCAACGTTTCGAAAGTCGAATGCTCTCCTCATCAGGAAACAGGAATCCAAGAAATAAGTCCTTTATTTTCATGAAAATTGGAAAAACCATAATGTCATAGTATCAAAGATTCATGCTCTTACAAAAATTCCATCTCAAGTTAATTCTGAAGTTTTAATATTTTAACTTTGACATCTTGAAAAGTAATGAGGTCCATTAGTATCATGGACACATTAAAAAATTCTTTGAAAACCATTTTTTTTAAATTTAAAATGGAAGACAGAACCAACCTTCTGCTTCATGGTAAGGGCTAGCATCGAGTGATCGTTGGTTTCGTCTTCCATTTTAAATTTAAAAAAAATTGTTTTCAAAGCATTTTTTAATGTGTCCGTGATACTAATGGACCTCACTACTTTTTAACATGTCAAAGTTAAAATATGAAAACTTCAGAATTAACTTGACATGGAATTTTTGTAAGAGCATGAATCTTTTATACTACGACATCTCGAAACGTTGATTAAAGGATCTTCTTAACATCATCAAGGTCTTTTTATTTGGTCTGAAGTATATGATCTTATACTTTTTACGTTATTTATAAAACATTTAATACTGTTATTCTTCCATATTTGGGCAAAATCTCGAAGATCTTGAAGTCAATGTTGGAAAAATTGGGTTTACATACTATTTATACAGTTCCTTTTAAGAATAATATGATTGTAAAATTGGGAAAGGATAAATATGAAACACTAGACAAAAAAGGTGTAATTTACAAAATTAACTGTAAGAAAACCTCATTTTTTACAGTTGTGGTCATTGAGACTTTTGATCACCATGACATGAACTACATTTGCCCTCAATTACGAACAAATTAGCCGAAAGCCAATTTCTGTACAAATTCTGCGGGGTTCTTTGTCATCAGTAATTTTTTGATAGGACGCAGAGTTTTAATCGTAAAAAAACATTGAAAATAAAAAAATTAAATTTTTTGAACAACGACGCTAGGAAAGAAAAAAATTAATAGACGAAAGTTGTTCACTCAAAGAGTATCTAGAAATTCGTTATTTATAATTTTGAGAAACGACGAGTAGCTTTTCTTTCAGTCGTAAAAAAAAAAAGAAATGAAAAAAACTTAAATGTTTGGAAAAACGACACAAGGGACGAAAAAAATGAGAAAACAACAGTCGTTCAACCAAAAAAGATCTACAAATTTGTTATAAACTCTTGTTATAGAAATACATTAAAAATAAAAAATTATCTTTTTGAAAAAAGGATACTTTTTATTAAACAGATTTTTTCACCTAAATTGCATCTACAAATTTGCTTATAACCACTTTACACTAGGATGCGTATTTTCAGTGCAAATCGTAAAATATAACGTTGAAAATAATCAAATTAAATTTATGGAGAAACGACACAAGTTGCAATAAAATGTATAATAAAACCTTTTTTTATATGATGCGCACTTTTTTTAATAATAAAAACAAGACAATAAAAATAGGTATATTTCAATATCAGTGCATATTATGAATTGCAATATCTGAATAGGCAGTACCAGACGGAGGTAAAGAAATAAATTTAATATACATTTGATATAATAGTGTTGAACATAATGTAGAAAAGTTCACATAGGACAAAATCGAGTGCCAAGCACGAGATACGTGATGATACTGTGTTCGTTAAACCTAAGGGAGCTTTAACAACAGAGAATTCACAATCACCAAATGACAGTTATATATATATAAAAACTAAAGGTTAACAACCACCGCAGGGTCCCACTGGGAGTAACTGTCATCTAAAAAATGACAGATGCTACAGTAGATAATCATTAATTATAAGCTCAAATATAAGTAAAATAATCCATTCTAATTTTAATATATTACCATGTATCACGTCTTAAATACCAATTACGTTAAATTAATTATTGTACATGCATTAGTATTTTAAATGATTGATTATCTACTGTAGGATCATTATCTACTGTAGGGTGGTCTCTCCTGAATATGTTTTATTTTTTCTGAAATTAGTACAAAAGGTTGCGAAAAATTAAATTTTTAGAAATGAAAGTAAAAATTACAAAAATATGTAATGTACAAATTAATAAAATTCTTTAATGAAAGTCATTGTTTATTGCTTTTATTTTTCAAAATAATTGATTAATTATTATAGTATTAATTTTTTCACAATATTAAATTACATAAAGATTGAATTTTAATTTGATTCAATTGAGTACATAAGTTGATTATTTACTTTAAGGTTATGTAAATGATTAGTGGCTATAATTTGTAAAATAAAAGTTTATTCAAATTTAAAATACCTCTATTCCAAATTACGTAATTTCTATCAATGTTTTTGATGTTGTGAAATGATTATCTGAATTTAATTTTTAAATTTTATGTAAATATGTATCAATTTTTTTCACAGTACTATGAAAGGTTATTAAGAAATCAAATTTTCAGAAATTATGGTAAACAATTTTCAAAAATGTGAAGTGAAAATTACTTGAATACCTAGATGAAAATTATAGTTCAATGCTTTTTATGTTGTGAAGAGAATATTTAATTATGAGCTGATTAATTCTTTCATAATATTAACTAACATAAAGATTAAATTTTAATTTTCTTAAACTAAGTATGTACATAATTGATTATTTACTTAAAGGCTATGTAATTGAATATAAGCTATAATTTTGATAATAAAAGGTTATTCATGATTAAAATACCTTTATTCCAATTGTATAATTTTCGTAAACTTTGGTGATGTTGTGAAATAAGTATCTGGAGTCTGCTTTCAATATTATATGTACAATTGTACAATATATATTTTATTGTATACAAAGATATCATATATCTTTGCTGTATGTCTATCGATTTCGAACTGAATATGCTCTTTTAGGATTCAATACTTTTTTGGGTTGTAGTGACTTCAAATTCCAGAATTTTAAAATTTTTCAAACTGGCTATGATTTCAATTATAAATTTCTCAGTTTTATAATAAGCACCTCTAAATATAAGTTGCATAACGTTAAAAAATAATTGTAACGAAATTTAATTTTTAAGGCTTCAATTCAACAACTTGAATTTTAACGTTATCATTTGTATTTTCAGAATGCCCTCTTATGGTTTGAATTCTCACAATTTTTGTCATAAGTTATATGTTAGGTCGAAAATAACAAACTGCAAGCCAGCGAGTCACTTTCTTACTTTTAGTTGCTTTCTTTAAAAGTCGATCAATGCTTTTCACTTTAGTTTAGAAATATATCTTGAATCCAACGCATTTTAAATTCAATGTTTTCAACTGCATATAGATTGAAGTATACAAATGTCTTTGGTTTGAAATATAAATTAATAAAAATATTGTACATATTTTTTACAATAGAAATGTATAACCTTAAAAATTGAATAATTGTAGGTCAAACATGAAAAAGTGGACTAATTTCAAAGTTAGTGTTTCTGTTATATATTGAACCATTTAAACCTCTGGACGTTTTGAAACTTTGTTAGAAACTTTTTAGAACACTTTTCGTGTATAGAAAAACAACTTTCCTTTATTTAATAACTGTTTGAGAGTAGAAAGAAGTCAAAAGAAGCAAAATTATCAAATCTGATGTTTTATTTTTGTAATTTTTTTCGCATAAGGTCAGAAAATAAAAAATGTATACACTTCAAATTTTAAAAAGAAAAGGTTTTTTTTTATGTTATGATATTCTTCAAAGGGATAATCGCAATTTCGAAAATATTTTAAGCCTTAATAGTTCAGACACTTTAATTTTTTTCTATTCAGTATATTGAATAATTTGAAATTTAAAGCAATTTAAATTTATATGCAAGAATTTTAAATTGAAAGTGTTTCATTAGTTATTAAAATACTACAAAGAATTACCTTTAAAATAGTTTTGTCCTTTTAAAATCATGGGATATTTCTTTTTAAAAAAATTATTAAATTTATTTTACAATTATTTAGAATTAATTTCCAATTAAAATTATTTTACAGATCAAATAAAATTGTAAAAATAACTATAAATATAAGTTATCTGAGATTCTTCAGAAAGTTTCGAAATATTTTCTAAGATTTCAGGTATTTTGAATCAAAATTTGAAAAAAAAAAACATTTTCAACCGAACAGTTTCATTTTCAGACAAAAATTCTCAACGAAAAATGTAATAATTGCTATTTCAATAAAAAGCAATATATTTTCAATAAAAAAACGGTCAAATATAACATTAAAAAAATTAATTTTCGACAAAATAAAAAAAAATTTCTAGAACTATGTTCATTAGTTATTAAAATAACAAAAAGAATTACCTTTAAAACATTATATCGTCGTTTTGAAATCACGGGATATGTCTTTATAAAATAAAATTGTAAGAAGTAAATTTTGTAATATTGATATAAATATTTTCAGATATTAAAGGTTTTGTCAAGTTTTTTTATATTAAGAAAGCATATGAGGTCAAGTTGATAACTTTTTTGCTTTTCTCTTAAAATACCCAAGATTGTGATTAGACCCTAAAATAGCATGAAAGAAAAGTTAATATCAGAGGTAAGTATACAGTAAAATCTCGATTAATTTAGTTATTTAAAAATAATTATCATTTATTATCATAGTGACTTTATAACATATTTAAAATCAATTGAAAAATAAAACATAAATAATGAAAGAAGAAACTGCAGAATCGGATAGTCTAAAACATTCCACAATAATTTCTGAAAAACATACTTCATATGAAAACTCGTAACCTCCATTGTAGTTTTATGGAGGAAGTTTTCTGAGTCATCACTTTCTAAGTCATAAGGTGACCTCTATATTAAAATTAAAATCAACTGAAGTAAAAAAGTAGATTTCTCATTTTATCGATCGCCGATAATTATTAAATTTCATAAAAAATTAAAACCTAATTTTGAAAATTGAATTTAGATACTCATTTCACAACATCACGAAAACTTACCAAAATTATATAATTGGAATAGAGATGTTTTAAAATAAATAATCTTTTATCATATAAATTATAGCCAATATGCAAATACATAACCCTAATGTAAATAAAAAATTTATGTTAGTTATTATGAAAAAATTAAAAATCAATCTTTATGTAATTTATTACTGTGAAAAAATCAATCAGCTAGTAATTGATTAATCTGTCCACAACATAAAAAGCATTAAACTATAATTTCAATTCAGGAATTCAAATAATTTTTATTTCATTTTTTTTCAAGTTTCACTTTCAGTTCTTAATTTTGAATTTTTTAATAATCTTTTACAGTAATTTGAGAAAAAATTAAAACTTATTTACATATAATTTAGAAAATTAAATTCAGATAATCATTTCACAACGTTAGGCACATTTGAAAAATTATCTATTTTCAATAGGCTTATCTCAAATATAAATAAACTTTTATGCTACAGATTATATCTAATTTTTAATTATATAACCTTTAACTTATTAATGAATTTATGTTACATGAAAAAATTTTAATCTTCATTTAATTTATTACCGCAAACAAAATTAATCAGCTAATAATTAATAGATCATTTCACAAAATAAGAAGCTTTAACCTATAATTTCCATTCAAACATTTAAATAATATTTACATAATATTAAAAAAAAATTATACTTCAATTTATGAACATTTGATTTAATAATAACCTTTTAAACTAATTGAGAAAATGTAAGTTTCAATAGAATTATTTAATAATGAATTAATTAGTTTACAACATGAAAAGCATTAAACATTAAACATGGTTATAATTTTGAAAATTGAATTTACATAATCATTTTACAATATCGGAAACATTTAAAGAAATTATATAATTTTAATGAAGGTATTTTAAACAGAGAATAAACTTTTATTATACAAATCATAGCCCATATTCAATTAATAAATGTATGTTTACAAGGTATTTTCGGAAGCTTTAAAAAGTTTTGAGTGATTTTAAAATATTTAAAATAAATCTTTTGGAAATTTCGAAAGACTGCAAGGAATTTTCAAGAGTTCTAAAAAATTCAAAGTAATTTTAAAGAACTTGAAATATTTCAGGGAATTTTGTATGTATTTTTTCGGGAATATTAAAAAAATTATAAGAATATATTATTTATACTATTACATTTACCCATAGAATTAAAGATGATTGCCAAGGCGAAGACCAGGGTATAAACGCTCCTCATTTTTTCCAAGAAGAGAAGAAACTGATAAATGTATGGATGAATAATGTGGTTAACACTGTCACTAATGATTATTCTGGTTATTCATTACAGATTCTATACGAGTAATAGATTCTATATTCGCTACCTGATAATAACAATATGAAGTGAAGTTTATCATTCTGAGCTCTTTAAGTTTTTGTTTAAAATAATTCTTGGATGATTCTATTATTTATTTAGAAACAAATTTTATAAAATTGTTTTTATAAAATAATTAGAATCCATTGCTTAGAAAAAATTAATACTTGTACATCGTCTATACCGAGGCTAGATCTCTTGAAAGCAAAAAGAAATCTCCTAATGGTATGAATTTTTCATATTTTCACGAAGCAATTAGTTGTTCTTCACATTGGAATTAGGAAATATCTCGACTAACAGAATAAGAGATTTTTTACTAATCTTTAGTGTCCACTTTTCGCTAATGAAATCTGTAAAATTCCGATAATAATAGTTCAGTTTCAACCATTTTAATTGCAAGAGGTGATGAAGTATCTTTTGCGTAAGAAAAAAATACATAAAATAAAAATAAGCTTCTTTAGACACTGAAGATCATCCTTATTCAAGGCAAATAATTTTTACAATGTTTGCTGAATAACTGCAATTTGTTATGAAAAATTAGAAAAATGTACAGCCGAAAAAAGTATGAAAATCTAAAACAGAACTCTGTGGAAAAGTAGCGCATGGAGATCCTGAATGCCACGTTTACAATTTAGAGACTATCGTAACCATTTGGTGATATTAGAAAAATTGTTATTTTTAAAAATAATTCCGAAGCTTTTAATATTAAACTTGTGAGAACATTGAACAATGTTTTTGAAAAAATCACTCGCATGATTTTGTTGTAAAAATACATAAAAAAAGTTATACATATTTTCGTAAAAATACATTCATTTCGCTGATTTTGACAGAATATTTTCAGTAAGAGATGAAAAAATTGATCGAGTCCTTTTTTTGACAGTTCAAATTTTGAATATAAAATTGGTATATTTAGAAAAAATGGGAAGATTCAATTCAAAATCGAGTTGGGGAGTAATTTTTTGGATATTAGTTTTTTCTAATGAAGAATTTTAACCTGAATGTATTATCAACTGACAGATCTAAGATTATTTGTAAAAAAAATTATTTACTTGGTTTACCGAACCACTCCAAATAATAGCCGCTTTTCGCCACAAACAATTCTTTATAAAAAGAATGTTTGGTTTAGAATTCGAATTAGTAAAATGAAAAATCAAATTCAAAATCATTTTACCATTTATAGAATATATAAAAAAACTGTCGAGTTAAATTTAGTAGAATCTGTAAAAATCTTCAATCTTCAATCGATATTATTCATTATTAGAATTTTTCGTTATGCTTGTCAGTCGTAAGGTGTGTTAATGACACTGTTAAGAGAAATTAAATGGTTTTAATAAACAATAATTTGACCAAAGTCTGTATACTCTTTTGTTTCATTTTGTGCTCACACAATGATTTTAATGATCAAAAAATCAAATTAATTACTTTTATATTATTGATACATTTTGAATTAACAAAACTTAACAATTAATTGTAATTTAATAATTACATCATCATTTTATTTTATAAATGTTTCAAAAATTTGTAGTTGTTAAGTCTCTCCAGCAGGATTCTCGACGACTTTGTGCATTAAAATCTAGCATATCTGCAGTTTTGCATATAAATAATTGGAATTCGCTGTTTTTTGGTTTGTTTTAATGAATAGAGCATGCCGAATCAATTTTCTGCCAAATGGATGAATTTTTCAAGTAGAAAAAATCAATTTTTAACCCAAAAATGGAATACTTAAATTTTCATTGAAAAAAGTAATTTTCCATTTTTAATAACGAATTTTCTACCAAATAGTTGAATTTTCAAACCAAAAATAAGAATTTTCTCCAAAAGATTTGAATATTAAAAAAAAGGTAATTTTCAATCAAATGGTTGAATTTTTAACAGAAAAGCTAAATTTTCATTTAAGAAATTAAGTTGAAACCAAAAGCATTAATTTTTTAATAAAAAAGACGAATTATCAACAAAAGAAATCAACTTTTAATCAAATTGTTGAATTTTCAACCAAAAAAATTAATTTACTACCAAATGGATGAATTTTTTCAGTTAAAAAGATAAATTTTTAACCTAAAATGAAATACTTAAATTTAATTTAAAAAAAGTAATTTTCAATTTTCAATAACGAATTTTCTACCAAATAGTTGAATTTTCAAACCAAAAATAAGAATTTTCTACAAAAGACTTGAATATTAAATAAAAAAGGTAATTTTCAACCAAACGGTTGAATTTTTAACAAAAAAGATAAATGTTTAGTTAAGAAATTAATTTTGAACCAAAGGGATTAATTTTGTACTATAAAAGATGAATTTTCAACAAAATACATCAATTTTTAAACAAACTGTTGAATTTTCTACCAAGAAGATTAATTTTTCACCAAAAAGGACTTTTTTCAACAAAATACATTAATTTTTACTTAAATAGTTAAATTATCAATTAAAAATTTTTTGATTAAACTGAAAAGATTAAGTTTCTACTGAAAAAGACAAATTCTCAACAACAACAAAAAACAATTTATAACCAACCTGTTGAATTTTCCACCACGATTAATTTTTTTTACCAAAAAGAACTTTTTTTAAAATAAATAAATTTTCAACTAAATAGTTTAGTTTTCAACAAAATTCATCAATTTTCTGCCAAATGGATGAATTTTTCAAGTAGAAAAAATCAATTTTTAACCCAAAAATGGAGCGCCAGCGTGGCTGCCAAGGCTGCAGTATTGAAACATAGGACAATCACTATACCATCTGAGCCACGATGACTCCCAAAGTTCAAGATTATTTGTGTATCTTTTCAAAACTTCCACATATTTAATTATTATTATTAAAAATGTTTATTGCTAAATATTTCGAAATATATTTTGAAACAATTAAAATTTTTGTTAAATCCAGTAAAAATTTAAAAGAATTGCTTTAAAATCAAAGCTTAAATAATAATAAAGATATTTTAAGTTTTTGTTAATAATTTCATTTTTCTCATCTCCTTCAGTGTGAAAAAGTTTACAAATTATAGTGGGGTAGCAAAATGTTATAAGAACCGAATTATTTCCTCATATTAAAAAAACATTTTAAAATCAAATGTTCTTTTTTATGAATAATGTTTGGAAAAATTCAGAAATAGATTTTATCAAGGTGTTATGAATAGAATCCTTTTGTCATTTTTTTCAAATTTGGTCAGAAAGTTAACAGAATTGTTGTCTTTATTATTAACGAATCATTTACAATTTAAATTTTCTCTTTCCAAAATAAATTGTTACATTCTCATCATAGAAGGTATTAGATTTGTGTGAAATTTGACCCCCCCCCCCCTCAGTTATTGTCAAATGTCCACGTCTTGAGACCTTCAGAACCCAAAAAACAGGTTTTCGCGAATGTGTCCGTCTGTGGCTAAGTAAAATGTGGGTGTATGTATGTATGTATATGTAGATTTTTAGTCTGTAGCACGATAACTTCCGAAAGAATTGACAGATTGGATTGGGCTTTAGTATATTCCTCAAGTAACCTAAAATGAAAGTCAAGTTCATTAGTCAAACTATGCAAGATATGAAAAAAGATGAGGAGACAAAAATTGCGCATATAAAAAAGATCTACGAATTTGTTACCGATCACTTTTTGATGGGATGAGTAGTTTTTGTTTTATTCGTAAAAGAGCATTAAAAATAGAAAAATTAAATATTTGGAAAAACGACGCAAGGTACGTAAAAAGATGAATGCTTTTTAAAAATAATTCTGCAAAAGTTTTTTGCTCAATACTGTGTATTTTCCAGACTTTTGCAGAATTATTTTTAATAAGCGTTATGAATGAAAAATTATTTTTATCTTGGTAAAATCTAAAAAGTACTAATATTTCAAGTATTTTGTTACCTATTCAGTGCGATTATAAAAAGAAAATAGCGCGTTAAAAAAATGAGAAATTACGTTTAGAATTTCTTTATAAATTGTGATAAGTTAAAAGAATGTTAATTTTAATTACTTTTTTTATTCAAAAGAATTTTCTGCTCATACTAAAATTTTTAATTTACAAAGTGTTGAACACAAAATAAAGCTTCCAAATTGAAAGATGAAAAAACTGTAAAATTTGAAGACTGAAAACTATTAAAAACAATGTTCGACAATACAAAATTCACGGCAGCTAATCTGTACTTCATTTAAATAGTAAACACTTTTTTTAGTTTAATTATATCAGAAATTTCAGGAGGTGGAAAATTTTCTCCTTAGAAAATTTGTTTGTTACCAATTTTTCAGTGTCTGAGAATTGGAAAAAAATTAGCTTGTAAAGTTTCCTGCTAAATACAAAAGGATATTTCGGCTATTGAATGTATTCAGATTTTGTATAACTTTTTGTACTACTCAAAATTTGGTTTAATAGAGGACTAATTTGACTTATTATTGCTCATTTCGGATAACAATCCCTTAGAACAATACCTCTTGTAAGATCTAAAAGTCAATTAAGAATCTAAAAATTTGTAATTTAAAATATAAATGTTTAAAAAAATAAAAGAAAGTGTTTACTGACCCAATATTTTATAAATAAACTACTAAAAAAGAGGGCGAAAGAAATATACCCACTGAAGATTGCGGCCTAGCTCTCACAGCAATAGGATATCACAGGATATCCCATGTTATGCCGTTTATGTCCCGGGTTATCCTAAGGGCAACCCGTGGGGATATCCTGCAAGGCGAAAATTTGGATATCCGGGATGTCTATGGGACGTTCCTGGGATATTCAAATGTATATATATATATATATATATATATATATTACCTTTGCAGGTGAAATGTATCGTGTTCGCGAGAAGTAATCAGGAAATTCTGTATGTATATAAGGGAAGTAATTACTAGAACTTGACTGGAGTTCAATATATTTGGAAAGCTACCTAATATTATTATTCATAACTGATGTTAGACATGCGATCCTATTAATTTCACACGTTAAAAATAAATAGGTCCTGAAGATTCAAAATCTTTTTAATTGGAAGACTTTTACAGTTTGTTTTAAAGCTTTCGAAGGGACATTCTGTATAGAATCTGAATTCTATACACTCAGAAAAGTGATTTTTTAATTTAAAAAATTCTATATTTGATATAATAAGACCAAACAAATATTTTTTTGATTTAAAAAAAATTTCTTTGATCAAAACATATGATTCGTTTGAATCATACAAATTTTATTTAAACCAATCAAATGTTTGATTTAAACAATCGTTTGTCTATTCGAATGTTAAAATTTGTATAACCGGGAAGTTTCTTGAAATCTTGTTGAAAAAAAAAAACGGAAATGGCTGAAGATATTTTTTGAGATTTGATTGGTCAAGCCTGTTTATGGCAATGTCATTTATTGTAACCGCACAGTAAGTTCAATATGGACCGACTGAAACCATATATTGTATTCTGCCATCCTGATGAAGAAACTTGACAACTGCACCTTTGAACAAAAATGAGTTTTTTTATATCGTTGGATTCGTTATGAAAATACATATTTTACTATGCTTATCATTATTAAAATTTGTAATTAAATCTCAAGATAATTAGGTCTTGATTAGCATATCTGCAGCGATTTTCGAGAATTCTCAATGAAAAAACAATAAATCTGCAGCAAGGTGTAGCATATTATATATATATTTGTTTATGCCGGTTTCTGTTCCTTTGGAATAGAACTGAAGGGCCTACGACAAACCCACGGAACGCGTCCTCGGGTTGCGGATAGAGGGTCCCTGTACCAAGGGTTTCTGCTGAATATGGTTACAATAATTAGATTTGAGTCCATATTAGATTTTGAATAAAGAAGCATGAAATTTATGTTAACTTATTCCAAATTATGAAAAATTCAAGAAAAAAATTGCCAGGAATTTTGGGTAATTTACGCTCATTTTAGAGGTTATTCATGGTAACTTACCAAAAATTCAATTTGAAAATGTCAGTAAATTTGCGCAAATTTATGGAAATTCACGGTCATGTATTGTAATGTTACAGGTAAATATGGTAACTTACCATAAAATACCAAAAATTCATTTTTAGAAATTTCGATTAGCTTCCGGAAATTCATGAAAATGGTCGGTCATTTATCGCAATTTCACAGGAAAATATGGTAACTTACCATTAATTATCTAAAATTCATTTTTAAACATTTCTATAAATTTTTGGAAATTTATCAATTTTTACGGTAATTAACGGTAATCTTACAAACAATTTATGGTAACTTAAGATAAATTACTCAAGATTCAATTTCAAAATTTCTATGCATTTCTAGAAATTTTAGGTAATTTAAGGTAATTTAATCAGTTATATATAGTAACTTTCCATTAATAACCGCAAAATTGTATTATTTGCAAACCAAAATTTCCTCAAAGTTTTCACGGTGAGTGGCCTGATAATTATAAAATGCGAGCGCATAGATGTATAATTTTCATTATTCACTGACGTCACTTTTCAGTCCCTAGGGAGTAAAAAGTATAGCTTTAGTCCCGCTTCATAGGCATCGACAGGGGGTTAGATCATGCATGTGTCATAAAAAAATATATTCAAATTTGAATTGTATGAAAATGCAGCGAAATAGATAATTTTAGTCGGTAACAAAAATGGGTGATTTACCGACTGTCGGTATTTTTTTAACAAAAAAAATGTTAACGAGTTTTCTTACGAGACATCACTCGAATGCGTTATCGTATTTTTGGCAATAGTATAATCGCAATGTTTATCAATAAACATACTAGTACATCCGATGGAAACCGTCGAGAAAACTCCAAATCTGCCCTTATATTAAGGATTTGAGTTCTTAGATGGACAATTTTCTAATGGAAATTAAAAAATTTCATTGATTTTGTCACAATTTTCTCATTTTCACTATTCAAATTGTGGCAGCTAATTTTCGACCAATTCTAAGCACGGCAGAAATCATATTGAACTCGAGAAGAGGCATTTTGAACAAATTACTATGAAAAACGTTCATTTCAGTTACTTTAAAAATATAGTGAAGAAGTATTTCTTATGATATCCAATAAATTTGATTGATTTTATAATTATTTTTTCATTTTCACTATTCCAATTGCAGCGGTAGTTTTCAAAAAATTGTTTAGCATGACAGGAATCTGAATGAATTCGGAATGGGTCAGATTGAGCTACGAAGCTTTCGAAATATATTGCTCTTAACAGTGGAGAAAGAATACAAATAAGAAAAAGTAAAAAAAAGCATAGATTTTCTTTTGTTACATATTTATCGTATTCTGGAATCAATGATTTATTTATTTTCGGTTAAATAATAATTCTCTCAGCAGAAATGTTAATTATTCCAGTTGAAAATTCATCATTCACTACGATGCACTTACTTAATGAAATTTGCAGTCTCCAACGCTTTCAGGTATAGTCTGACAGCGTCGGGGCATGTTTTTTATTATGTTTCCATCTTAAATTGGCGACGATTTCCAAATACTACGAACGTGACCAGACAGATCCTTCAGAGAGAACACACGTTTCTCTCGAAGTTGTAGGTCACACGATCATACATTCCAGATGAGATTCACACACAAAACGAAATATGCACAACAAAATATCATATGAACGAAGATAGAGAGCAATAAATGGTGAAAGACTTATAGAAAAACCCTGTCGAGAGTAGCGATGCAGGCTTTTTGAATTGAAGTGGTAATTTTCATTTTCTGGTTCAAAATTAGCGATGGATGGCATTAAACATAGAGGTCGAAGTAATTAAACCATTATAACAAATAGAATATCTGCCTTCATGAACATCTTTCGATTAATTTGAATTGAAGTCACAGAAGGAGTAGTTTTAACGTCTTCTCCTGTGCTTTCTTAATCCGGGCCTTCAGGAGTGAGTACTCGAGATGGATAAGATTCGATGCATTTTGCTCATCCCAGATATTGAAGTCAAGGCTGAGTGTTTCCGCAGCCTCCTCTGCTCTACATATTGGCGTGGAGGCAAGAGGAAGGGACCAGGGGCGATTGCAAGCAAACGTATGTAGTGAATTTTGAAATCGATACGTAGAACCCAATTGCACCAGAGGGCGTAAATTCAGCGCGATTTAAGTAAGCTACCTTAAATACGAGAGTGGCACAGTTTCGCGTCGGCGCAAAAGCCTGTTCGGTAGTGGCTCACTTCCACATACGTGAAGTCCCTGCGGCTTCTGCGCCGATGCGAATCTGGTCTCTCTCACTCAAGGTAGCTTATGGTAAGCCGGCCTGGTGTAGGCTGGCTGTTGTAACTCGTTCCATATATAGGTAGAATAGATTTTTGCAAGCAGATGTGGAAAAGTGGGGTAAATATCTAAAAAAGTATTTGGAGAGCTGGGAGAAGGAACCTGAACTCGAAAGTGTACACGTCTCAAAATAACTCATCATAACCTTCTTTTTTTATTCAATTATTCATAATGTTTTAATTGTCATGATTGTATGAATACATGTAGACTGCGTCGAACAGTCAAGCAAAAGCGATGTTTTGCAGAGGAATCCAGAAGCTCATTGTAATTTATGCAAAAGTTCATCTTAGAGTGCATAAGAATCTCCTTCAGAAACATCCAAAATAACCCAAGCCCATTACAATTCAAAAAAATCGAAATAGAGTTGAACAACCAAGCTTGCATAATTATGGTAATATTAGGACGACTAAAGAGCGGCGTGAAAAATTTCCTTGGTATTAAATACAAATCCATGATATTGTTTTGGGAAAATGTATCAACTCAAAAATAATGTTATTTATCATTTATATAATTAAATACATGATGAAGTATAAATTCTTGAAAATAAACCAAGAATCTCACGATAAAATTTGGACAAATACCACAAAATGCTCCTATTGTAATTGCAATTTTGTTAAATCTTTGAAAAATCTCTGTAAATATTTGCAAAATATTTGAAATATTTTGTAATATTTGTGAAATTATTTACATTTTTATGAAATCTTTTAAATCTTTGTGAAATCTTTCAGAATTCTTTAAAAATGTTCGCGAAATATTTGAAATATTGTGTAATATTTGTGAAATTATTTACATTTTTATGAAATCTTTCGGAAATCTTTTAAATCTTTGTGAAATCTTTCAAAATTCTTTAAAAATCTTCGCGAAATATTTGAAATATTCGGCAATATTTGTGAAATTCTAAAATCTTTGTGAGATATTTGAGAAATGATCAAAATCTTTGTGAAGTCTTAAATATATCCGAAATCTTTGAAATTTTTGTGAAATCATTAGGAAATCATTGAAATCCTTTTTCAATCTTTGAAATCTATCTGAAATCTTTGTGAAATAATAGAAGTCTTTGTGAAATCTTTGAAATCTATCTGAAATCTTTGCGAAATATTTAAAATCTTTGTGAAATCTTTGGAAATGAATTGAAATCTTTGTGAATTCTTTAAAAATATTTTTGAAATATTCGTTAATATTTGTAAAATTATTTAAATCTTTGAGAATAATTGAAGTCTTTGTGAAGTCTTTTCAATCTATCCGAAATTATTGAAATCTTTGTTCAATCTTTAAAATCTATCTGAAATATTTGCGAAATATTTGAAAGCTTTGAGAAATCTTTGTGAAATCATTGAAATCTTTTTGAAATATTTTTGAAATATTCGGTAATATTTGTGAAATTATTGAAATCTTTGAGAATGATTGAAGTCTTTGTGAAGTCTTTTAAATCTATCTGAAATTATTGAAATCTTTGTGAAATCATTGAAATCTATCTGAAATATTTGAAAGCTTTTTGAAATCTTTGGGAAATCATTGAAATCTTTGTGGATTCTTCGGGAAATAATTGCAATTTTGTTAAATCTTTGAAAAATCTCTGTAAATATTTGCAAAATATTTGAAATATTTTGTAATATTTGTGAAATAGAATAATTCAAATCCTATAAGTGACATTAAATTACTTATATCAATTAAAACATTCTTAGGATCTTTCAAAATACCCCAAGGTATTTGAAATCCTTTAAAATATTTTGGAATTCCTTGAATTTATTTAGGCTCTCTAAAACCCCTTATAATTTTTAATAACACCCTCAAATATTTCCAATTCTTTCAAATTATTTTAAATTATTGAAATAAAAGAATCCTTCTATTCTTTAAAAATCATTTGAAACTTTTTGAAGCTTTGGAAATTGTCCTGACATCTTTCAAAATACTCTAAAAGTTCGCAAGTCTTTTACAATTTTAGGAAATTCCTTCAAATTATTGAAATCTCTTGGATATGCCTCGAAGTCTTTTCAAATTCCTTACATATTTATTTGAAATATTTTAAAACTACTTGAAAGTTAAAATTTTTTAAAGCTTTCGAAAATACCTTGGAATCTTCCAAAATACCCAAAAATATTTCAAATCCTCTGGAATTAATTAAATTACTGAAATAAATTGAAAACTCCTTGGAATCTTTCAGCATACTTTAAAACTTTTGAAATCCTTCAAACTTTTTTCAAATTCCTTGAAACTTGAAATTTTTTTTAAAATGCCTTGATATTTTTTTAAATGCTCCAAAATAGTTCAAATCTTCTGAAATTAATTACTGAAATCAATTGAAAATTCCTTGGGTTCTTGAAATTTTTTGAATCTCTTTAAAATCAAATAAAAATTTTAAAAACAGCCTTAAATATTCCAAATCCTTTGAAATTCTTTCAAATTATTCAATTAAAAAAAATGACTTGGAGTCACTAAATATCTGAAGACCTGGTAAAACTCTAAAAATCACTTAGAACGTTTTAAAGCTTTCGAAAATTCCTTGTAATCTTTTAAATTACTCTAGACTATTTAAAATCCTCTGAAATCAATTAAATTACTGAAATAAAATGAAAAATCCTTGAAATCTTAAAGAAAACTCTAAAAGTTTTCAAATCCTCTAATTTTTTGAAATTCCGTAAAATAATTTGTTACTAAAGTCGTATGTAATTCTGTGGAAAGTATGGCTAAGCTGTCAGCGCAGGAACGGCCCTTTCTGAAGCAATATTGAGAAGATGGGAGTGACTCGTTGTGCTCCAACCAATTGTTCAGCCTTACTAAAACAAGTTTTTCCAATAGTTTGAGAAAGGATGAAGCTAGAGAAACTGGTCTAAATTTGCCTGGTGAGGGCTTGGGCAGTAGAAAAATGAGAAAGCTGTTCCAGGGCGTGGGGAAAAGACCTTCATCCAGAATATGATTGTTAATCAGAAGTAAACGTCTAAGAGATTTTTTCAGGTAGATTTTGAATGACCTCGAAGCTAATCTTGTCCAATCTTGGGGAAGATTTTGCCTTTGAGTTTTTCAAGGCTAAACGGAGTTCCTCAAACTGGAAGGGTGAATCGAAAATATCTGTACTTAAAACGCTATTAGAGCCCATCGAAGGTCTACATGTCTGACTGTATATGAAGTCTGGTAATTGTGGTAAATTAACATTAATATCTTTTGCGCTATTGACAAGCTGTCCCATATAATTTTCCATTTGAGCGATAACTTCCAGATTTTGTGGACTAGTGGTGGGAGATAGTGGAAAGAGTTTCCGGTTTGTGAACCCTTTGATCTTTGACCAGACACTCGTTAGAGGAGTTTCGAATGTAAGTGATTCCCCGTATGAGTGAAAGCTATTTTTCTTTATAATTTTCAGTGTTTTAGTAGCATAAGCATCGTACAGCTTGTGCTCGATGAAATTGTCGTAGTTGGAAGTGGCCAAATACTTCTTTTGTTTGGCTAATCGAATTCTAACAATTCTATCACAATCCTTGTTCCACCAAGGCGGAGAGCAAGGGTTGTTTTTAATTCGAAAGGGTTTTTTATCTATGTTAGGACCAGCTTTATGAAGTGCATTATCAATGTCCTTGAAAAGGTCATAATATGCATCTAGAATGCTAGCCGAATCATTTAGTTGTAGAGGAATGTCATGATTACATTTAGACAGTTCTTCTCTGAAAACGTCAACCAATGAGTTGAATTTTCAAACAAAAAGATGGAATTTCTACCAAAAGAGATGAATTTTTAATAAAACAGATGGATTTTTAACCAAAAATATTCATTTTTAACTAAGAAGATAAATTTTCTACTCTAAAACATGAATTTTTGACAAACTTAATGAATTCTTAACCAAATAATTGAAGTTTCAATTAAAAAAGATTAATTTTCAACCAAAAATAGAATAGTTGAAATTTCAGTGAAAGCCATTAATTCCAAATGAAACAAAAAAAAACTTTCCAACAAAATACTTAAATTTCCAAACAAAAAAATGAATTTTCAACTAAAATGATGAATCTTCAACCAGAAAATTAGTTTCTAGCAAAATAGTTCAACTTTCAGCCAATAAGTTGAATTTTCAATAAAACAGATGATTTTTTAACCAAAAACATTCTTTCATAGCGGAAATTTCAAATAAAAAATAGTAATTTTCAACCAAAAATAGAATAGTTGAACTTTCAGTTAAAGCCATTAATTCCAAATAAAACAAAAAAGAATTTCCAACAAAATACTTTAATTTTCAAACAAGGAGATGAATTTTCAACTGAAATTATAAATCTTCAATCAGAAAATTAGTTTTTAACAAAGTAGATCGACTGTCAACCAATGACTTGAATTTTCAAACAAAAATTTGGAATTTCTACCAAACGAGATGAATTTTTAATAAAACAGATGAATTTTCTACTCTAAAATACGAATTTTCGACAAACTTAATGAATTCTTAACCAAATAATTTAAGTTTCAATTAAAAAAGATTGATTTCCAACTAAAAATAGAATAGTTAAATTTTTAATTAATACCATTAATTTAAAATGAAACTAAAAGATTTTTCAACAAAATAGATGCATTTTCAAACAAAGAGTTGAATTTTCAACTAAAATGATGAATCTTCACCAGAAAATTAGTTTTTAACAAAATAGTTCAACTTTCAGCCAATAAGTTGAATTTTCAAACAAAAAATATGAAATTTCTACCAAAAGAGATGATCATGAAAATTCCCATAATAGTTTTCTTTTGCTAATGATTTTTTAAGCTTTACAGGAAAGTTCAAATAGTTCACTAAGAAAAAAAATGACAGGTCTGTCATATATTTTCGTAAGGGAATTTTCCACGTCTAGGGGAAAATCCTGACGCGCTCGTGGAAAGCTGATGTCAGATTCGTGTTCAGCACCCCAAAATACGTAAAAAATATCATGTCTGATCTGTTTCTAGATGATTTTAATACTAATGGGGTAATTTATACCCAGAAAAGTTGATTTACTAGGGAATTTTCCACATCTAGGGGAAAATCCTAACGTGCTTGGGAAAAACTGAAGTCAGATTCATGTTCAGCGCCCCAAAATACGTATAGGTATCATACTCTGATCTCTCGCGCAACCCACTTTTTTGTGGGCCTGTGTTATTTTAAATTTTACAAATTAATTGATCGATAATACGAACAATTCTTTTATAATTTATTTATAATCTTGAATTAATAAACAAATTGATTAATATTTCGATTTCGATATATGCGAGGTGCTTGATTGAATTAAAATAAAGTTTCTTATTTAATTTTACGTAAAATTTCATAAATTATGAATGATGAATAATTAAAATAAAAAATCTAAAACTAAAACTAAATCTCATAAGTATTTAAAAGATGTCCATATTCAAATTTAAATATTTTTTACATTTTGGCATGGTGAGGGGGTAGGGAGGGTAGGGCAGGGACTGAGAGTAAAAGGTTTTGATCACTTTGGGTTTTGATTTCTGACCCGACGCAAAATGAATCGTTAGGTTTGACTCTCCTCAAGATCCGAACATGTGTACTGCAGGGAGAATGTGATCCCATCCAGCCTCCTTTTCGATCTCTCAGAAACGGATTGGTTGTGGCAGCAATGGGTGAACGTTTGAGTCGCGAGGAGAGCAGGTACAGGGGATCGGTCCTTTAGTTTGTGTACTGATGAAAAAAAAGTACCCGGGATTCCATCTTTGAAAGATCGAATCCTAGCGATTGCCGGAAGGTTTACCTATAGAAAAAATGTTGTTATTATGCATTTTATTGCAACTTGTGTCGTTTCTCCATAAATTAATTTTTTGTTTATATTCAGTTATTTTTTTATGATTTAAACTGAAAATGCGCATACTAGTGTAAAGTGGTTCTAAACAAATTTGTGGATATAATTTAGGCGAAAAATGTAGTTAAATAAAAAGTTATTGCAGCTTGTATTGTTTTTCCAAAATATCAATTTTTAATATTGTGATGCATTTTTATAGCAAGAGTTTCTAACAAATTTGTAGATCTTTTTTGGTAGAACAACTTTTGTCCTATCATTTTTTTTTTCGTCTCTTGTGTCATTTTGAAAAATTTAATTTTCTTATTTTTATGCTTATTTTTCAAGATTGAAAAATATACTCGCCCTTCCTGAAAGCTAAATATAACAAAATTGTACATTCTCTTTGAGTGAACAGGTTTGCCTATTATATAGATTTTTTTCTTTCCTTGTGTCGTCTTCCAAAACATTAAATTGTTTTATTTTAAGTGTCATTCTTGACGAATAAAACAAAAAATATGCGTCCTATCAAAAAGTGGTTAATAATAAATTTGTAGATCTTTCTTAGGTGCACGATTTTTGTATCTTCATTTTTTTTTTGTATCTTGCATAGTTTGATCGCAAACTGGAATTTTTAATTTTTCATTATTTTTTGTACGATCAAAATTTGAATTTTCGATTTTTCGAAAAAATATAAAAAATTGTTATCATTCTCTTGTAGCGCTCTCAAAAAGAAACGTTTTTCTTCCTCTGACTTTTTTACATATCATGCGTTGTTCGGCTTAAAATATCAATTTTCGTTTGTTTTTTGGGCTTTTGAAAAAGCTATCATTCTGATCATTTTCATTTTATCAAAAAATTTTACAAGGATAAATTGTTTGTCTCTTGGAGTACTACTAATAATCGTACATAGAATTCTCAAATTTTGAAAAAAAGTGGTCTCAAAAATTTTCAAAATGTGCTCAGTTTTTGAATTTTGATCCAAAATAGCTGGTAAAATTTTTGCAAAACTTTTGAATATCTTTTAAATTTTGGAAATCTCTTTAAATATTTTTGATATCTTCAGAAAAATTTACCGTTCTCCTGAAACCTTTTAAAATTGTCGAAAAAATTCCTAATATTTTGTTCAAAATCTTCAAAAATATACATTCTGGGGCCACTGAAAAATCCAAGAAAATAAAATTCCTGACTCTGTCAAATACCTGAACAAGAAAATATTAGAAATAGGAAACTTCCGAAAATTGAAAATTTCCGTCAATTAAAAGTTCATAAATAATACATTTATTGATAATTTATAATATTAGAGAAATTCATAATTGCCGATTATAGATTATTTCCGAAATAAAATTGCCGAAAGAACAAAATATCCGAACTATCAAATTTTTGACACAGGAAGGTTTCCGAATTTAAACAATTAAAAGTTCTTTTGATAATAAAATTAATAATGAAATCCTATTATATAATTAACGCATTTTTTATTTTTTTATGTATTTAGTATTAAAACAATTAATTTATTCAGCACAACTTTAATTCATTGATAATTTCGTAAATTTTATCTCCAGTAGTATGTATTATCGGGAATTTTTTATTTCGGCAATATTATAAATCGTCAGAACTATATTCAATATTCTTTCAAAGTTGTTTAAATTGATGAAATAATTTTTCCTTCTTAATTACCGCGAGAGTAATATATGATTTTGCATGGTATAATAATTCTATTATAGCGTCTTGATAATAATTTTATTAAAATAAGCTATATTATTCGATACGCGGAAAAAATTCTAACTTTCCTTTAAACTCTCGGTTCTCGGATTTTATTTTGTTTATAATCTTTATTTAATGTCAAAAACCAGAATACGATTCTTCGCAATATTCTTATCGTAAGGCTATGTTTTATTTACTCACGAACTTTTTCGTACAATCCAACATCATATTCGAATATCATTGTGAAAATTTTTAGAGCACTTTTATGACTGAATATGTTATTTTCTTATACATATCCCACGAAGATTCGTATTTCGAAAGATTGATCAGATTAGATTGTGCTTTGGCACACTTTTTGAAGGCCTGAAAAGAAAGAACGAGTTCGTTAATCAGATATTTTGGATCAAAATTCAAAAAGTGGGCACATTTCGAAAATTGTTGAGACCACTTTTTTTCGAAATTTGATTATTCTATGTACGGTTGTCAGTAGCTCTCCAAGAGACAAACAATTTATCTAGGTGAAATTTTTTGATGGAATGAAAATTATCAGAGTTATAGCATTTTGAAAATCCCAAAAAACAAACAAAAATTAATATTTCAGGCCGCACAACGCATCGTATGAAAAAAGTCAAGAAAAGAAAAACGTTTCTTTTGGAAAGCCCTACAAGAATATCATAACGACTTTTTAAATTTTTTCGAAAAATGGAAAATTCAAATTTCGATCGCACACAAAAAAAATGAAAAATGAAAAATTCCATTTTAGAGTCAAACTATGCAAGATACAAAAATCGTGGACCTAAAAAGGATCTACAAATTTGTTATTAACCACTTTTTGATAGAACGCGTGGTTTTCGTTTTATTCGTGAAAAATAACACTAAAGATAAAAAAAATAATGTTTTGGAAGACGATACAAGGAAAGAACAAAAAAAAAAAAAGCAAACCTGATCACTTGAAGATGATGTACAAATTTGTTATTTGTAGTTTTCAGAAAGGGCGTATATATTTTTCGATGGTAAAAAATAAGCATAAAAATAAAATAATAAAATTTGTTTAAAATGACACAAGAGACAAAAAAAATGAAAAGAAAAAAGTTTTTCAACCAAAAAAGATCTACAAAATTTGTTATAAACTCTTTCTATAAAAATACATCAAAAATTAAACATTGATTTTTTGGAAAAACGACACAAGCTGCAATAACTTTTTATTTAACAAAATTTTTCGCCAAAATTATATCCAAAAATCTGCTTAGAACGATTTTACACTAGCATGCGTATTTTCAGTTTAAATCATAAAAAATAACGTTGAAAATAAACAAATTAAATTTATGGAGAAATACTGATCATATTTTCCCTGAAGGAAATATTTTCTACATAGAATATCTCCTATACATAATTTAATATTGTTTGATGTTATTTTTCCGATATAAAATATACTTTAAACAATATTCCCTACAAAGAATTTGATATTGATTATTATTGATTCATACGCAGAAATGAATAGTAATTATTTTATCCTGACCATATTTTTGAAATATTTCACAAAAGCTATTGTGTCCAATATAGGATAGGTGAAGAAAATTCTAGCTCCTTCGTATTTCATACATTATGTGACCTTTTAACCAATCAAGAATTATCTTTTTTTTACAATTTCTTACAATTTTTTGTATTGCGTTATTGATAGTTATTTTTTTTCAATCTGTTTCATTGATGGAATCAAACACAGTTTAATTGGCGACATACATAGTGCAAAAGATTTTTGAAAAACTACAATTTTTTCCATCTTTTATATGAAAAGAAGCAACTGGTATTAATTGTTAAAATCATCGCAACTTGTGTGTGACAAAAAATATCACTCTTGAGATTCTTTATCGCGGACATTAATTTCAAAAAATAATAACCTTCCACAATTTATAGGATGAAAAAATTGTTCAAACAAATAAAAATTGTTCAGAGAATTGCCAAATATCTTAAACAAAGCAAAATCAATTTTAAAATTCAGTAATTGTGTCGTTAATCTCAGCATAATAGTAACCTTTTACAATTCATAGAATGAAAAATGTTTGAATAATTACCAAATATATCAAACTTGAACTACTATCCTTGAAATTCATCCACTCTACCATTTATACCAAAAATGCTCACTTTTCATGATTTAAAGGCAACCAAAATTGTTTTAAAAAATCATTATTATTTGAACAATTGTGAATCAGTTAAATAATACTTTCCTTCAAGGTATAACGGATATTTTCTTTTATATTCCCCCTTGGTGAATAATTGATGTAAAATATGTTTTGTTTAGGAAAAGTTTCACACTTAATATTTTTGTTTAGAATATGCCTGTGTTGAATATCTTCTAGGCGTAAAAACATTATGAATGAAGTACGTTCTTTAAATGCGATTTCTTTTTTGAAATGAACATTCGCGTTTAAATGGAAAAAGCTGGGTTTTCGAAAAAATGAAAAAAAAGAAGTACTAGTTATTCACTGTTTGAAAATTAAAGCCTACTCACCTCTAACTGAATGACAAAAAAGCTAATTTGTAACCCAATAATTATAAATCTCAACCCTCAAATAGTTCCAATGCCAGTGTATTGTGCACGGAAAATACGCCAAATAATAAAAAATAACAGTTTTATGTAAAACTCATGCACAATCCGTAAACGACTATTTCAAAGTTTCGCGAAAACATTCCAGACATATAGGTAAGTCATCAATGCACAAATATTGGTATTTCTCACGTGTAGAATGTATTTTCTCAGTCATGTTCCATTCCTTCATCGATTGGCGACCTTTCAGTGTCACGAGAGAAAATTAAATATCCAAAATTTCAGGTCAGTTTGTCAGGTCGGGTACTCTAACCTCAAATTTCAAACAGTTGATTTTGTGAAACTGAAGGGTCATCAATTGAAAAAAGAATGGGACATGACTGAGAAAATATGTTTCACATTTAGGAATTATCATTATTTAGACCTTTATAACTTACTTTTACGTTTAGAATACTTTTTCTGAAAAGTTATCTGCACATCTATATCAAGATCTATATGCAAATTATTGTACGTCAACAAAAACACTTGAGAAACACTTACATCATGCACGACGCGCCAATGCGCAACGGTGATACTAACGGACCGCGACTTTTTCTACTGCGAAAATCGAGGACATTTCCAATTGAAATGCATAATATTGCGCAATATACATGATTGAATCCTTGCGCAGTGCTGACCTTTCGAGGTGAGAGTAGAAACAATCTCTCGACCCTTGAGCTGAGAGACTGCATTCACCAGCAGTTCTAGCAATTACTAAGTCAATTTCAAATCGAGCCGCGCTTTTGGGCACATGCGCAGTTGAAAAAGTTGCTTATAGGGGGCGCATCGATAGTCGTTTTACCCTATCCTTTTTTGATTTGTTTAGGGTGTCAATGTTAAATACCGGAAGTTTAATAGGTTGTGTCTTGAGCTGCATCTTGATCTCAACTGTTGTAAAAACTATAAATACAGCGCTTATATACCTTCCAGGTCAGTTGCGTGCTAACGTCCATTCAGTAAAGAATGATTGTGCACCATAAAGTGAATAAAGTATCACGCCGTCATCATCGAGGTAAAGGATTGGTCAACAAAGTCATCAAAAACTTGCCGCTTGAGTTGCACTCACCTGGCTATCAATACTGTAGTCCAGTTACTAAGCCAGCCAAACGACTTGCTTAAGGAGATCCCGGTGTCAATCCTCTAGACGCTGCGTACTAATAGCCCTTAGAAAGGTTGTGAATGCAGCTAAGAAAGCAATTAAACGGAATAGTGATGCAAAAGTGGCCATCAAGTCAGCAATCAAAGGTGCACAGAAAGCTGTGAAAAACGTGTGCGATAAACATAAAGTGCAAATCCACGTGTTTTACCAATCTTTTCGAAAGTCCGTGGTGTTTTGGAACTGATTCTAATTTTTGCTGGACTCAGTGCACTTGGAGCTCTCATTGGTGGATCAGCAGGTGTAGCTTAAGCTATAAACGATGCCACCACAGCCAAACAATAACAGGCAGAAGCTCAACGTCATCACGAGTCAATGGAAGCTATTGTTCTGGGAAAAGGTTTACACCTAAAACCCTACAGAAAAGTATTAGGCCTTCATATGAAACCTTATCGAAAAGGACAGGGACTTCATCTAAGACAGGTGCCAGAAATCTTGTGATAAAGCAACTCCACCATGCATTCACTGATACCGATCTATACAAGTATGCTAAAGCTTAAAAGACTCCACATTTTCGTGGAGTATTTATGCGCAATCAACTGCCAGTAAAGGGATCCCGCCAAATTGAGTCAGCTATTCTTAATTTTGATGATAGTCACGGCCCTGGTACCTACTGGGTAAGTTATAGAAAAATCGGTGATAATGTCCCATACTTTTCAGTTTCAAGGCTGTACAACGGGCGACGCTTGGCGCCCGCCATCCATTAGAGCGACGCAGATAATACAAACCTACTGTCTCATCTGATTAATTTGTCTTACCTTGATTGCATCCTGTGTGACTTGCAACTGTCTGTGTGATTCCTGCTACCTAGCTATATTTTCCTACAGTTTTTTACTGGCTTTAGTACGAGGACGATCCGAGCGTTTTATTCACAGTACTCGTTTTTATCGAAACCATTTTTTTTCGGGATGGTGGATACGATTCACAAAAAATCACTTGTCCAATTGACTTGATATTTCACAAGGCTACTAAGCAAATGTATAGGTATGCCTTATCTAGAATCATGGTGAAATAATTTGTTTAACAAATGTTTCCAATGCGAAATATAAACAAAAACAGGGCAAAAAATTGTCATTTTTTTCAAACCTGTGATTTAAAATGAAGAAATTTTTCTTTTTCTTATTTCCCAGACGAGGCGATAGCAGGAAGTCTCACGATTACAAAATGGGTTACATTTTGTGTTTCAGAATATTTGAATTAGAGATATCATGTCCACCATGAAGCAACTATTTTCGGCAGGTTCAAGTTCGAGGCGTCGAATGAACCATTATTAACAAAGATATTTTCAACATTGAAAACGAAAATCATTGTTCAAAACCTGTAGAAAAACTAGCATAAACCTTAAATAAAAATATTGAAAAGCTTTTTATATACAATGATTTGAAGACATCGATATTTCGGACCGCCTTTGGTAGAATACTCCTTCAAAACGACTGCAAATTTTATATATTCCAGTAAGAACATCACTTGTCCCCAATATTTTAAAGACATCACCATTAGATGTTTTCAATACAATTTGTCCTTGGGTCGACATGGGCGCGTAGAAACGTTTAGGCTTTTGCATTCAAATTAAATCATTCGAAGCAAAAGTGTATTTTTGAAGTTTAAATACCCGTCCTTAATTCTTATGTGATCTAAGCCAAATAAATTCAAATTGGTACAGTTCACAAGGCGTCTTTAGAAAGAAAACTTCTACATACTCAGACTTGTCAATAAAATTCGCAAAGGATATTGCGCCACCAATTGATCGTGTCCTCATCGGTCCGCAAACATCTGAATGGTCGAGATCAAGTCATTTTTCGCTATTTGTCAGCGACAATTCAGGAAGTGGTGCTGCACTTTGTTTTACTAAGACGAAAATTTCACAAAAAGGCATCTTTTCAAAAGACACAAACGACATACCATTTACTGTACTTTTCGGAATTAGTTTTTTCAAATCTTTTTCGTTCTACATCTGTGATACCATTATTCCAATTCGCTTGCTTTAGAACTGGCTGAAGCTGTGGATTAGACTGTTGACTCAACGTAGTAAAGATCACCTCTTCTCCTGGCCTTCAGAACAGACTTAACGTCTCGATTCAACACGATTGCGTGGATGTCCTTGAAATTGACATCGTACCCTTTTGAAGTTGTTTTCAAAACAAATAAGAGGCTAGTTATTATATACGATACACAAAGAGAATTGTCTAGGCATATATGTGACGTTGCTCCGCTATCTAAACATCAATCATTGTTTGACGTTGGCTCAGCATTCATACCAATTTCTATTGAAGCTCTTTCTTCGATAGCTACAGAATCCACTATATTCCTCAGACGATCTGATTTTATTTCTTCCAGCAGTCCGCTGCTTCATGTCCTAGCTTGTGACAAAAATTGCACTTGTAGGGTGTTTTCTGTAAACTTGACCCATTCCGATTATTAGACTTGCCACGTGGTTCGCCGGTTTTCTTCTGCGAATCATTTGTGTATTGTTGCGGCTCATTCCTATTTCCATCAGATTTAGCATAAAATGCACCCTGGGAATGCTGTTCTTTTTGTATTTCCTTTTCTTTTCTAGCGTTGTACTCTTCGTGAAGTTTAATTTTCAGAGTCTCAGACGTAGGCAGATCGTCCCTCGCTTTCTATGGCACAACGGAAATTTTCGTAGCTGTCAGCAATGCTATAAAGTAGTAATATGGCGAGAGGTCTTCAGCTATTCTATCGATGTGCTGATTGATTGTCAACAGTTTTGACTTGTTTAGTATGTGAGGGTGCATCTTGAGTTTGTTGGCGAACTTTCAGAACCTTTTCGCAAACGTCCTGCCAAATTTTATGTAGTCAATCACGCACTGAACATGGGACCTATTCTGTCTTGCTCAAATAATCTTCTTGTTCAATTGTTGCAAGCGTCTTTTGGTCATTGAGTCCATCCACGGTTTAAACCTTCGATTGGAATCAGCCAAAGCTCTCCTTGCAACATGAACTGAATAACTGACGGTATTGATGCTGTAATACTTCGAGGTATCTCTGAATCTAGCACCAGCACAGCTCGATTCGTTTCACATGTAGAACCTCTTATAACCCATGCATCTTTTACGAGCTGCCTTAGCCTTTCATCCGCGAAAATTGAGTCGATCATACTGTGGCCAACAAATTTGTCTCCGTTACCTTTTGTTTTTCGATCTCCAAAATTAACAAGCACCCCTTCCATACCCTAGTCCTGAACTCCAACCCATCCATTTATATCTCCTAGTAAAGTGATTCTTTTCCCTGATCGCAAGTTCCTAAAGTATCGTTTAGAGTGTCCCAGGAGGCGTCTCCTGCCTTACTCCTGACCCCATCTTGCGAATACAAATCCATGCCCCTTGACTTGTATCAGCCGTCATAATGGTCATTGACATCAGGCTAGAATTGTATGATCTTCCTCACATGGTAATTAGCACTATTACTGGTATAAGCTCGCGGATGATCCTTTCCTTTAGAAATAAAGGCAATTGTTCTGATATGGAAAAATATTTAGAAAGTAATGTGCAATAATGGACTGGGTGTGAATAAGACTAAGATGATGTGTGTCAGAAATGAAAGGGGTAGATTAGAGTGCGAATAGAAGATCAATAGCGTGGTGGTTGAGTTGGTTAATGAGTTTTGCTCCCTAGAATTTTTATGCTGCAGGTGAGAAAGAGATTAGAATGCGCAAGTAAAATAGTGAGACAAGTATGGGGTATAGGAAGAAGAAAGTTCATTCTATCACAAGTTCTCTTTTGTTTGAATCCTTATTTGAATTTTTTGTAAATGAATAAGAATTCAATCTCAATTCTTGATACTTTTATTTCTTGAGTATAACTGCAGTCACTTAGATGTCAAATATGTCAATTTGAGCAGACAAACTGATATTCTGATAAATTTAAATCTATCATAATGAATCATCGTGAAAGTATTAAATCTATAAATCTGATATTTGTTAGTTTATAATTATTTTTGTATTCATAATCTACAGAAGAGGATCGAAAACTTGAAAATAGATTCTAGTTCGAAGGTTTAAGGATAAAAAGACTCAAAATAAGATCAGTATTGAAGTAGAAGTTGAAGAGCATCAATGTAGCATCAATGAACTGTATGTTCTAAAGACTCAACATACCGTAAGAAAGGTTTTACAGCGTCAAAATATGTTTTTGTGTTAAAAGACTGTAGCGTTCCAAAATACAAAGTAGGGTCAACCAATTTTTAAATATATACTTATTTTGCCAATGTACAATGTTACTCATCTTTGTAGTACGAATTGAACGTCTCTTGCGTGGATTCGCAAAATGGATGTGTTTTGAGGTGCGCATACACAATATATAACCGCGAGTTCTACAGTCGTCGCCTCGCTCGCAATCAATTATTTCGAATGTTTTATTCAGAAATTTCACACAGTCAATACCAATATACGCCTGTTTACTTCGGAAAACATTGAATTCTCTATTTGTTGTTACAGAGTTGAGTTTAGAGTTCGTTCTATTACCTAATGACACGATTCTCCTGTCAGGTCTTCTCCTGTCAAGACTGTTCCTCGTGCCAGGGTCGAAATCTCTTTCTGCCAGGCATCCTTATCGGCCCGCTTTTTCTATACTTAATTTCAAACCTGAATGTACTCGGCTTATTTCACACATCAATCCGTACCAGCTATTCGAAATTCTCAGCTAAACTTTTCCTCTTGATAAACTAAATCAGATAAGAGTAGCACGTAATGCCCCTGCACGTATGCCAACCGAAGAGCGAATTTTTTCATGAGGCTTTATGAAAAAATAAGAAAAAAAGTAATACTTAAGAACAATATTCCAAAAAATCCTCATTGCACTTTCACATGGTAGTTTTTGGGGCACCATGGGAGGGGCTTAGGGGGTTGAAAATTGTATTATTCTGTTGAAAATTAAACAATTTTGTTCAAAATTCATCCTATTTTCTTTAAAATACAAAGATTCTATTTGAAATTTGTCGTTTTAGTTTGAAAATTCACCTTTTCTTGTAGAAATTCATTCTTTTTTTTTTAAATGCACCTATCTGGTTAAGAATAAAAATTTTTAGTTGAAAATGATATTTTGGTATAAAAATTTACTCTTTTGGATTGAAGATTTAACTGCTTGGTTGAAAATTCAATTACTATTTTCTGCTTATCCGTTTTTTTATTATTTGAGTTTGAATGTTTAGTTTAGGTCAAATTAACCCAAGTAGGCTACTATAAATCAAAAGTAGTTTTTTTTTGCTGTCAAATACATTTTTCATTATCCCTCATAATCAAAAGATTCTTCCAGGTTTTGGACGCAAACAAAATTTTGTTGCAAAAGTTGTTGACGATGAAAATTTTATGTTACAAAACAATCAACATTTTTCTCGTGAACGCCTAAATGGATTTTGTCGATTCTTACGTTGAAATTTTTGTTTAAAAACGTTCATTCCAGAACTGTTTCTTATAAGTATAAAAACATTGAATTTGTTACAAAAATACGAAATTTTTATGTACAAATTGTACTTTTTTTCCTTAAAAGGAAAAATTGTTGGTGCTAAGAGAATGCTGTGCGTCCGTCGATTTAAAAGATGTGGCTTTGGGCGCAGGAAGTTTTATATATGTAATTAATCTGGGATGAAGAACATTTTATGTACCGCCCCAAAATACCCCTTAGTGAGGAAAAAATTGGAGGCTCAAGGCACAATTCTATAGGGGAGAAGCGGGTAATGCGGCGCGCATAACATATATCAAACGGTAGATAGAAAAATATATTCAATAATGCAATGGAAAAATAGTCGTTTTACCCTATCCTTTTTTGATTTGTTTAGGGTGTCAATGTTAAATACCGGAAGTTTAATAGGTTGTGTCTTAAGCCGCATCTTGATCTCAACTGTTGTAAAAACTATAAATACAGAGCTTATATACCTTCCAGGTCAGTTGCGTGCTAACGTCCATTCAGTAGAGAATGATTGTGCACCATAAAGTGAATAAAGTATCACGCCATCATCATCGAGGTAAAGGATTGGTCAACAAAGTCATCAACAACTTGCCGCTTGAGTTGCACTCACCTGGCTATCAATACTGTAGTCCAGTTACTAAGCCAGCCAAACGAGTTGCTTAAGGAGATCCCGGTGTCAATCCTCTAGACGCTGCGTAATAATATCCTTTAGAAAGGTTGTAAATGCAGCTAAGAAAGCAATGAAACGGAATAGTGGTGCAAAAGTGGCCATCAAGTCAGCAATCAAAGGTGCACAGAAAGCTGTGAAAAACGTGTGCGATAAACATAAAGTTCAAATCCACATGTTTTACCCATCTTTTCGAAAGTCCGTGGTGTTTTGCCACTGATTCTAATTTTTGCTGGACTCAGTGCACTTGGAGCTCTCATTGGTGGAGCAGCAGGTGTAGCTTAAGCTATAAACGATGCCACCACAGCCAAACAACAACAGGCAGAAGCTCAACGTCACCACGAGTCAATGGAAGCTACTGTTCTGGGAAGAGGTTTACACCTAAAACCCTACAGAAAAGTATTAGGTCTTCATATGAAACCTTATCGAAAAGGACAGGGACTTCATCTAAGACAGGTGCCAAAAAACTTGTGATAAAGTAACTCCACCATGCATTCACTGATACCGATCTATTCAAGTATGCTAAAGCTTAAAAGACTCCACATTTTCGTGGAGTATTTATGCGCAATCAACTGCTAGTAAAGGGATCCCGCCAAATTGAGTCAGCTATTGTTAATTTTGATGATAGTCACGGCCCTGGTACCTACTGGGTAAGTTATAGAAAAATCGGTGATAATGTCCCATACTTTAAAAATTGAAACATTCCCAATTTTATCGTAAGCATAAATTAGGAAATTTGTTTGAATAACATTATTGAATGCATTTGCAAAGTTGCTTAATGTGCAATGCATTTTATTTATTTAAAAACGATAATTTAGTAGTATGTTCTTTTACTATATCGGTGTAAGGTTAACAAGAAAATTTTTTTGGTTATTCTGTAACTTTTTAGAAAAAGAAACTTTTTTTTTCTATTATCTCTGGTTCTTTTTTTGAACATTCAGTATAACCACGAAAAAATATTTTAAAAAATGCTTACATCAAGTAACATTCTTACAGCAGAGTTACTATACAAAAAATTTCAAACCCATAAAAAACTATAAAAGAATAAAGTGGAAAAGAAAATAATTGAAAAATATTTCTACAAAATGATTACACCGAATAAAGAATTTTTAAAAATATATTTTATGGTCATCCCCAAAGTTAAAATGAAAAAAAAACTTGAAAAAGTTCAGAAGTGAAATATGCTATTAAACCTTGATCCATCGTAAAAAATTCCAATTAGCCAGAAATTTTCGTTTTGTATTTACATAATATTTCAAAAAATTTCAATTCGAATTGGCATTTTCTTAAAAGATGAAACTGTTGGAATAATTTCATCTTTTAATATTTTTTCATTTTTATAACTTCAAATTGTAGTTTGAACTTCATGTTTAATATTGAATGAAGTTTGAAATCAAATTTAAAACCAATTTTCAGAAAATTCGTTGATAAATTAACAAAATGCGTCCTTAATTTTCAATGGTATTTAAAAACCGCGTGCTGTCGTTGAATAATACGTATATGGCGCAACAGCCTTCGTAGATCCAACGGAAATGCCAGACGCGCCACGAGTGCCATCGCGAATTCTCATTCCGCGGTCTCGTATCGTTTTGCATCATTTCCCATGGGAAATTTCGAGGTTTGTTTTGTTTGGTGTTTTTCTCACCTCGTTAAGACAACTTGTTAACCTGATCGTTAACGACGTGTATCAGGATTTGGACAAATCGTGGACTGAAACATCGGATTGTATACATGATTGGTGTTCTTAAGATTTGATGGAATTGCAATGACATGCTATTAGTAGAAAACTATAAGAATTTCTGATGGATAGAGTTGGATAGAAACTTCGAAGATTTTAGAACATAGGATTCGATACAAGTCCTGTGCCAATAAAATTTGATCGAATTTTAATGAGAAACTATTGACATAAAAAGATTAGATTTCTCGATAAATAGAATTCGATAGAAATTTCAAAAATGTAGAAGATAAGATTTGATATAACTTCTCTGTCGGTAAGATCTAATAGAGATTCAATCAGAATCTGCTGATGAAAAAGTATTAGGTTTCTCGATGGATAGAATTTGCTAGAAATTTTCAAAGCTTTGTAAGATACGATTTGATATAATTTCTGCGAGGATAAGATTGGATAGAGTTTTAATGAGAAACTGTTGATAGAAAAGTATACGACTAATGAACAACTAGAATTTTATAGAAATATCAAATATTCTGGATCATAGGATTTTATACAAGATTGGTGCCGTTAAGATTTGATAGAGATTTAATGAGATGCTGTTGGTAGAAGAGTACAAGATTTCTGTGCGAATAAAATTTTATAAAAATCTACGGCATTCCGAAACATAGAATTTGTTGCAAATCATATAATTCGAGACTTTCAGTGAGAAACTTGAAAAAAAAAGATTTTTGACGGATAGAATTTGATAGAAATTTCCGCGATTCTGATGCGTAAGATTTGATAAAAGTCTGAAGTGGATAAGATTTGATAGAATTTCAATGAGACGCTGTTTATAGAAAAATATAAGATTTCTCTCAAGATTAAAATTTTCCAAATTTTTGTTTAGCAGAAATAAAATAAAATCTGGCGTCTTTTCATTTTTATTTTCATTTGCAGAGGTTGTTCTTCAGGACGCTTGACTAATATCGATGCTGCAACAGGGAAAAAGCGAATAAGTATATCCTGTGAAACTGAAATCGTTTATTTCACTTTGTCACCCAACGACAGATTTTTAGCTTTCAATATTTCCGACATTTCAAAAGATTTCACAAGGATATCAAAGATTTCATAAGGATATCAAATAATTCACAAATATTGCAAATGATATTATTTTAAAAGATTACAAATATTTCCAAAGATTTCAAAGAGTTCAACAGATTTTAAATGGTTCAAAATATGTCAAACATATTTCAAAGGGGTCACAAAAATTTCACAAGAATTTCAAATATTTTATAAGATTTTAAAAATTTCACCAGAATTTCTAAGATCTCACAAAGATTTCAAAATATTTCACAAAGGTTTCGAAGAATCCACAAAGATTTCATAAATATTTCAAAGGTTTCAGAAGAAATATTTTAGAAAGATTTAAAAGATTTTACGAATATTTTCGAGATTTCACAAGGATTTCAAATATTTCACGAAGATTTCAAAGAATCCACAAAAATTTCATAAAGATTTCAAAGAGTGCAAAGGATTTTCAAATATTTCAGAAAAATGCTAAAGATTTCGCAAAGATTTCAAAGATTTTCACCAATATTTCCGACATTTCAAAAGATTTCACAATGATATCAAATATTTCATAAGGATATCAAATAATTCATAAATATTGCAAATGATATTATTTTAAAAGATTAAAAATATTTCCAAAGATTTCAATGAGTTCAACAGATTTTAAATGGTTCAAAAGATTTCAAAGGTTTCACAAAGATTTCACAAGAATTTCAAATATTTTAAAAGAATTTGCAAAGATTTAAAAGATTCAAAAAGATTTAATAAAGATTGAAAATATTTTAGACAGATTTTAAAGATTTTGCCAATATTTTCGAGATTTCATAAGGATTTCAAATATTTCACGAAGATTTCAAAGAATCCGCAAAGATTTCATAAATATTGCAAAGAGTGCAAAGAATTTTCAAATATTTCAGAAAAATGATAAAGATTTCACAAAAATTTCAAAGATTTTCACCAATATTTCCGACATTTCAAAAGATTTCACAAGGATATCAAAGATTTCATAAGGATATCAAATAATTCACAAATAAAACTTAGCAAAACAAGAAAAAACAGCAATTAAAGAACTCAACCAGAATAAGGACATCATAATATTTCCCGCAGACAAAGTCAACACAACAGTAATAATGAATAAAGAAGACTATAACAACAAAATCATGGAAACATTTCTAAAAGGCTCTAAACTTGACAGCCACACAATATCCAAATTAATACCTACTAATCCCACCTCTCCAAGACTTTACGGAGTCCCAAAAACCCACAAAAACAACATTCCACTCAGACCGATCATCAGCGCAATAAACTCAGCAAACTCTATCACGCATGTCCAAAAATCTTTTGACTTTATCAGAAAGATACAACAGATCCACATTCAACCCCAAAACATCTATGTGAGTTTCGACGTAGAATCTCTCTTTACGAAAGTACCAATCTCTGATACAATCGAAATTATTAAATCCGTTACGAACTTTCCCTCAGATTTCATACCATTGATAGAACACTGTCTCAATACTACCTACTTCTCTTTCAATAACCAATTTTACCTGTAATAGCCAACATCTTTATGGAAAATCTACAAACTAAAATCTTGAACAAATCCAAGCTCAAACCAGAATTTCGTTGCCGTTACGTTGACGACACTTTTATCAGCTGGCGACATGGACTAGATGAACTACACATGTGCATGAAGTTCACAGAAAACCCACCCACATGAACCGATACCTACATGCCTAATCCCACCACCCAGCTCAAAAGCGATCCGTCATCAATTTCCTTGTATACAGAGCTGTCTCTATAACAGATAAAGATAACTTACAAAAGGAATGACAAAATGTTGAACAAATCCTAATACAAAATGATTACACAACTGAACAAAATGACAAAGCAATAAGAAAATACACTCAGAAAAAACAAGTCAACACAACCCACTAAAGAAAGAGAGAGAGAGAAAAGACCATCATCCTACCCTACATACAAGGTATCGCAGAACAAATAGGAAGAATTCTCAACAAACACAACATACAAACCATATTTAAACCATCTGCGAAAATTTTCGAGCGACCGTTCTGCTCAGGAGTGTACGGTGCTGTATTCTCGAGTTGGATGCCTCTGTGAATAAGATAATCCGTAATTTTTTGTTTATGTATTCTTGGCACATGCTTCACAGAAAAATTCCTCAGGCTTGAAGAAATGTATCCCATCAACGATACCCTTTCTCACCATTTCTTTTAGGGTTGTTTGGTTCACATGACCAAGACGTTCATGCCAAATCTACAGATTATTATTGATGGTTGCATTTACCTGACCGAGAACTATAGATTTTAAAAATACTAGTCGACATATGTTATTATCTTGTTTGATACCTCTTCGGATTACCTGATTTCCTCGGAGAACCTCAACGGCTCTGGTAACGTATAACACATTTTCGAGGTTTACACTGCACCAAACATCATCGATTATCCTTCTCGCATTAACAGTTCCAATTTCTTTCACATCAAACGTTCCGTTATCACCTAATTCAACATATCCATCTTCGAGTGGGGTAAAGGATGAGAACCACTCTCTTTGGAAGGTGATGTGGTTTGATGCTCCACTGTCGGATAGCTGTATATCTTTGATATCACTCGCGAGAAGAGATGACACTTTACTACTGGAGATGGCACTAAGAGCGGACATAGATTAATTCAATACTGGAATGTTTTTTTCCGGTAAAACACTGTTCACAATAAGAGCTTCGGTGCTACCGTTACCTTGTATATGATGACTGTTTTCATGGTGATCCTTATCTTGCCTTTCATTTGCCTTTTTTTGATTTCGGCAATTCTTGATTAGATGACCTTTCTTGTGACCGAATGGCAACTGCTTGAAAATTCGACCAATAATTTGAAAATTCTTCTATGCAAGTTGAAAATTTATCTATTTGGTTACAACTTCTACTATTTTGTTTGAAATTTGTCTCTTTCACTTGAGAAATATACTCTTTAGTTGTAAATTCAACTCTCTGGTAATTGTTCATCGTAGTCCAAGCAGAGTAGATAAGACTTGTACAACTCATAAAAACCAATTGGACATGTGATGGCTCATATTTTGACTAAAAATATTTTAATTTTTATTCCAAATTTAATTTTTCTTGCAAAACGAAAATTTGAAACAGTTAATTTGGTTTTATTTTTGTTTCTTTTTGAGGTTATATGAATATAATTTAGCGAAGATTTTCAAGAAAATTTGAAAGAAACAAGATATAAATAAAATATACGGCAAAGGAACGCGAGGCGGAAACTATTCTGACAAAATAAAAATCCAACTCTAACAAAAAATGCCATCGAGATATTGTGCAGCATATATATTATTATTATTATTATTATTATTATATCACAAGCTTTATTTTTATATTTAATTATTTTGTTTGTTTGCTGTATACGTTAATAAATGCTTGTTGTTGAAGTTCAAGAGTAATAACCATTTCCATATATTTTCATTGCATCACTTACAATTAAGTCATAGCTCCAAATTTATCCAATAACATTTCTAGCAAAATCGACGAATTTTTTTAACACAATGACGAAATTTCAAGAAAAAAAGTCTTTTGAGCCAAAAAGGAAAAAAACTGGAACAAAATTACAATTTGAGGGGAAAAATCATTTTTCCTGGAAAATGAAAATTTGGAGTAAACAATTATGATTCAAGTTTGTTTATTTTTAAGGTTATATAAACACAACTTATCGAAGATTCTAAAGAAAACTCAAATGAAGGATTTGAAGAATATTCAATAAATTTTCGAAAATCTTCCAAAGTTGATAAAATTAAAAATACGTTTTCAAGAAACACGTTTTATATCAAATGTGATGCAAAGAAACAGAATCATTGAATCAGAAAACAAGCTTGCAATAATAATAATGATAGTAATAGTAATATAATTATCGCTGGGATGTGGCGACCCCATCGCCCAAGAGATCCGACTGTTGCAGTCAGTCATGTTGCATTGGGCTAACTGCCCAATGCAACGAATTATGCGATTACGTCACCAGTATCGCGCAGTGCCACCCACAATAGGCCTCTCTCGGATGGAGGCCATGGTTCAGTTGGGAGTGGCCTGTTAAATTCCTATTTTTAATTTTAATCGTTATATCGATCACCGTCACTTTTTGATTGTAATATGTGTCAACTATTTCTTATAGTGCTATCTTGCCGTAGAAGTTTTTCATGAATAAATACAAATACAAACATGAATACCATGCCTTGCATGGCGTTTGCGGATTTTTCTTGTTATATCGAGGATCGACGCTCGATAACTTTACAGCGAAACACTTTGCAAGCGACTTTGCAGATTGTTCAAACAGTACAATTTTTTATTTCAAAATCAGAAAGAGCACATGCATTTTACCAAAAAGGGGCACTTGCATTTTTTAAAATAATTTCCCATACTAAAGTTCTCAGCGCAAATGGATTTTCTTCAATATCTCCACTAAACTCAGAGAGCACCTGCATACCTTTTCAGTTTGAACAGCAGAATTGTGAAACCTCAGGTAATCCTTCAAGATAATTCAAAATACCCTCAAACCTTTCACGATTTCTTTGAATCTCGCGAAATCCTAAAAAGTTTTGTAAATCTCGGTAGATTCTGTAAAATTTTTGTAATTCTTTGGAATACTTCGTAGGATTTTGTAATGCATCAAAATCCCTTGAAATCCTTTTATATAACTGAAAATCATTCAAATCATTCAAAATCCCTGAAAAATGACTTGAAATCTCGGTTACTGTGAAAATAATTGATATAATGTTAATATATTTAATACAAAATATCAACTTTCACGTAGGAAGGGGGGAGGGGGTCAAGAATTTCAAAAAATCGTCCTTTCGTAATGAATGAACGTTCCCTTGCAGAATATGTGGATTGAAAACGATGAATCTTCCGTTTGCGATAGCATTCAAAACCATTTGTGTTACGTAATATAATAAAAGTTTATAAAAGAGAATCTTCAGTATGTAAAGCTATATCTTTTTTCATACGATACTGTATAATAAAAATTTATACTGGGACTCTTCAGTTGAATACGTGTAGAATATTTTTATAGTTTAACATTTTTTGTGAATATCACAAAGAAAACTGTCTTATCATTTACACGATATAGACATGCGTACAGAATACTAAAAACCTACCTTGAACCACCTTAACTCTAAAATCCTTATCCCGTATCTTTAACACGTGAAATAGGGGCTCTAAAAATATATCACCCACCCCCCCTCCTTTGATTTGAAATTTTTGTTTAAATTTATTTTCATAAAAATTCTTTTAAATAAAATTAATCTATAGGTACAATATTGAATTATATATTAAACACATAAGATTTCCAGTCGAAATATATTGCGAAAAAAAAGTTGAATTTTGGACCAGAAAAGATTTTCTACAAAAAAGATAAATTTTCAACCCGAAAAGACGAATTTTTTCAAAGACAGTTTAATTTTCAACAAAAAAAGTTAATTTTCAACCAAAAAAGATGACTTTCTACCACAAAAGGACGATTTTCGACCAAAAAAGGTGACTTCAATAAAATAGTTGAATTTTTAAGAAATAAAATTAAGCTTTCGGAAACATAGTTTAATTTTCAAACAAACAAGTGAATTTTAAACTCTCAAAGAAGAATTATTATCCAAGAAGATTAATTTTCTCTTAAAAGACTTATTTTTAACCAAATATATGAATTTTCAAGCAAATAGTTGAACTTTCAAGTAAAAGAGATGAATTGTGTATCAAATAGTTGATATGTCAACCAAAAAATATTTTGGTACCGAATCAAAAACAATTGAATTCAACCAAAAAAATACAAATTTTCAACAACATAATTGAATCTTCAACAAAATCAGATTGTTAAAGAAAACAGTTGCACTGTAAACAATAACAGATAATATTTCAACCCAAAAAGACGAATTTTCAACAAAAGAATTCAATTTTTAAGCCAAGCAGTTATATTTTTAACTAAAACAAATACGATTTCAAGCATTAATGGTATAGTTAAATTTTCCTTAAAAAAATTAATTTTTAACCAAAAATGAAACGAATTTTCAACAAAAATGTTAAATTTGCACCCAAGAGATAGCTCTTCAACAAATAAAATGAATTCCTATCAAAGTATTGAATCCTGGTCAGGAATCAATTTTTGCTTACTATCAATTATTTCCAGCTGTTGGAGAGTATTTAGTTTTAAGATAAACTCAAGTTGAGACAAGAGTAAAAAAGGGCGGTAGCGGCTGTGTCCCCGATATAAATTGTTACACTTTTTTTTTTAATTTATACATTTTATACCTAGTTGCGTTATTATTTATTGTCTTTTAGATAATATAAAGTGAAAATATATTTTTTTTTGCATTCTGTGTGATGTTAATAATTCTTCTGAAATACTTTTAAATGCCTTCAAAATCGTAGGAATACTTGAAATATTTTGAAATCAATTTGGATATTGATTTCATCATCATTACTAATTTTATGATAAAAAATTTCCTGTGATACGATAGTAATTACAAGTTGATGGAAGTCACGTTAAATGACACTAATTTCGGCTTGAAACAACGTTTTTTCAGAGTAATTTCTAAAACACTTTATCACAACTTGAAAGGATCAAATTCATCTTGCCTATTTCTTAAAAATATTTTGTAGAATTCATATTAGTTTATTGAAGACTTAAGTGGGCTGTTGTACTGGACACTATATACATTTTCGATTTGTCAACCTGTACCGGAAAAATCTGACTATTCGTACTAGATATCAGATTAATTTAATCTAGTAATTACAAGTTTCTTCTTGAAATTAACTCTAATTGAATGTAAATAGCTGTAAAGGTGAGCATGACGCCTAATATCAACGAGATAACGAGTATATATTAGATCCATTCAATAATCTGATAAAGCACTAGAACAATCCTCAGTTACACTGTTAACCCGATTCTTTATAATTATATTAGTACTATATGTGAATGTGAACATATTATACACTCCTAAGGGGTCACCGACAACTTACCGAATGGTAGCTGATAAATGATAAACATAATTCACATTCAAACAAACTATACTCAATAATATTTCGGATTTCAAGAAGATTAAACTCTTATCTCTGGTAATCTCTGCCGGAGTAGAAAATTAAAGGACTTGGAAGAATTTTGCGAAGTGCAACGGTGTAGGGACAGGTGTGAACCTGCCATATTAGATCCCATTCCAAAAACAAGAAATATAATCGCTACATACTTCTTCCTTCTCCCCGGCGAATCAATTGTGGCGGTAGCTATAAGTTAGAGTAAGTAGAATATGAAATCACTTTTGTTTTCTTGATTACTTTGAGATTTTACTATCTGTTTTCTATTTCATTTTCTTTCAATTTGAATACATTAAAACGAAAACTAGATTCAGTGCGTCAGTAATTCAAAAGGAACCCCTTCTCATCATTGAGTTTCAACTGTAACAGGGCAGCCGGAAAATGAAACATTTTGAACTAATGGGATGGTAATCAAGATCCCACAGAATCGAACAAATAAATAAAATAAATTTTGCATCTTGAACTACTGGTACATTATAGTATTTGGAGCTCTTTTATAGGGTTTTAATATTGAAAATGACTATCTCGTACGTACCAGTTCGTTATTTGCATATTCATAATATTATTTTATGAGAAGTTTTAGGATCCGGAAGCTACGATCATGGTTCCTTAAAGCAAGCAATCCCAACGCAACTGGAACGTGTACGTCATTTACTTCTGCTCCTTCTGTCGTAGAAGGTAAGCAGGGGCGGCAAACTTATGCGAGAAAACATCGTTCAACACTGTTCCTTGGAGTCAGATCTCTAGCCGCGAAAGACCTTACGCGACAGACGGGACAGTTGGAGATGAAGGTTTTAATTCTGAATACTTTTTTAGAGCTACCAATCTTTGCAGAATGTTATGAGGAACAGTAATGACGGACCAGATAAAGTGATCCCAGAAGAACAGCCTTTTGCATCCGGTACGCGATGGAATGAGCCTGACGCGGGCAAGCATGAATCTTGTTGAGTTGACTAGGAAATGAAGCTTTCATATCTCCAAGACATCCCATTATGAGAATCACAAGACTGCTTAGCTCGAAAAGAAGTGCCTTGATATGTCGCCTGTTTTTCTTCTACCTTTGATGTGATATCATCATCGGCTGGTGCCGTATGATTTGATATTATTTATTACATCTCAATCACCGCTAACACTGGCTGACAATTGTTTAAACAATTCGTTTTTTTTATTAACAAATAAAACAAAATGATAAACTGTTCGTACTAAATTCTTGTAAATCTCCCAGACAACATAAATAAAGGAAGTTCAAAATGTTATAAATAATTCAAATTTGTATTTAAGTATAAAGCAAAAGTTATATAAATGTTGAGTTGAAAATAATTCTTTATTAATTTTTATATTATCAAATAATTTATTAATTACTGATTCATTATTTTTCGCAATATTATAGTACATAAAGATTGAATTAAAATTTTTTTTTGTTCAGTTACATGAATTTTTTATCCACATTAAGGTTATATAATTTGATATTTGATATAATCTGTATAATCAAAGCTTATTTATGTTTAACACATATCCATGTATTGCAATCATATAATTATTAAAAAAATTTGTGACCAATTCTCGATTATCAAATTAAAACTTTCTGCATGCTTTAGAGAAGAAAATGGAAGAAATGGAAGATTCTGTAAATTTAAGTTTCAAATTTCGACGAAAATCGGGCGGTCAAACAGTGATTGCATTATTTCGTCTGTTCCGCACGTTATTAACAATTCAATTATTCATCGATCTATTTTCGTACACTGTTGTTTTTTTAAATTACTTAATCGTTTAAATGCAAGTGATTCCTCAATGATTTTTATTCCGTTAACTAAGTATCGGATCGGAATATAATTTTTAATATTATAGGTAATAATGTTTTAATGATTCAGCGATGTTTTTTGATTCACTGATGTACAAATACGATCGTAAAATAAATATTTGACTTAATTTGCAAAACTATATGTACATATGTTTTAATTATTCATCAATGTATTTTAATACGCTGTTATTTTTTACCTTCATTTTTCTTAGTTACTGTGAAAGCTTATCAATAAATCATATTTTCAGAAAGAAAAGTTCAAACTAAAAAATATAACGTAAAACTATTTGAACATTTTAATGCCAATACATTGTTCAACTTTTAACCGAATTTCAACCAAAGAAGATAAATTCTCATCGAAAAATATAATACATAGTTCGATATTTCAACAAAAAGGATTTAAAATTTAAATTAGAAACTAGCAATTTTAGCTAAACTGCAATTTTTAGCAGGATCTATAATAATTAAATTGATATCCCTGTTTTTTTTTTAAATTGATATCCTGATATACATTTTACAAACGAATTAATTATTATTTTATTGTTATTCCCTAATTGTCCAGGCTCTAAAGTGCCAAATTCACTGGAAAAATTTTAATTTCTCACAAGTTTCTAAATAATACGATTAATGAATTAATTCATTTCGTTATTCCGGGCAAAAAATGTAACCAAAAGTAACCTTTTCATAAAACAAGTAACTTTTTAGTGACCGCGGATCAAAAAAGTAACTAAGTTACTAAAAAGTAACCCGTTCCGAGCTCTGGCGATTACACTATTTTGCTACTACATATTTGAAAAAAAATCCTACTAAATACCCTATTTTCTCACAATTGTCCACTAATGCGGAAGATTTGGGGGATTTTTTAAAATCTTACTGTTTTGTATGAATTAACAAAGTACTTCAACTTTCAACCAAGTATGTAGTTGAATTTTCAAAAAAAAAAAAAATGAATTCTCAACAAAAAGTGCAAAAGTTTATATTGTAAGAAAAAAAAAATTTGATTTTAAATTTTCATTTTCAAAAACACTTGAATTAAACTAAAAAAGAGGAATTTACAACAAAATAGTTGAATCCTCAAAAGAACACAGATAAATTTTCAAACAGTTGCATTTTTAATTTAAAAAAAAAGATGAACTCAACAAAATACATACATTTTTTACCAAATACAGGGTGTCTAGCGTTTCTTAAAAAAAAAATCAAGGACTTTTCCAGGTTTTCCAGGACAAAAAAGTTAATTTTTCCAGGTACCTTTTCTTTTTACAGTGAAAAAATACTTTTCACGAAATATAGTAGAATTTGTAGGTCTAGTAGAACTGAAAAAAAGTTTCATATAGGGAGAGGAGGGAAATTTGAACGACTTTTCGATTTTTCAAATAAAAAAAAGGAGTAGAAGATATTAACCGATTTCGACAAAAATTTTTCCACTTTTTCCGGGTGTCAACCTACAATTTTTTTTCCTTAGCCTTAACGATTCTTTCTAGTCGAGTCGCTTTTACAAAATGAAAATAAATAATATGTACCTATATTCGGAGGAAGCGATACATGTGTGTGTATGTACATTCTTTTCAAGTCGACTCTTTTGAAAAATTGTTCCCTTGGGATTTTTGTGACCTCAGTCTGTTTGTACAAGGGATATGTTTTTTTAGAGGAATATAACTGGGACTTTATAACGCCAGGAGGCAAAAAGAAGTAGTGCAAGCATGTGAGCATAAATTTAAATTCCGTAGAGGTCTTTCGTATAACCTATAGTTACAAATTTACTTTTTTTTTTTTGATACACATTTATTCAAGAATGCATGCCACATTAGGGTGGTTCAAAAACGCCTTAGAATTTTTTTTTTACTTTTATGCTCTCACTTTCCAAATTTTCTCGATTAAAAAAACGCGTATTTCTTCACTCATAATTTTTTAATTTCTAAAAAAAGATCTCTCTACTTCGCTCCGATGGGAATCGAACCTCACGTATTCCGATTGCCGGTCAGGTGCTTTAACCACTAAGCTACTAGAGAGATCGAAGGAAGATACTTTTTTCAAGTGAAAAAAACTTGAAAAAAAAGCTGAGAAGATTTTCAAGAAAGTTTTCGAGTCTAGTTTTCAAATTATGTTTTCAATTTTTTTATAAATAAACAAGTTTGAGGAAAAAAATGGTCATTTTTTCTATTTGACGTACCCGGTGCTCGTCAATGACATGACAATTTTTGAATCTGTCTAAGCTTCATAGAGTAACATTAGTTGGAGACTTTTCAATATTATATAATAAACGTCAAGCTTTTGATAAACAAATTATTTGTTGAAAGTATTTTTTCTACAATTATCCATAATTTTACGTTTTTTAAAGTTATGTTGCAAGAACAAACTTTTTCAGATAACATTCACATGATTCATATGACATCATATGAAGCTGATATGTTCTTGGCATGGAGCTTATTTGAGAAAAAAGTCAGTTACATCACTGGTACACAATTATGATAAGGTTGGCTGTGAAAAACACAAAAAAATGTTTGTTATATATAGAGTGAAGTATTATATCTAATATTTATTTGTATTATACATTCTGTATATAAAACAAATAAATATTATATATAATATTTCACACTATATATAAACTATATATGATATTTCCGCTTTGAAAGAAAGATTTTGCAGTCAGGCAAAAAACATATTTCAACTATATTGTTGAACTTCAAAGTCTGAAAGACGAATTTTAAAGCAAAAAGTCTGAGTTACCGAAAAAGTGTGATACATAAGTTATTTTGAACAAAATAGATATATTCTGAACAAAAAATCGTTGAATTTTTCAACCAAAAAGATAATTCAACTAAAATGATGAATCTTTAGCCAGGAAAGACTAATTTTCAAATCTGATTATTAAGAAAACAATGTAAATCGTGGTATTTTGACAAAAGAGGCAACTTATTCAAAAAGTTAAACTAGCATTCAAAGAATCTCTTAGAAATTTTTCTAAACTTTCTTGATCCTACAATACCGTTTCATATCTTCCGAAATTTTATAAAATTCTTCAAAATCACATAGACATTTTGTTCAAAACCCGTTCATTCATTAAGATCATTAGAAGCTTCTTGACGTTTTTTAAAACTCTTCAAACTTACTTATTATCTCCTAAAATACCATTAAATATCAGAAACTTCTGTGAAATATTTTGAATTCATCGAAATCCATTGAAAATTCTTTGGATTCTTCGAAAATACCTCAAATTTGTCAAAACCTTCAAAATCCCTTAAATATAATTGAATCCATTAAAAATTCGGATAAATTTTAGAATAACGCATACCTCCGATTAATTCGAAACTCAGTACATTTTTGTCACTTCAATAGCAATTTTCTCAGAAACTATCAATCTGGGAGGAAAACAAGAGTGTGCAGTGTGTATGCCTTGGGTGTGCATCTGTATGTGTAGGTGTAAGGTTTAATGATGCTGTAAATCACCAGTTGGTCAAATATGCCAGGTGACACATTCGTTTACTAAGGAAAACTAAATCAAACCAAACCAGATACAAAAATCGAAGCTCGGATCATGTGTGATAGTGGTGAATTGACTATACATCTTTCTAAGAGATAATTAATTTTCTCATTTTTCATTTGATTTACTAAAAATAAAATATTTGTTCATTTTGTTGATAAATGGTTCATTGGTGGGAATGCCCGTCTTGAGTCAAGAGATCTCCTGCCTGTGTAAGTAGTAACGACAGACTTTTGTCAGACACCATTTTAGTGCGACAGCAGCAATTTCAAGTCTACAAAAAAACAGCCCGAACGGTAAGGTTGTGCAAAAATGTAAAAAATCTGAGCCCGATGGGTCGAATCGAGATATATTCTGGTTGAGCTTCGGGTACGTAGCTCGACCCGAAAACCCTGATCGGCCCAAATGTTTAATTTAAAAATGTCCTGTAAATTTAGCCATACTTTATGATAACTTACCATAAAGTACCAAAAATTTGTGATAGTTTTTAGAAATTTTCAAATTATACTTTCGGACCGGTTCGAGTTTTCGGGTCGAGTCCCTACCCGAAGTCATTTTGCAAATCACTTCCCAATCATTCACTCCACAGGAAGTAAAAAGCGATGTTAAGTGATGAGTCAATCGCGTTGGCAAATTTTTTCAAAGACTGGACCGAATCGAAGCGATAGGTGACCATAAATTACCGATAAATTACCATCATTCACCATAATTCACCGGAAATTTGGGAAATTTTTGTGAATTTTTGAATAACCTGAATTTTCATAAATTTGAACAAAAATCTAAACTTACGTTAATTTATAAATTGACTTAAAATTTTCAAAATATAAAAATTTCAGTAACTTCTTCTTTATTCATAATGTTTCCCCTAAGGGTTTACATGACCTACGTTTCTTACAAGGCCATCGACAAGCTTCTTTCTGAATTTTCTGATTTCTCTGAAATCCTTGAATATTCGAAATTCCCAGAGTTCTCTGAAATCTCTGATTTCTCGATATTTTATAGAATCCTTGACTATTCCAAATTCCATAATTCCCTGAAATTCTCTTAACTCTCTCAATTCCTGAAATATGATGCACTCCACAATTTCTTGAATATTCTCAATTTCTTGAGTCCTCTAAATCTTTTCAATTCCTTAAATTCTTCTGATTTCCTTAAATATTTGGAATTGAGTAAATTCCTTGAGTTCCCTAAATTATATAAAATTCTCTGAATACCCTGTGATCCTTGAAGATCCTGAATTTGGTGAATATTAGGAATTCTTTGAATATTGTGAAATCTTTGTACATTATAAACTTCCTAAATTCCTGAAATTCTTTTAATTCCTAAAATACCCTAAATTCGCTGTACTTACAGAATTGCTTGAATTTTTTCAATTCTTCTGAAATATTCTAAAAATTTTTGAAGTCTTCAGAATTCAGAGAGTTTTTGGAACTCAGGAAGATCCAAGAATTGGGAACATTTTGAGAATTAAGACAAACTCAGATATATCTCGGAATTTGGACGAATCAAGAATATTTGAAGTAAGTTAAAAGAATTCAAAAGAATTACAATAAAAAGTAATTCAGAAAATCGACAAAAATTGATTATTCTTTGGATAGCTTTTTAATTGTCCGAGACTACAAGTATTTGAAAGTGAGTAAATATACTGTCGCAAGAGTTCAACTAAGTATTTGAATAGTCAGCAGATTCCATTGTAGAGTTCAATATACCGAGCGGAAATGTTAGTTAATCGAAATTTAGTTAAAGTCTAGACTCGATAGCGCTAACACTACTCTGCTTGAGAGCAGAAGTCAAGGAATTTTGTATAATCCATTTTTATAAAATTAATAAACATAGATACTTTGCAAATTGACAACAATTCTTCATTTTTCAGACAATTGTTATAAACAAATATTCGTTTCGTGTCCATTTTTTGACGACTGAAGAGGCTCAGGGTCTTAAAGTGATTACGTAATCAAGGGGGGGGGGTCAATCAAATAATTATAGTATATCACACGGGGGTGGGGGTCAAAAATGGGGGGAAAATTGATTACGTAATATATGCATGGCCCCTAAGCATTCGTATATAACTCACTTCCATGATTCAGTGTATGTAAATGACCATTATGTGGAAACTTTATTTTTATTTCGATATTTGTAAGGGATAATTCAAGTTGAATATATTAAAATGTAGATGTGCATTATAAAATAAAATTTGCTCTATCCTAGTATTTCTTTTTTGCCATCAATCTATAAAAAATTCGAAAAAATAGAAAACTTCATTTTTCATACTCCTATGTTTGAATCTTTTCTTTTAGATCGACTGGCTTCAGAAATAGCACAAATTAAATATTTTGGCCTGTAGCTACATTACAAAATGAAATGTTGCTTGTTAAAGTGTTTCTTTCAATTATCAGTGGCTTAAAAATATCAAAAATGAGAGAATTTCTTTTTTCAGGCAACTGTGCTGAAAACATTGCATTAATGCCGATATTTTCTAGGCATGGTTGGAATTTAAAGTCTTGAAATGTAGATATGCATTACAAAATGAAATACCATAGTATTGTTTTCTTTTTATATTACTCGATAAAAATGATAAAAACCAATAAAGTTAGTCTTTTAGCCCATTGTGCCTGAAGATCCTCTTTTAGAACAATTTTCTTCTAGTGTGTCTTAAATTGAGGCTAACGAATCAGAAAAAAACGAGGCAATTTCGTTTTCTTTTTCAGATCACTGTGCTGGAAATTTTTTTTTAGTTGGTGTACCTTTGAAGATGGCTGAATTTGAAGGTCTTCGCATGTAGATTATTATTATTTTAATTTATCACTAAGCTATTTCCCTTTCAAGGTAGCCGTGATTTAAAAAAAAAATCCTCATTTTTCTAATTCTTTACCTTCATTTTGAGACATACCAGAAGAAAATTTGACTAAAAGAGAAACTTCCAGCATAATGGGCCAAAAGACTAAATTTATAGGTATTCGGGAAATGTATTACCAATTCCGGAATTGTATTACCAATTCCGGAATGTTACAGTATCGGGAATTTTCCTATTCGGGAATTCCATTATTTGGGAATTTTATTATTCTGGAATTTTCCAATCCGGGAATTGTATTTCCAATTCAGTAATTTTACAATATCGGGAATTGTATTACCAATTGGTGAATTTTACAGTATCGGGAATTTTATTTTTCGGGATTTTTCAGTTGTCCTGGGAAAAATAACTATTCGGAAATTTTATTATTCGGAAATTTTCAAATTCGGTAATATTATAAACTGTTTAGGGATTTTGTTACTCGGGAATTTTTCAATTCGGAATTCCATTAATTGAGAAATTCATTATTCGGGAATTTTATTTTTCAGAAATTTTATTATTCGGGAATTTCATTATTCGGAAATTTTATTATTCGGTAATATTCTAATTAGGGAATATTATTATCAATTCAAGAACTTTTCAGTTCGAGAATTTTTTTTCAGGATTTTTTAGTAGTCCCGGGAATCTCATTATTCGGGAATTTTCCAATTCGGCAATTTTATTATTCGGGAATTTTCCAATTCGGGAGTTTTATTATTGAGTAATTTTCCAATTCGGAAATTTTATTTTTCGGGAATTTTACAGTTGTCCCGGGAATTCAAGTATTCGGAAATTTTCAAATTCGGTAATGTTATAAGCTTTTTAGAATTGCCTAATTCAGTAATATTATAAACTCTTCGGGAATTTTCCAATTCGAAAATTTTATTATTCGGAAATTCTCCAAATCGAGAATTTTATTTTTCGGGATTTTTCAGTTGTCCCGGGAATTTAATTATTCGGGAATTTTATTATTGGGAAATTTTCAAATTCAGTAATATTATAAACTGTTCAGGAATTTTATTACTTGGGAATTTTCCAATTCGGAAATTTTATTATTCGGGAATTCTCCAATTCGAGAATTTTATTTTTCGGGATTTTTCCGTTGTCCCGGGAATTTAATTATAGGGGAATTTTATTATTGGGAAAGCTTTGTAGAACTTTTGAAAGGTACTTAACACCTTTTTATTTTCTCAAATTAAGTTTTAAAGATTTAAGAAAATGTTTAAACTTACAAAAAAAATATGCACAGTAGTTGGCAATTTTTTTCAAATTTAAAATATTTTTCTACATTTTAGGAATAATTTGAGGTCGCTCCCAAGACGTTTGAAAATAAATCCTTTTCAGTTGAATTCAACGGTTTTTGATCTAAAATGAAAATCCTTTACGATTAAAATATCAACTATAACATTTTTCTTTGAGAATTTATCATTTTTGCTTAAAAATGTCATAGTTTAAAAGTTCAACTACTTTCTTAAAAATTCATTTCTGTGTTTGAAAATTGACAATTTTATTTTGAATTCCATCTCTTTGTTTGAAAATGTAACTATTTCGTTGAAAATTACCTTTTTTATAGAAATTTTGATTTAACCTATCTGAAATCTTGAAAAACCTTCTTTAATTTTTCCGAAACTTCAGGAAAATTATATTTAATACCTGATAAATAAATAAACACATAAATTTAAAAAACCGTTAATCGACATTTTTATTTTGTATTAAAAATTGTTGTTTTTTTTCTCAAATCGAAAAACTACACTCACGTGAATATTATCTCATCTATAATCTTTGATTTTAATTGTTCATCTCTGCACAATTGTATATTCATATTTCGTTGTTTTCAAATGTTTTTTTGCCATTTCCTGAGTTCATTTTTGGTCCCTCATGTGCAAGGACATTAAAATTGTAAACAGTTTGAAAACGATTGAAATTCTTTCTATGGGTCCAATATTATGCATGTGGTATATGGATGGTCGCTTACCGAATTAAAAAAATGTTAACTATGTACACCAGGGACGTACTCTCCATCAGTCCTTGTTTTTTCATTATTATATCATTAAGTTTTTCCGCATATTATGCGCAGAGGTTTCATGCCTATCGCTTTGATTTTACTCTTGTCCTTTTCTTGACATGTCCATGTCTCGCTACCGTATAGTACAGCCGGTACAAATAATTCATGAATTACCAGCGGATTTTGATCACTTAAACCTAGGTTTTGATTGTTTTAAAGATATTATTATTTTTTCAATCAAGAAAGCATTTTATGTGCATCAATATGGACAAAATGAGACCTTTTCTCATGGGCGTACACATTTTTACACTCTAATCTCAATGAGACGGTATTGGTTTTATATAAAAATTATGTTTCGCGGATTTCATCAATGTTCGACATTTACTGACTCACTGATTGAAAAACGTGGATTTTGCTTCGATGTCTGTACGTTCTTAATGTCGTCGTCTGTGAACACAATAACTTTCGAAGAAACTAATGTGATTGGATTGTCCTTTAGCACACTGTTTGAATGCCTGCAGAGAAAGACAAAAATTGTTAACCAGCCTTTTTTTACCAACATTTCTAGTTTTTATGAATCGAAAATGCTTTTTAAACAAGAAAAATGCCATTTTCGAGCAAAACTATACGAAATACATAAAAAATGCTAAGAAGCCTTCTCAAAAATATCTAAAAATTTGCTACAAATCATTTCCTTTTTTTGGTCAAACTAGGGTGAAGAAACCAGTTGTCGAGGAAATAGTCAACCTCCAATTTTTTATTCGCTTTCTTATAAATGAAAACTTAAAAAAACTATCAAGCTTATTTGCCTGGATAGAAAATGGATCCAACTTAATTTTCTATATGTATTTTTATACGTTAAATTCGAACATAAAATAAAAATAGCGATACAATGACAATCTGTCAAAAACGCTATTTCTTCAGGTGCATTTCCCAATCCCTCGAGTGCTATCGACCCATTTGTCGAGGGTATGGTACTTTTTAAAAACTTTACCAAAACATCATTCAAATTTCGGAGAAATTTATTTAATAACTGAATGATATTATAGAATACAGTTTATTTTCTGACTTGCAATAACTTAAAATATCACTTAAAAGAGAGAACGCAGGTAATTCGGTAATTAAATAACAAATGTGAAATACGCAGTTGAAATTTGCAAAAAATTAAGAAGACTTTGTTTTAAGGTAATAGGTATATACGTTTCTACAAAAAACTAAAATTTTTTTTAATTATTAGACTTTTACCAAGAACTTTTGTTATTAAAATAAATCATAGATCAAGTAGCAATTTCAGTTATGAAATTTTTTCTTAATTAAAATTTTACTTAGATATCGACATCTATCAAACGTAATTTTAAATCAGAGATGTTATTTATTTTTCTAAATAATTGTATGTAAATTAATTCGGACATGGAAATACAATTTAATGAAAAAAACCCCTAATTTATAAGTGTTTATAAGTTTAAAAAAAAATATATACATTTTCTTAAGAATGCTGGGAAAATTTAAAATGATTTTTTAGTTTGAAAAATTAATGTTAAGAGAATATTTAAAAAGATTTTAAAAAAATAGATTAATAAATAACAATTGAACTATGATTAATTTCGAAAAAAATTCGAGGAAGTTTAAGATATATTTACAAGTTTTGTAAAGATTCCACAATGAACTTGAAAGGATTTTAAAACATTTAAAGCAAAATGTGGATTTTTGAAAATTTGTAAAAAAAAATGTTAAAACCTTTTAAGAATTTTGAAAGGTTTCAAAAGAACACAAATTTTGTTATCAAAATTCTTTGTAAAACTAAACATGATTTTTGTTTTAAGTTAATGTTAAAAGAATATTTAGAAAGATTTCCAACATTTTCATGAAGTATCTGGACGATTTTTTTAATCTTGTAGAATTTTCGAAAAATTGTAGGAAAAATTCGAGTTCCAAGATAATAGAAAAATGTTCATCAGATTCCTGGAAAATTTTTAAATTATTTTTAGAAATCTTTAAACTGTACAATGTATAAAAATTAAAAAATGTAATTTTGCAGTTTAACGGGTTTTAATTAACAATTTTTCAATGTACACATCTTAATTTAAAATTACCACATCATAATATTCTAAATATTTGTCACCCTAGGTCGAAAAATAACAACTGTTTGGCTGCAAAAACCTGTAAATTCCTGTAGATTCTTATAATTGTAAATTCTTGTAGGAGTATTCTCTAGATTCTTCAAACTATCTGCATTCATTGAATTCTCTGAATTCTTCAAATTCTCTGTATTCCCTGAATTCTCTGAATTTTTCGAATTCCCTGAATTTCTTGAATTCCCTAAATGTCTTGAATTCCGCGAATTACCTAAATTGTCTGAATTCTTTGAATTTTATAAATTCCTGGATTCTTTGCTCGGAATCCTCTAAATTACTTGAATTCTCTGAATTCTCTTGTTCTCTGAATTACTTGAATACTCGCTCGGAATTCTCTAAATTTCTTGAATTCTATGAATTCTATGAATTCCTTGAAATCTCTACTTTCTTCGAATTCTCTGGATTCATTGCATTGATTAAATTCTGCGAATTCCTTGAATTCTCTAAATTCTCTTGATTCCCTGAATTCTCTAAATTCCTGAGAATCGTTGAATAGTCTAAAACCCTAAACTCTTCGAATTCTCATAAATCCTTGAGTTTTCTGAATTGTTAGAATCCTTGCTCGGAATTTTCTGAATTCTCTGAATTACTTGAATTCTCCAAATTCCCTGAATTCCTTGAATTCTCTGAATTCCTCAAATTCTCTCAATTACTTGCTTTCTCTGAATTCACTAAATTCTTTTAATTCTCTGAATTCCTAGAAATCCTTGAGTATGCTAAATACCTTGATTTCTCTGAATTCCGTGAATCTTATAATTGCTCTTATATTCATGAAATTCTCGAAATTGCCTAAAATCCTAGGATCTCCTTAATTCCTGGAATATTCTAAATACGTTGAATTCTGCTTGAATTCTCTGAATTCCCTGATTTCTCTTGATTCCTCAAGTTATCTAAATTCCATGAATTCTCTGAATTACTCGCATTTTCTTAATTCCTTCAATTCTCGGCATTCCTCGAATTCTCTCAATTCCTTCGATTGTCTCAATTCTCTGAATTCCTTGAATTTTCTGAATTCCCTTAATTCCTTGAATTATCTCAATTAATTAATTTTCTTGAATTCTCTGCATCTAATGAATTCCCTGAATTATTTTCTTTTTCATTGAAAATTAATTTTTTCTACTACAAATTTAACTATTTAATTTTTCGTCGAATCTTTTCTCATCTTTTTGATCAAAAATTCATCTGATTGGTTGAAAATTTAACTGTTCCGTTGAACACTCATTTTATTCATTTAGAAACTTATTTCTGTACTTAAAAATTAAACTATTCTATTCTTCGGTGAAAATTCATCTTTTTCAGTTCAAAATTTTACTTGAAAGTTTATTTCTTTGGTTACAAATATAACAAATTCGGATGAAAAATGATTTTTTTTGTTATTTTATTTTTGAGGCTTTCCATGTTTATAAATTTTCCAAAATTATTATATACATCCCTGAATAAATTTTATCTTACCAACAAATTAGTGAAGACCCTGAGTATGTATAATTAATTTTAAGTCACTTAATTCATTGTAATTATTTATTCTTGTTACTTATAATTTTTCTTAATTTTGTTAAGACAATCATAACGTTATTTTATTTAACTTTTCAATTTTCCACTTTCTCCATTTTTATAATATTTTAAAAATGTTATTCGTGGCAAACAATTTACAGAAAAATTGTTGAAAAAATTAAAATTATTCAAACAATTCATTATTATAAATAAAGCAAAAGCTTAAAACTTATATATACTTCAGTTCACTCAGGATACAAGGATTTCAAAGCTAGCTCTGGGTGGTTAGAGAAGTTTAAAAAAACGGAATGGAATTGTGTACAGGCCATTAAGAGGCGGAAGCGACTCTGTTTCGGAAGAAGACTGTAAAAGTTTCTCACTGAAATTTTGCCTGGTTTGATAAAAATTTATGCAATAGAAGATATTTTCAATGCAGATGAAACGGGACTTTTTTCAAAATGTTTACCAGATAAAACTTTGACATTTAAGGAAGATATTTGTCATGGTGGAAAGAAGAGCAAAGACCGTATTACTGTTATGGTATGTGCTAATAAACAATAAAAAAGCTTGGATGACCAGTTCAGTATATGAAGACTGGCTTCATAAAATTGATCGCAAGTTTACGATCGACTTTCTTGATAGACGACGTAAAATGTATTTCAGCAATTTTTATAGATTCATTTAATTTAGGTGAATTGTGATTGACTTTCTTTATATTCGACGTAAAATGTATTTCAACAATTTTTATAATTTATTTACTTTGGTTAATTACGATTGACAATCGATTTTTCAAAAGTGAGATAGTAGAATGACCCCTTAATTTGAGTGAATCATGATTGACTTTCTTAATACACAACGTAAGATGTATTTTAGTAATTTTGATAATTTAATAGAAGACGTTAAATGTATTTCATTAATTTTTATCAATCTATTTAATTTAGGTGAATTGCATTACTCCTTTCCTCATCGAGCAAGTCACGCCTACCCCGAAATGACTTGATGGTATTATAATAATAATAATGATTGAATTTCTTAATACACGACGTGAAATATATTTCAGTAATTCTTATAAATTGATATAATTTAGGTGAGTTATGTTTTACTTTCTTAATATACGACGTAAAATGTATTTCAGTAATTTTGATAAATTTAATAAATTCGACTTAATTACGATTGACTTTCTTAATACACGGCGTAAAATGTATTTCAGTAATTTGTGTGCATTTATTTAATTTAGGTAAATCATAAATGACTTTCTTAATAGACGACGTAAAATGTATTTCAACAATTTTTATACATTTATTTAATTTAGATTAATTAGGATCGACTTTCTTGATACACGACGTAACATCTATTTCATCAATTTTTATAAATTTATTTAATTAGGGTAAATTTAGATTGACTTTCTCAATACACGACATAAAATGCATTTGAGTAATTTGTACAAATTTAATTAATTTAGGTAAATTATTATTGGGTTTCTAAATAGAAGACGTAAAATGTATTTCAGTAATTTCTCTACATTTCTGGTCCAGTCAGTAATCTAATATTACCGGAGACCACGAACGGGTACTCGTACATATAGAAATCTTTCATTGGCTACATCTGGGATCCATATTTAGGAAGGAAAGGAAATTGGATATTTTATTATTGTATTTTTAATAAATAAATAATGTTTATTTAAACAAGTTTTTGATTGTTTTAATTCGGGAATTTTATTTTTAGGGATTTTTCAGTCATTCCGAATAATAAAATTCCTGAACAGTTTATAATATTACCGAATTTGAAAATTCCCGAATAATAAAATTGCCGAATTATAAAATATCCGAACTAGAATATTCCCAAATTTTAAAATTTCCTTATTTAAACAATTAAACGTTTTTTAGTAAACATTATTTACTTATTAAAAATACAAAAATCATATATTTTTAACAAAAAAAAAAATTTTTTTTCAATGTTAAAAACTGGTAAAATTATTATTTGAATTTAAATTAACTAAAATTAAAAAAAAAAAAAAATTCTGGATGGAAATTTGTATCAATTGTTGTTATTTTAAATTCAAACAATAATTGTGGAAACTTTAAACATTAAAAATAATTTCTTTTTTTTTTGTAGAAATATTTGATTATTGTATTTTTAATAAATATATAATGTTCATTCAAACAAATTTTTGATTGTTTTAATTCGGGAATTTTACAGTGTCGGGAATTTTATTTTTCGGGATTTTTCAGTCATCTCGAATAATAAAATTTCTGAACAGTTTATAATATTACCAAATTGAAAAATTCCCGACAGTTTATAATATTACCGAATTTTAAAATTCCCGAATTTAAATAATTAAACGTTTTTTGATAAACATTATTTAGTTACTAAAAAATCAAAAATAATATATTTTTAATAAAAAAAAAAGAAAATTTTTTTAATGTTAGAAGCTTGTAAAATTATTTTTTGAATTTGAAATAACAATAATTGGAAAAAAAAATACATTTCTGGATGGAAATTTGTATCAATTATTGTTATTTTAAATTCAAACAATAATTTTAGAAACTCTAAACATTAAAAAAAATTTATTTTTTGGTAGAAATATTTTATTATTGTATTTTTAATAAATAAATAATGTTTATTTAAACAAGTTTTTGATTGTTTTAATTCGGGAATTTTAACATAAACTGAATGGAACTTATTCATTAAACTTTTATAGAAAAAACTTTCAAATCACTGGAAATCTTTGAAATCATTAAAGATCTAATAAAATCCTTTGAATCTTGTGACATTTCTTAAAATTCATTAAAATTTTGTGAAATCATTGGACTTTCTAAGAATCCCTTGAAATTCAATGACATTTTATTTACTTTCCAAAGTTCCTTCGGCTTTAACGAACACATTCACATCACTCATCTCGTGATTCGCACTCGATTTGGTCGCACATGCAACATTTTCTACATTATGTTCAAGTCTATTATATCAAGCGTATATTATATTCATTTCTGTACCTCGGTCTGAGACTGTCTATTCAGATAACGAAAAATAACGTGAAAATTTTATTTTTCATGGTTACTTTAATATTTGCTTCTTATTTGGCACTAATTTTGATTCTCAGCTGCCCTGACCAATATATCATTCCAATAAATTTATATTATTACAATTCATAATACGCATTGGTATTGAAAGTTTTTAAAATTGAAAACTTTTTAATTTTCAATCTTATCTTTTACGGTTAAAAGAAAATCTACTTGTCGTATATAAGAATTACTAATAACAAATTTGTAAAATCTTTTTGAGTGAAAAACTTTTGTCAGTAAACTTTTTCCGTACTTTGTGTCGTTTAAAAAAATTTTTTTTTTTTTTTAATTTTGAATGTTATCTTTTACGATTAAAACAAAAAATACGAATCATCACTGGGAATCCGATAAATTTTTTTTTGTCATTTGATTTATTTGTCAAAATTCCCTATAAATGCATTGAAAACGTTGGAAATCTTACAAGTTTCTTCAGAAATCCCTTGACATCTTTGGAAAATGTAGAAGTCCTCTAAAATCCCATGAAATGTTAATTGACGTATTCTAAAAATCTTGGAAATCCTTTTGAAAGCCTTGAAATCCTTACAAGTCCCTCAAAAGTTGATATCTTTTGGAATCCGTCAAAACCTTCTGATATGATTGGAAATCTTTAATATTCCCCGATTATTATATAATATATTAATATTATATATTATATACATAATTAATAATTAATTGTAATTATAATAATTATTATATAAACAAATAATTATTGTAAAAATACGTTGAATTCAGTAAGTTTGAAATCAGTAGAAAGCGGATTAGATAATTTCGAATTGAAAGCCTATGAAATTAAAGAAAAATGTATTAAATGATTTTAAATTTAAAACGTTTCAATTTTAAATTAAAATAAAATTAAATAAATATTTTAGACAGGCAAAAATTTTGAAAAAGGATAATATTTCGAATGGATTAAAAAGCAATTGAACTTGTATCATTTCTAAATAAAAGCTTTTAAAATTGGATGATTTTAAATTGACAGAAATTTAAAACAGAAGCTTTCAAGATTCAAAACCTTTGAACCAAAATTTTTAAATTTAGTCTATTTTATTAGGAAGGAGTTGAAATTGAAAACTAAATTGAATATTTCAAACTGAAAGCTTCTAAAATTATAGAATTCTAAATTTTTATTAAATTTTAAACATTATGATTTAACGTAAAAATTGATTAGACAAGCTTTTCTAAAATAAAAAAATAAATTCACCTTTATTTTCACCGTTCAAAATGAAAAAGTTTATTTATTCAAAAATAAAAAAATGTATACTTCAGAAACTTGAAACTTAAACAAATCTGAAATTCATTTAAGACTAACAAAAATTTAGTCGCGAAGAATTGTTATATTAAAACTTTTTTGTACTCAAATCGTTTAGAAATTAAGAATTTTCAAATTGTCAATTATACTTTTCAAAATGCAACCAATTCAATTTAAGACAGTTTCAAATTTAATAATTTTAGATTTAAATGAAGTTTTTTTATTTGAAAAATGATTCAAAAAGTTCGAAATAAGTTTTAAATTTTCGATTAAAATTGAAATGGTTGAATTTCGAAAAGTATAATTGAAAAACTAAAAAATTAAATTTATAAATAATTAAATTTACTTAAATAACATGAATTTTTAGGAAAATGAAGGTGAATTTATCTTTTGAATATGTAGATGAATGTTGAACCTACAAAGAGGAATTTTCAAGCAATAATGGAATGGTTAAATTTTTAGAAAAAAAATGTAATTTTCAACTCCAAAAAAATACGATTTTTCAGTAAGATAGGTGAATATTTAAAAAAGAAACAATTTTATCTAATTAGTTCAATTTTCAACCAACCAGTTAAATTTTCTACCAAAAAAGATGAATTCTCAACGAAAATGTATTAATTGATTTTTCAACCAAGAAATATTTTAATTCAAATGAAAAACCGTTGAATTCAACCAGAAAAGACAAACTTTCAGCAAAATAGTGGAATCCTGAAACAAATCAGATTGATTTTGTACCAAACAGTTGCATTTTTAACCAAAAAAGATTAGATTTTTATGAAAATATTTGAATTTTCAACCCAAAAAAAAGAATTTTCAACAAAACAGTTGAATTTTCGACCAAAAAAGATTACTTTTTAACAAAATAGTTAAATTTTCAACAAAAGAATTAAATGCTCATAATAATAGATTTTTCAAAAAAAAAAAGAATGTACTTTTAAACGAAAATAGTTTGATTTTCTTATTGGGTTCTATTAATTCACTTCGCTTTTAAGTGCAAAAATGAGAAAAATGGGAAAAAGAGGGAGATTACTAAAAATGGAGGAATGTTTTAAAATGGAGGCAAAGAGGGAATTTAGGGTATAAGATTTTTGAATTGAAAAAATAAATAAATTTTTTTAATTAATTAAGTCTGAGAACATTTCTATGGTCTTAAATTTTTCGAATTACAATAGAAATATTTTTAATTAAATTAAATTTTGTTATTCTTAAAATTTAGGACAATACAAATATTCTTTAGTTTTTTATTTTATTTCTCAATTTTTTAATTGCCAGTAATTGAGTAAGTTTGACATGCCCTTAAGGTGTGTATTTTATTTGTTTTATTTGTTTTAATTTTTTAATTTTTTAATTTTTTAATAGGTATGATGTGGATTTGGAATATATGTTTCCCATGGAACAAAATAATTGTGCAACGGTTCACCTAGGTATCCCACCATGTATCTCCGAAATGATCAAATGTTTGGAAGAAATCTTTTTATAAAATCTTAGATCTTCAAAGATAGATTGTTTTGAGGTTTGAACATATTTTTCTGAAGTCAATAGGTATTTTGAATAATAATTCAAAAAGCAAAAGCATTTTCAAAATTTGTCAGACGATTTTTTTTGGATATACAAATTCAATGCGCGGCTAATCATAGTAATCGGAAAATCGCACAATTCATCCTCACGATATTTTTCGATAATAGGAAAATTATCAGAGTTATAGAATTTGCGAAATTAAAAAAAAAGACAACCTAAATATCAAACCAAACAACGCACGATGTACAAAAAATCCACAATAAGAAGACGTTACTCTTCCGAAGTCCTACAAGATTATGAATTGATAAGATAATAAATTGAATTTTAGGACAAACGACACAAGCTACGGAGAATAAATGTACAACTGTTGCTCACCCGAAAAAGGGCTACTTTGTTTTCAATCAGTTTTTAATAGAATGCGTAGTTTTTGTCTCAATCGTGAAAAATAATATTAACAATAAAAAAATTGAGTTTTTGGAAAAATGACGCAGGGTACGAAAAAAAAATTAGACAAAAAGTTGTGAACCCAAAACACATCTATAAATTTCTTATTTGTCATTTTTGATGAAATGCGTAGTTTTTCTTCCAATCCTAAAAATAAAATAAAATAATTAAAATTTTGAACAAACGACACAAGCTATGAAAAAAATTGATAAACAAAAGTTGCTAATCACAAAAAGAGCCACACATTAGTCATAAATGATTTCTTGATAGGATACTTAGTTTTTGTTCTAATCGTAAAAAATAACATTAGAAATAAAGAAATTGAAGTTTCTGTAAAAATACACACAGGAGACGAAAGAAATTAATAGACAAATATTGTTCAACCGGAAGAGATCTTTCAATTCGTTATAAACTTTTGTTATAAAAATACATTGAAAAAATTAACCTCTTTGAAAAATGACACAAGCTACAAGTCCGTGAATTTCATGAATTCCATAAATTCTTTGACTTCCTTGAATTCCATGAATTCTTTGAATTTATTAAATTCCATTAATTACTTGAAATCCGTGAATTCCATGAATTTCGTGAATGTTGTGAATTATATGAATTCCGTGAATTCGGTTAATTTCTTGAATTTCATGAATTCAGTGAAATAATTCAATATCTAGAATTCCTTATATTCCTTGAATTTCGTGAATTCCATAAATTCCGTGAATTCAGTGAATTCAGTGAATCTCATCAATTCCTCGAATTCTTTGAACTGCACGAATTCCGTGAATTACACGAATTCCGTGAATTCCTCGAATTCCATGAATTTCTCGAATTCCATGAATTTCTTGACTTTCATGAATTGTTTGAGTTCCATGAATTCCTTGAATTCCATGAATTTGTCGAATTCCATGAATTCTGTGTATTCCGTGTATTCCGTGAATTCCTTAAATTCGATGATTTCCTTGAATTCCGCGAATTCCGTGAATTTCATGAATTCATTGAATTGTATTCTAATTCTATAATTGTATTCTGTGAATTCCACGAATTTCCTCGAATTTCGTGAATTCCACGAATTTCCTCGAATTTCGTAAATTTCACGAATTCTTCGAATTCTGTGAATTCCTTAAATTCCATGAATTTTATGAATTCTGTGAATTCATTGAAGTCCATGAATTTCGTGTATTTCGTAAATTCCTCGAATTCTGTGATTTCCTTGAATTCCGAGAAATCCATTAATACTTTGAATTCAGTGAATTCCTTGAATTCCGTGAATTTCTTAAAATCCTTGACTTCCATACACTTCACTAATTCTGTGAATTTCATGAATTACGCGAATTCCCCTATTATCATGAATTTCGTTAATTCCATGAATTCCATTAATTCCATGAATTCCTTGAATTCCCTGAATTCCGTGAATTCTTTGAATTCCTCGAATTCGCTGATTTCCCTGAATTCCGTGAAATGCATGAATACTTTGAATTCAGCGAATTCCCTGAATTCCGTAATTTTCAGGAGAAAAAATGTCCGAAAAGTGTCAAAACCGCTATAGGCCACAATAACAAAAAGAACATCAAAAATTTAGAAGGTAAATTTTCTGAGGAAAAATTTTCTGGAGGAAAAAATTTTTTCCGCAAAATGGCAAAAGCGATATAGGCCTCAATAACAACAATAACATTGAAAATTTCCAAAATATATTTTCTGAGGAAAAATTTTCTGTAGAACAAAATTTTTGCGAAAAATGTCAGAAGCGCTATAGGCCACAATAATAACAATAACATTAAAAATTTCGATGGTTTATTTTCTAAGGAAAAGTTTTCGGGAGATAAATTTTTTTCCGAAAAATGTCAAAAGCCCTATAAGCCTGACACACAACAATAACATTACAAATTTCGATAGTGAATTTTCTGAGGAAAAATTTTCCAGAGAAAATTTTTTATCCGAAAAATTTCAAAAGCGCTATAGGCCTCAATAACAATAATAACATCAAAAATTTCGATGGTAAATTTTCGGAAGAAAAATTTTCTGGAGAAAAAATTTTCTGGAGAAAAATGTCAAAAGCGCTATAGGCCACAATAACAAACAATAACATAAAAAATTTTGATATTATATTTTGTGAGGAAAAATTTCCAGGGAAAAACTTTTTTCCGAAAAATGTAAAAAGCGCTATAGGCCTCCATAACGACAGCAACATTACAAATTTCGATAGTGAATTTTCTGAGGAAAAATTTTCTGAAGAACAAATTTTTTCGAAAAATGTCAAAAGCGCTATAGGCCACAATAACAACAATAACATTAAAAATTTTGATAGTAAATTTTCTGAGGAAAAATTTTCAGAAGAAAAAATTTTTTCCGAAAAATGTCAAAAGCGCTATAGGGCTCCATAACAACCATAACATTACAAATTTCGATAGTGAATTTTCTGAGAAAAAATTTTCTGGATAAAAATTTTTCCCGAAAAATTTCAAAAGCGCTATCGGCGACAATAACAACAATAACATTAAAAATTTCGATAGTAAATTTTCTGTACTCCTAGGTGTCAAAGTGCCACGGGTATGGTCACTCTACACTCATACTTTTTGAAATTTAAAATATTCATGGAGAATACATGAAAAAACTTAACCTATGTAGGAATAATAACCTATGTGAGCAATAAATATAGTATAAATTATTCGTTCTGGTGAGATTTTTTCCCTTACTCTAATTTAAAAATATTCTATACAGTGTATATTCTAATAGGTAATAAGTTCATCATCATATTAATTTTGAGGAGTAAAAAATTATCAATAATAGTAAAAATATCAAGTATCCGAATAGTTACAATATCGAATTTTGTTATTTAAATTTGCATAATTATAGTTTAAAATCACTTGTGCACGGTTTGTATTTGATTTCGTAATATTTGTGTACAAAAAAACTGGCGTTTATTTCTTTGAACCAGTTAATTACACCGGCAGACAAAAAAAAAGTGGTCTGCCCGGCGGACTACACCGGCATATCTATATGTTTTTGGGGTCGCTGGATCCGAATCCAGGGTCCAAATACCTAAGTTAGCTCGTATTTTTCCAAAAAATGCAAAAATAGACGTAAAATCGACGAAAAAAGCGATTTTTCTGGTATATTTTTACAAAAAACAAAGTATTTTCATGTTCAGTGGACTTAACCAGCATATCCATATGTTTTTTGGGTCGCTGAATCCGAATCCGGGGTCCAAATATCCAAGTTAGCTCGTATTGTTCCTAAAAACGCAAAAATAGACGTAAAATCGACGAAAACAGCGATGTTTCTTGTATATTTTTACCAAAAAAGATATCTTCATGCCCGGTGGACTTAACCAGCATATCTATTGGGATCTGAAATACAACGATGCGCCAACTGGTGGCCAAACGTAGTACTAAAAGAATGGGGTCGTATTCGTCATATTACCTGGTTTTACTACTTGGCCTATTTGAATTTTATAATAAAAATTATTATATTAATATTTAGTTGAGTTTAAAGCAATATAATCAATAAGAAATGAAAGTAGCACCAGAAGACATGTTTGGATTGAAGCCGATGGGATGGAACCGATTATTGGAGCAATATTCATGGAAAAGAGCAGTGAATATCAATTCATTTTAATCAAGAGTATTATACTAGGGTTTGAAAGTAATTATTCACTATAAGATTTTCAAAATATTCAATTGAAATTCAACTTTCTTCTGCAGTGGTGGCGCTGTCATAACTACTGGCATAGAAAGCTCTCATTTTAAACATCGCAGAGCCTGGATTGAAGCCGAACGTCAGTCCGACGTTAAATTCAGGTTTGATTGTAGTCAGAAAATTTGTAGACATCATTCAAAACCCCTTGAGAATAAAATTATTTGAATTTCCCGAAATATTTGAATTTTTTGAATTATCGCAATTATCCTTCTTCTCTCAATTCTCCTACATCTTCGAAATCTCCTAATTCTCTTAATTCTTTGATTCCCAAAATTCCTTGAATTTCCTGAATTCCTTGTATCCTCAAAATTCTTCGAATTGCCTAAATTCCTTCATTTACCTTATTCCTTGAATTTTCTTTTGTCCTTGAATTTCCTGATGTCCTTGGATTCCTAGAGGCTCCCGAAATTCTCTAAATTTCATTTCTTGAATATCCTGATATCCTCAAATTACTCGGAATTATTTTAATTCCTTAAATGTTCCTAATTTCCTGAGTACACTGAATTCATTATTTTTCTTCATTACTAGAATTGTTTTCATTCCTTGAATTCTCTAAATTTCCGAAAATCCCTCAAATCATCGGAATTCTCTGAAATCCTTAGATTCAAATAGTACGTCATTCATCCAGTAATACGTAATTTAGTTGAGCTGCTTCACCTGTGAGTTTGAACATTAATACACGACGGAACAACGCTGATAGGAAGACATGCATGTTTAGGTCAAGTCATTGCGATACACACCACTTTTAATCAACAAAAATGTGTCGCCAGGAAGCGCTGTTTTCATTGAAAATAAATTAAAACTTTACATCCAAAACAGACAGAACTTGTTGCTTGGCGAACGCAGACTGACGAGATGAGGAAAGAATTTTCGTAAGACATCTCTGCTTTACCATGTCAGCGATTCAGCTGGCGATTTTTTTCCGAATAGTAGGTGCCCAAGAACAAAGTCTTAGATTTTTCGTATCAGAACTTTATGCGACATTGTTTTTTTATATTTGATTTTTTCGTCAATGTGACTTTCCTAATAAAACCTGCATAAATAGGCAATTCATAATCGACTAGTTCACGATGATTCTTTTCGTTAACAAATTAAAAGTCTAGACGATTTCCACTCAAAAATCGCAAGTGTTCAAACATTTATCAACCAAATATTTCATTTTTAATGGGGTTTTCAAGCTAACAATCAAATTTTCAACTGAAAAGTTCAATTTTCTACCAAGAACAAGACGAACTTTCATCAAAATATATAAATTTTCAACAACATTGTTACATTTCAAACCAGACAAATGAATTTTCAATCAAAAAGATTAATTATGAATCAAAACGGATCAATTTAAAGATGGTGGTATGAAAATACTTTCAATTATTAATTGATTATGAGCAAAAAGGATTAATTTTTAGCAAAATACATGTATTTTGAAAGAAATTTTTCAACCAAATATTTTAACTTTTAATATCCCTTTCGACCTCATAATTAAATTTTCAACCAAAACGTTTATTTCCTTCCAAGAAAAGAACAAATTTTCAATAAGATTCATGAATTTTAAACCAAAAAAATAAATTTTCAACGAAATAGTTAAATTTTCAACTAAAAAAATGAATTTTCAACCAAAATGGTGTATGAAGCATCTAAAAGATTAATATTATTCCACAAATGACAAAGTTTCAACAACATACAGGAATTTTCCACCAAATTGCTGAATTTTCAACCGAAGAAGATAAGTATTAAAATAAACGTCGAATAGTTAAGTTTTCAGATCAAAAACTTCATTTTCAGAAAAAAAGGAATTGAAAAAAGGAGTTGAATTTTCACGCAAAGAAAATAAGTTTGAACTAAAATAATAACTGTATAACCCAAAAGATGAATCTTTTACCAAGAAGACTGAATTAAAATCTGCTTTGGTTGAAATTCAACTTTTATACTTTTCGTAAAGATTTAAAAGATTTCGAAATATTTCAAGAATTTTAGTAGATTTCACAGAGATTTTAATTTATTTCAAAGACATCAACAGATTTCAAGAGTGATCAGCCCCTCGTTCGAAAATAATTCAGGATTCTATTATTTAATCTTTAATAAAAATTTAATTATATATTTCAATTTTCAACAAAAAAGTTGAACTTTTAACCAAATAGTTCAACTATCAACCTACAAAGATGAATTCTTAACAAAAACGACGAATTTTCAACCAAGAAAATTAATTTTCAGAGAAAAGACAAATTTTCTAATAAATAGTTCAATTTTCAAGTGAAACAGATAAATTTTCAGTAAAAAAATCCAACCTAAGAGATGAATTTTCAATTAAAATCACGAATCTTCAACCAAACAAAAAAAAAAGAATTTTCAACAAAATAGTTCCACTTTCAACCCAAAATAAAAATTTTCTAATAAAAAAGACGAATCTTTAATAAATAATGATTTTTCAGTCTAGACATAAAAAGATGTAATCCAAATTGTTGAACTTTCAAGCAAAGATACAATTTTTTTGTAAAACAGTTGCATTTTTCAACCCGAAAAAGATTATTTTTCTACCAATAAAGACGAACTTTTAACTAAAAAAGATTAATTTTTAGAAGAAAAAATGGAAAAGTTACATTTTCTTGTAAAAAATTAATGTTAAATAAAACAAAACGAATATTCAACAAAATAGTACAATGTTCAATCAAAGAGATAGACGCTCAAACAAAAAAAATATTAACAAAATGATTACACTTTTACCCAAGTATTTGAATTTTCAATTTAAAAAAATCTGTTTTCAGCCAAAAATGAAATAGCTACATTTTTAGTTAGAAAAATTAATTTTCGACAAAAAAAATAGATTTCAACAAAATATAGTTGCATTTTGAACTAACGAAATAAATTTTCAACAAAAATGATTAATCTTCAACTGGAATAGTTGAGTTTAAAATTTTTTTAGGATTCATAAGATATCACACAATGGGCTCAGTATTTTATTATGTATAAATAATTAGATAAAAATATTTTTTCGTCGTTTACCCGTGTAGAAATTGCGATCGGGATTTAAAAGTGCCCTGGCTAGTTTTCCCTATTTGTGATCGGGCGCTGATGAGGAAAAAAAGAGAGGGTCTTTGGTTGGAAATTTAACTATTTCAGTTGAAGATTCACAATTGTAGTGGAAAATTTATCTCTTTGGTTGAAAATTTAACAAATTTTGAGTAAAGTCTTTGTTTCTTTTTCGAAAATTTATTTTATAACTAAAAATATAACTATTCCAGTTCAGGACTTATAATTTTAGTTCAAAATTTATCTCACAGGTTAAAAATTCAACTATTTTATTGAAAATTCAGTTTTTTCACTTAAAAATTTGCTTTTAAAATGAAAATGTAACTACTCCCGTTAAAGATTCATTATTTTACTTGAAAATTCATTTTTTTTTTAAATTTAACGATTTTGTTGAAAACTCGATCGTTCGTTGAAAATTAATTTCTCAACTGCAAAATTTGATTACTCCAAAGAAAGATTCATCTTCTGATTTAAATACATCTCTTTGGTGAAAATTTGACTATTTTGGTGAGAATTTGTAATTTTTTTTCTGAAAATTAAATTTTTGACTGAAAATTTAACGATTTAAGTTGAAGATTCATCATTGTACTTAAAAATTTATTTCTTTATCGTTGTTTGTTTGATGAAAATTTATTTTATAACTAAAAACTTAACTATGCCAGTTAAAGGTTCATTATTTTAGTTGAAAACTCATTTTTTTCGTTGAAAATTTAACTATTTTCTTGAAAACTCTTTTGTTGGTTGAAAATTTATTTTTCAACTGCAAAATATAAACACTCCAGAGAAAGATTCATCTTCTGATTTAAAAATTCACTTCTTTGTTTGAGAATTTAAACTTTTTGGAAAATTTTTTGTTTTTTTTTGTTTTTAAATTAAATTTTTAACTGAAAATTCAACTATTTCAGTAATTTGTTAGTAAATTAGTATAGCATGGTTTTGCTTAACTACTAAATAGGCGTAAGCTGATTGATTTTCGATTATTCAAATATGAGGAAACATCACAATGCACTCATTAGTAAGAAGTATTTAGATGATTGAAATATCCTCGTGCAAATTGAATTGACAATGAAAGTGAGAGGAATTAGAAATGGCGCTTCAGTTCCTATATTCTGTATTTTCAAGCCGTACAATAAACATTCAAGTAATTTTGCGCATGAAATATAAATTTTTCATTTAGTTATAAAAAATAGTTTTTGATGCAGAAATTTGCTTAATGTATATTCACAATGAATTCGATTATAAAAAATTTCAGGAAATCTATTGAGTATATAATTTTAATGAAAAATGACTTATTATTATACAAAAATAATTAACATCTTTTAAGGAGAAGCAGACATTTTCGAAGATTCATATTTAGTTTTGGAATCTGTAAGATGGATCTGGCGACTCTCTGGAATTTGTATGGTTGTAGTAAAAGGTTCAGTTGGCCGTAGAACGTACGCCATTATTAATTTTTTTTTCATACAGCATATTTATATTATTAGCACTTTTCACCGCTTTTATAGTGTGAAAATACGACCTTTGTTGCTATTTCATTCATTCTTCTACCTCATCCAATTAAGATAAAGCACGCATGCTTAAATGTAGAAAATAAGAATGATAATCATTGTTTTAAATCGGCTGTTCTATCAGCATTATATCCAGCTTCACAGAGTACCAATGGTGTTTCTAATTATTATATGTGTGAAGATAGCTTAGATTTCACTAGTATAGACTTATCTGTTCTAGTTGGTAAACAACTATCTAACACAAACTATGAAAATAAGGAAAAGGTACCGTTTCTCGTGTATGCTAATCCTGCCAAATGGTTTGCAAACGAATTGCAACAATTGGCATAAGATTCTGAAACAGTATTCATGTGCCCCATACCTATGGAGAACTTGACTGCTGAGCAGAAGGCTGCCTTTAGGGAAGCTGCTACCTACCAGTAACTATTTTGATAAAAACTCTTCTTGCTTTTGTTAAAAATTATTTTTCCTGACTGAAAATTTAATTATTCCGTTTCTAGATGAAAATTTTACTATTTTACTGTACATTCGTCCGCTTGAATAGAAAATACATACTTTTTGGGTTCAAAATTAACCTTTTTTGGTAGAAAAGACCTTTTTTTGTTATTGAAAATTCATCTTTCTTGGTTTAAAATTAACTTCGTTGTCAAAAATTCCACTTTTAAAAAAAATTAAGTTTTTGGTTTGAAAATTGAACTATTTGGTTTATAATGCAACTTTTGGGTTAAAAATTAATTTTCTTTTGTTGAAAATTCATCTTTCTTTATTGAAAATTAATTTTTTTGTTAAAAATTCATCATTTCTGGATTCATTTTTTTGTTGTTGAAAATTCCACTCTATTATTGAAAATTAATCTTTTTTTGGTTGAGGATTCAACTATTTTCTTGAAAATTCCTCTTCTTTGGTTGAATTTAACTGTTTTTGATTTAAAAGAAAAATACTTTTTGGTTGAAGTATCAACCGTTACATTTTTCGTTGAGAATTTTGTTGTTTGAAAATCTACCTGTACTTGGTTGAAATTGGAATTAATTGATGAAAAAATCATTTTGTTGGTTGAAGATTCTCAATTTCAATAAAAAGTCCATCTCGTTCGTTGAAAAATGAAAACAATTTTCTTGAAAATTCGTCTTTTTTTTCTGAATAAAAATATTTTTAACTGAAAATTTCATTATTCCATTTTCGGTTGAAAATTCTTATTTTTTAGTTGAAAATTCAACTATTTGGTTAATAAATTAAATGTTTGTTTGAAAGTACTTCTTTTTTTGATAATTTAACTATTCGGTTGAAAATTCATCATTCATGGACAAAAAAAAACTTTCTTTGGTTTAATTCAAATGTTTTTGATTTAAAAGCAAAGTTTTTTTGGTTGAAATATCAACCATCAAATTTTTCATTCATTTTATTGGTTGAAGATTCATCATTTCAGTTAAAAATTCATCTTTTCTTATTATTGTTTATTAGAAAAAATGTAAATATATGAAATTCGCCAAAATTTTTAAACCAAAAAGATTTTTTTTTTAATTTTGAAATCAAAGTAAGAACAGAAGCTATTGACGAATTAGAAATTTTTTTTACTTTTTTCTTGTGCCAACTTAGCAATCCGTATTATTAAAAATTCAGTGATTAAAAAATTAATTAAATCGTTAGAACAAAGTCTCAGAAATTATTTTTGTAGAAGAAAAAAAATTTGTTTCTAGATATATTATATTTGAAAAAGGAAAAAAACGTTTTCAGAAATATATATCTTAAAGATTTTTTCCTCATTTGATATTTTTCAAAATCAGTAGGCATTTTGAATTGTAAATACTAGTGATCTTCATGTAAAATAAAAAAAACAAAACATTTTTGACATTGGAAACTCTAATTGGATACTTTTTCTTTGTTAAAAATTACACACAAATTATTTTTAAAATATAGATTTTCAAACTAAAAAAAGAGTTTATGTTTGTATTTTACATGTAGTTCACTAGTAAGTAAAATAAAAAATTCTCATTGATTAAAAAAAATTTCAAATCGAGAATATCTTTTTTCGGGTTTTCCCGGCAATTTCGGCAAAAGTTTGGCTCACTGATTTTGGAATATATCAAAAACTTGTGTTTGACTTTTTTTAGTATTTTTTCAATTTTTCTCGAGAAGGGTTGTTTTAATGAAGAAAATTAAAACAGCAAAAACGATATATTTTAAAGAGATGTACAACTTTTATTACAATTTTTTTTAAATGTTAGGTCCAAAAAATAAAAAATGATGCCTAATTTTTTTTTTAATCGATTTGCATATTAATTCTGATTATTTTTCATTCTAAAAATATTTTAAGAGAAAAATTTAAATAATCGATTCCTCCCTTTTTGAAAAAATTGATTTTTTTAAATTAATTAATTTCAATAAGAATGAGGTAATAGTTTATCAATGTTAACAAACATAATTGTTTAAAAAACTTATCATTATTCTTAATAATATTGTCAAAACAATTTTTCTGCAAAACCGTTAAATTTTTAACCGGAAATTATAAATTTTCATAAGAAAAGTTAATTTTCAACCAAACTGTTGAATTTTCAACCTAAAAATGATCTTCCAGTCAGGAATGAAAAATTTCAACCAAATTGTTGAATTTTCAAGCCAAACAGATCCTTCAGACAGCAAAAGAATGTCAACCAAATTGTTGAATTTTCAAGCCGAAAAGACAAATTTTCTACAAAAAAGTTCAATTTTCAGCCTGAAACTAGGAATTTTCATCAGAAAAGTTCATTTTCAACCAAAAAAGATCTTTCAGTCAGGAAAAAAAATGACTTGCATATTGTTGAATTTTAAAGCCAAAAAGACCAATTTTCTACAAAACAGTTAAATTTTGAACCCGAAATTATGAATCTTCATCCGAAAAGTTAATTTTAATGCAAATACTTGAATTTTTGACCCAAAAAACGTATTTTTAACCAAATATGTTCATTTTCAACCAAGATATGAATTTTCATGTAAAATAATGAATTTACAAACAAACAAAATTAGTTTTTAACAAAGTAGTTCCACTTTGAATCAAATAGTTGAATTCTCAGTCATTTTTTAACAAAAGAAGATGAAATTTATACCAAATGAGATAAATTTTCAACAAAATAGTTGAATTTTCAACAAAAAAAGATTTTCAGTCAAGGAAGAATAAAATCTTCAACGAAATTGTTGAATTTTCTAGCCAATAACAGTTTTTCTGCAAAACAGTTACATTTTCAACCGGAAATTATAAACTTTCGTCAGAAAAGTTAGTTTTAAACCAAATACTTGAATTTTCGACCCAAAAAACGTACTTTTAACCAAATATGTTCATTTTCAACCAAGATATGAATTTTCATGTAAAATAATGAATTTACCAACAAAAAAATTAGTTTTTATCAAAGCAGTTCCACTTTGAACCAAATAGTTGAATTCTCAGTGATTTTATAACAAAAGAAGATGAAATGTATACCAAATGAGATAAATTTTCAACAAAAGAACTCTTTTGGTAAAAAATTTCACTATTTAGTTGAGAATTTAATTATTTTTGTAAAATTCAAATATTTGGTTGAAATTTTTTTTTTCAGTCGAAAATCTAAAGACGTTCGTCTTTTTTAGATGTAAAATTCTTCCTTTTGGATTAAAAATTCATCTTTTGTTGTAAAAAATGTCATCATTCTTGATTAAAAAAAGCATCTTACTTGGTTAAAAAAGAACTTTGTTTGTTTAAAATTCAATTGTCTTCTAAGAAAAATTTTTTTAGCTCTAAAATTCAACTATTTGGTTAAAAAAATCATTTTTTTGGTTGATGGTTCATCTCTTTGGTTGAAAATTAACTATTTTGTTGAAAATTCGTTTTTTGTTGAAAATTAATTTTTTTAACTGCAAGTTCCATTGTTTAAATGGTTGAAAACACGTTTTTTTGTCGAACGTAACTCTTTCTTATTTAAAATTATTATATTTTTTGGTTGAAAAATCAACCGTTAGACTAGAACTTTGTTTGTTCTTGTTGAGAATTCAATTATTTTGCAGAAAATTGGTTATGTTAGGTTACTTTTAACCGTTTTTTATTCAAAATAAAAATTTTTGTTGTTAAAGATTCATTTGTTTGGTTGAAAATTATAATATTTTGACGAATATTCGTTTTTTAATTGAAAATCAATTTGTTCAACTGAAAATTCAACTATTGGGTATAAAATGTATGTATCTTGTTGTAAATTCGTCTTTTTTATTGAATTAAACTTTTTTTTATTTAAAATTTAAATCTTTTGTTTCTGATTTTTTTTAAAATTAAACTATTTGGTTAAAAATTTATCTTTCTTGGTCGAAAATGAACTTTTTTGTTGAAAATTCACCTTCTCAATTTTAAATTTAATGGTCTTCTAAAGCATTTTCCTTTCTATCTTGAAAACTCAACTCTTTTGAAGCAAATTTATCTTTTTTAATAGAAAAACTTTTTTTCTTGAAAATTTAATTACTTTGTTGAAAAAGAGCTATATATATATATATATATATATATACTTAAAACATATTTAGATGTTTCAAAAAGATTCTAAATTAATTGGAACCTTTAAAAGATTTTCAAGAAGACAAAAAATGTATAGTTTTGAATATTTTAAAATAAAACTTCTAAATCTTTTATGCATTTTGAAAAGTTTCACGATAATAACTCATTATTTATTTTCAAAAATTAATGTTTAGAGAATATTTAAAAAGAGTTTAAAACATTTGGAAAGATTTCAAAAATCATTTGAAAAGATTTCCAAAAATTTCAAACAAAATATAAATTTTGGAATATTTCTAAAAAGATTTGAAACCATTTTAAAAGCTTTCTACCAATGTTTAGAAAAATCTGAAAAATTTGAGGCCAGTTTTTTTAATCTAAAAAGATTTTTCAAAATTTTAGGAATTATTCAAGACACTTTAAAATGAAAATGTTCCAGAAGTCCTAAATAGCTTTTAAACTGACTTGAATTTTTTCTAAAATATTGCAAAATCCTGTAAAATAAAAAAATTAGACTTTTATAGAATTTTAAGAAAAATTGTGCAAAAATTCGAATAATTTAAAAAGATATTTAGAAGGTTGAAAAGTTTTGGGAATGGTTAAAAAATAAATTGAAATTTGAAAAGATTTACAAAAAATCAAAACAAAGTGTAAATTTTTGAATATTTCGAAAAAAATTTCGAAGCTTTTTATGTAGTTTGAAAGGCTTTAAGAAAATAAAGAACTTTTCTTGAGAATCCTGTGAGAAATTTGTTGTTATTATGAAAAATTAATTTTTAAATGAAATTTGAAAAGGTTTTAAAACATTTCAAAGTATTGCTACAAATGTCGAAAAAAATTTAGAAGATTTGAGGGTAATTTTTTTAATTTTCAAAGATTTTTCACAATTTTAGGAATAGTTCGAGTCAGTTTAGAAGATATTTATTTTTCAAACTTCTCAAAGTCCAAATTATCTTTTAAACTAACTCCAATTTTTCGTAAAATTTTGCGAAATCCTGTCAAATAAAAAAAATCTACTTTTCCGACATCTCTGAAATCGAGAAATTAAATTATTTTAAATTATTTTGAGAATTTTCATTATTTTAATTTTAATTTTGTTTTGTTTTGTTGAAAATTAATTTTTTTAACTAAATTGATCTTTTTTAGATAAAAATTCGTCTTTTTTAACAGAAAATTAATCTTCTTGGTTTAAAATTTCCTTTTTTTCTGGTTAAGAAGACAACTGTTTGGATAAATTCAACTGTTTTTTAATTAAAATTAAAATCTTTTTTTAATTAAAATTAAAATCTTTTTTAATATTTACTATTACATTATACGTTAAAATTTATCTTTAGTTGAAAATTCGTTTTCTTTGATAGAAAATAAAGTTTCATAACTCTGGAGATTTAATCATACCTGTTGAAGATTTGATTTTAAATGAAAATTTTTATATTTTGCTTAAAGTTAAACTATTTTATTGAAAAATGATCTTTTATAATGGTGAATTCAACTACTTGGAGAAAAGTTAAACTAACTTATTATAAATTAATTTTTTTGGCTGAAGGTCTCTCTTTGGTTGAAAATTTAACTATTTTCTTGAAAATTTGTTGTTTTTTTGGTTCAAAGCTAATTTTTTTTACTTTTGGTTATAAATACAACTGTTTGGTTGATAATTGATCATTTCCAGTTGAAAATTCGTCTTTTTTGGTCAAAA
>JAABKJ010075445.1:223041545-223169653 GCA_011634705.1 Andricus grossulariae
GGGTTGAAATATCAACTAATTGATTTTTCGTTTAGAGTTCATCCTTTTGTCGCAAATTGAAATTTTCGGGTAGAAAATTCAACTTTCCTACAAAAAAATCGTCTTTTCGGGTAAAAATTTTAATAATTTTATTAAAAATTCAATTATTTTGTTAAAAAGTCATCTTTTTAGTTGACAGTTCAAAATTTTTGCTAAAAATTCAGTTTTATTGTTGTTTAAAATTCATTTTTTTAACTGAAAATGTAACTTTTTTATTTTGGGTTGAAAACTAATTGGTTTTGGTTCTAAAATGTATCTCTTTTAATAGAAATTTTATTTGTTCGGATTGAAATATCAACTATTACATTTTTCTGTTGAGGGCTTTTTTGAGCCCTGATTGAAATTTTTGGGCTCCTTTACTTTTTCCAAAACATCAATTTTCTTGTGGAGGTGCTATCTCACATTAAGCTAGGATATTCACTTCCTAAAAACGCAAAATAATAAAAATGCAATATTATTAGAATTTCGCCTTTTTTGGGCTCTTGAAATCAACAAAAGAATTTCCCCAAAACAAACCTTAATCTCCAAAATCAACCCCCTTCAAAAAATTTGAATTTTCCGCAAATTTAATCCTGGCATTATTTTGGGCTTTTTCTGGGCCCCTCGAAAATACCCACTCCGATTTTTGGGCTCCAAGCCCTCGACATTCAAAATCAACCCCTTAGCACAACGCAGATATGAGTTTGTCAAAAAAAAATCTTTTTGGGAATTTTATAGTGTGGAAGGAGTCTCTGATTTTTGGGCTCCTCGAAAATACCTACCCCGATTTTTGGGGTTCAACCCTTAACATTAAAAATCAACCCCTTATTACAAAGCAGATATGACTGTGTCAAAAAATGATCTTTTTGGGAGTTTAACAGTTTGGATAGATTCCCCGATTTTTGGGCTCCAACCCTTAACACTATAAATCAACTCCAATCAAGTGGAATCAAGTGTAAGTGGAGATGCTAACTCAATGTAAGGTAGCACCTCCACAAGAAAATTGATTTTTTGAAAAAAGTGAAGAAGCTTAAAAATTTTAATTGGTGCCCAAAAAAAGCCCTAAAAAATTCCAAAATTCTGATCTATGACAAATTTTAAAATTCGATTGTGAGGGGTTGATTTTTAATGTTGAGTGTTGGAGCTTAAAAATCGGAGTGAGTATTTTCGAGAAGCCCAAAAATCAGAGACTCTATCCACACTATAAAATTTCCAAAGATATTATTTTCTGAGAAAGTCATATCTGCGTTTTGCTAAGGGGTTGATTTTTAATGTTAAGGTTTGGAGCCCAAAAATCGAAGTGAGTATTTTCGAGGAGCCCAAAAATCAGAGACTCCTTCCACACTATAAAATTTTCAAAAATTAATTATGTTGGTAAAAAATTCAACTGTTTGATGAAAAAATTTTGTATTTTGTTGAGAATTCATTTTTTTTTAAATAAAATTAATCTTCTGTGTGAAAAATTCTTTTTTTTTTGGTTAAAAATTAATCTTCTTTGTTAAAAATTCAACTATTTGGTTAAAATTTTATGTATTTTTCTAAAAATTAATCTTTTTTGGTAGAAAATTAAGCCTCTGTGTCGAAAATTCATATTTTTGGTTGAAAATTGAACTACTTCTTTGAAAATTATAATATATTGTTAAAAATCTATGTATTTTGTTAAAAATTCATATTTTCTGGTAGAAAATAAATCTTCTTGATTAAAAATGAATGTATTTTGTTCAGAATTCATCTTTTTTGGTTGAAAATTAAACTATTTGCGTGAAAATTGAACTATTTGGTTAAAAATCTATTTATTTTATTGAGAATTCATATTTTTTAATAGAAAATTCATCATTTGCTTGAAAAAATCATATTTTCGATTGAAAATTGAGCTATTTGGTTGAAAATTCAACTATTTGGTTACAAATTATGTATTTTATTAAAAATTTATATTTTTGGTAAAAAATTAATCTTCTCGGTTAAAAATTCAACTATTTTTTTACAAGTTCATGTACTTTAATAAAAATTCATCTTTTTTGGCAGAAAATTAATTCTCTGTGTCGAAAATTCATATTTTTGGTTGAAAATTGAACTACTTCTTTGAAAATTATAATATTTTGTTAAAAATCTATGTATTTTGTTAAAAATCCATATTTTGTGGTAGAAAATAAATCTTTATGGTTAAAAATGTATGTATTCTTTTCAAAATTCATCTTTTTGGTTGAAAATTGAACTATTTTTGTGAAAATTGAACTATTTTGGTTAAAAATCTATGTATTTTGTTGAAAATACATATTTTCTGGTAAAAAATGAATCTTCTTTGTTAAAAATTCAACTATTTGGTTAAAAATTTATGTATTTCGTTAAAAAATAATCTTTTTTGTTAAAAAATTAATCCCTTTCGAATATTTTGATTTTATTCAAATGGTTTTGGAGATGATAAAATGATCTTGAATCTTCAAAAAATTTTTGTTAAATCATCTGAAATTTTTGCAAAATCTTTGAAATCTTTCTGAAACTTTGGCGAAATCTTTGAAATTCCTTGTTTAATCTATTAAAATCTTCTGAAATCTTTTGTGATTCTTGAGAATCTTTCAGAAATCTTCTAAAATCCTTAGGAATCTTTCTAAAATCTTTGAAATCTTTTGAAACCATTGACATCTTTTGAATCTGTGTATTGTTTGAAATATTTAAGAAATTTTTGCGAAATCTTCAAAATTTTTGTGAAATCTTCTGCAATTCTTTCTAATGTTACGATTTTTTTAAATTTTGATTTGCAGATGATGAAATGATCTTGAATCTTTGAAAATTTTTTTTTAAATCTTCTGAAACTTTTTGAAATCTTCAAAATCAAAGAAATGTTTGCGAAATCTTTAAAAATTTTGTTAAATCGTCTGCAATTCTTTCAAATGTGACGATTTTCTTCAAATGGATTTGGAGATGATAAAATGATCTTGAATCTTCAAACATTTCTTGTTAAATCTTCTGAAACTTTTGCGAAACCTTTTAAATCTTTCTGAAACTTTTGCGAAATCTTTCAACTTTTTTTAATTTTTTGTTTAATCTTTTAAAATCTTCTGAAATGTTTTTAAATTCTTTAGAATCTTTTAGAAATCTTCTAAAATTGTTTGGAATCTTTCTGAAATCTTTAAAATCTTTTGAAATCATTGAAGTATTTCAAATCTGTGAAATGTTTAGAATCTTTAAAAAAAATTTGTTGAATCTTCAGAAACTTTTTGTAATCTTTGAAATCTTCCTGAAAATTTCGCAACATCTTTCAAATTTTTTGTTTAATCTTTAAAAATCTTCTGAAATTCATTAGAATCTTTCAGTGATCTTCCGAAATCCTTTGGAATCTTTCTGAAATTTATGAAATCATTGAAATCATTTGAATATGTGAAATATTTTAAATCTTTGAGAACCAAAAAGCTAATGTTCAAAAAAAGAGTGAAACTTTCAAACCAAAAAGATTAATTAATTACTAAAATGTTAAAGCTTCAAAAAAGAAATGTAAGAAAATTGTTCAATTTTCAACCAATCAGTTGAATTTTCAATAAAAATAAATAAATTTTCCATGAAGAAGATTAATTTTCTATGGAAAATAAAAGAAATTTTCAACTAAAAGAGATCAATTTTTTAACCAAAAATGGAATAGATAAATTTTCATTCAAAAAAAGAAATTTTCAAAAAAATGGATCAGTTAAATTTTCATTAAAAAAAAAATTAATTTTCAACCAAAAAACGAATGTTCAACAAAATAGTTGAACTTTAAAAACAAGGAGATGAATTTTTTACGATAATGTTAAATCTTCAACAAAAAAAGCATTTTTCAATAAAGTTTTTCAATTTTTAACCAAGGTGTTGAATTTTCTACCAAAAAAGATGAATTCTTAATCAAGAAAATTAATTTACTGTCAAAAAAAATTTTGATCTGAGAAAAGTACATTTTCAGACAAAAATTAAATACCTAAATTAAAATCCAAAGAATTAAGTTTCAGCCGAAAAAAAAACCGATTTTTTTAACAAAATTTTAAAACTTTCGAACAAAGAAAAACGATTTTTCAAAAAAATGGTTAAATTTGCAGCCTAGGTAATGAATTTTCAACTCAAAGGATGAATTATTCGAGCAAAAAAAAATAATTTTGGATAAAATGGTTGAATCCACCAACAAAAAAGAATAATTTACAACCAAAAAGTTGAATTTTCTACAAAAAAGGATGACTTTGCGAAAAAAATGTTAGAATTTGCAACAAAATTATTAAATTATTAATTAAATAATAACATTGTTGACCAGAAAAAAGATATTTTCAAACAAAAATAAAATAATAAACTGAGGAAAAGAAAAAAACGGGGAAAAGGGAAATAGGGAAAAGACATAATTAGTAGACTAAAGGATAATAGTTTAAATAACAATAAAGTTTTTTTTCATTTAAATTAATTATTCATTACAGTGCATTCGACCAAGAAATATGAATTTTCAAGAAAAGATCTGAAACTTCAATTAAAAAAGTTTCTACCCATAAACTGATTAATATTTTTGATATGAAAATTCGATAATTTTGTTGAAAATTTATGTATTTTGTTAAAAATTCCAGAATTTTGATAGAAAGTCCAAATTTTCTCAAAAATTAACTTTTTTTTAAGGGAAATTTAACTCTTTTGCAGAAAATTAGTCTTTTTCGGTTTCAAAATGATAGAAAATTCAACTATTTGGTTAATAATTAACTTTTTTGTGGAAAATAAATATTTTCGGTATGAAAATTCAACCATTTGGTTGCAAATTTATGTATTTTATCAAAAAGTTCACTATTTTGGTAAAAAGTCCAAATTTGATTGAAAATTAACTTTTTTGTTATATAGTTATGTAATATAAAGTAAATTTGTAGATTTTGTGGAGATAAATAATTTTTAATCCAAAATTTTGTTTTTTCACATAATTTTTCTGGAAAATGGAATTTTTTATTTTTTTTTTCAAAAGCCTTGTCACGATTAAAATGAAAACTATACATCCTATAAAAAAATGGGCAAAAAATATAAGTGAGGGTATTTGAGAAGATCGACTTTTAATATTTTCAGAAAAACTGCCGCTATTTTGTTAATTTTTGAAGTTTTAAGAATTTTTTTTGTGGATTTCAAAAGAAGACACTGAAACACTTATGAAGGTTCAAAGAAAAAATTTGGGGTTTTTTGAAAAACTTTTTTTGAATATCGGAAAAATATGTATCACTTAATTTCCTCTTAAAATTTTTTTATTAAAAAATTTTACTTTTTTCACAGAAATTTCTTCTTCTCAACGAAATAGTTTAGTTTTCTAGCCAAAAAGATGAATTTTCAATCAGAAATTTACTTTTCCACAAAATGGTTGAATTTTCAAGTGAAATATTTAATTTTTAACAAAAATTCGAATTTTCTACAAAACAATTTTTGGAATTTTTAACGCGAAAAAAGTTGAATTATCAACGGGTTTCAGCTGTGGTCATCACTTTGTGATCGAATCTGCCCCCCCCCCAACGCCTCCGCAACTTTTACTTATCATTTTTGAACTTTGGGAAGTGCTGCGCGAAACTTTCACCCTGTACGAAGACCTGCCCGATGTTTGCAATGCAAATTCTTAGTATTTTTCGACTTTGGGGAGTAATGACCCAATCTGCCATCCTGTGGGTAGACCTGCCCGATGTTGCCAGGCAAATTCTCAGTGTTTTTTGACTTAAGGAAGTGATGACCAAATCTCCCGTCCTGTGATAAGACCTGACTGATATTGCTAGGCTTCTACTTAACATGTTCCGACTTTAAAAAGTGTTGTCCGAAAACTCCACCCTGTGGAGTTCGATGTTACCAAGTAGGTACTTAGTGTTTTTTGACTTTGCGGAGTGATGATCAAGTATGCCACCCTGTGGAAAAACATGCCTGATATTCCCAGGCTGCTATTGAGAGCATTTTTGCTTTGTAGAGTGATAAACAAATATGCCACCCTTTGGGAAGACCTAGCCGATGTTGCCAGGCTGCTACTCAGCATTTTTTTACTTTGGAAAGTGATGCCCGAAACTGCCACCCTGTGGTAAGACCTGCCTGATGTTGCCAGCCAAATTCTTAGTGTTGTTTGTTTTAAGGAAGTGATGCACGAAACTGCCGCACTGTGGAAAGGCCTGCCTGATATTGCCAGTCTTCTACTTAGCATTTTGTTACATTGAGAAGTGATGCCCGAAACCTCCACCCTGTGGCAAGACCCGCCTGATGTTGTCAAGATGCGACTTAGCATTTTGTACTGTGTGCAGTGATGCCCAAAACTTTCAAACTGTGTAAAAACCTCCCTGTTGTTTCCCGGAAACTTCTTAGTGTTTGTTGCCTCAAAGAAGTGATAACGGAATCTGCCGCCCTTTGGGAAAACCTGCCTGATATTGCCAGGCTTCTACTTAGCAATGTTTTACTTTAGGAAGGAAGTGATGCCCAAAACCTTTTGCCCAATCTTGCCAAGCTGCTACGATGTGGAAGATGCAGAACACCGAGGGCGTGCAGTCGGCGATCTCGTTGGTGACCGTGTCCAAGCAAATGATCAAGGGCATGAACGAGGGCAACCTGAAATGGGAAACCTTGTCGCGCAACCCGGATGTGCTGAACAACTCCATCGCGCGTGCCGATGGCTTGTACAACAACAATTGCTCACTGGCGCCGGTGCTGGTGTTCCTCAACGACCACAAGGCCGAAACCCTCGACCGTGCCGTGCATGCGGTGCAGGAGTTCGCCAAGGAAAACAACAAGGACGGCCTGGAATTCATTCTCGCAGCGGGTAATGCCGGGATCGAAGCAGCCACCAACGAGGTGATCAAGGAGTCGGAACTGATCATCCTGATCCTGGTGTACCTGTGCGTGGCGACCATGTGCATGATCACCTTCCGCTCTTGGGCGGCGACCCTGTGCATCGTGTTGCCGCTGGTGCTGACCTCGGTACTGGGTAACGCACTGATGGCGTTCATGGGCATTGGCGTCAAGGTCGCAACCTTGCCGGTGGTAGCCCTGGGTGTGGGGATTGGCGTGGACTACGGCATCTACATCTACAGCCGCCTGGAAAGCTTCCTGCGCGCTGGCTTGCCGTTGCAAGAGGCCTATTACCAGACGTTGAAGTCCACCGGTAAGGCCGTGCTGTTTACCGGCTTGTGCCTGGCCATTGGCGTGTGCACCTGGATCTTCTCGGCCATCAAGTTCCAGGCCGACATGGGTTTGATGTTGACCTTCATGTTGCTGTGGAACATGTTCGGCGCGCTGTGGCTGTTGCCGGCGCTGGCGCGATTCCTGATCAAGCCTGAAAAGCTGGCAGGGCAGAAGGGCAACTCGTTGTTCGCGCACTGATCCTGCTTCCAAAAGGCGGGAGCAGGCTTGCCTGCGATAGGCATAGCTATCTACACAACGTTGGCGCAAAGCTGGACCTGTGGCGAGGGAGCTTGCTCCCGTGACGGCCTGACAGCCGAAGCTGATCCAACTGACGCACCGTGCCAAGTGTGGGAGGATTTTTAATTGTAACTTTCCGAAATGGAAGAAATTTTAGTTGTAACTCTTCGAAATTTTAGAAATTTGAATGGCAACAAAATTTTCAATTTTAAATCTTTAAAATTAAACTATCCACTCTTTAAAATATTTGAAAAAATTGAATTTTTTCAATTCTAACTCTTCAAAATGGTAGACATTTCAATTGTAACTCTTCAAATTTTTAGAAATTTCAATGGTAAATTTTAAAAATTGAAGAATTTTCAATCATAAATCTTGTAAATTGAACAATATTAAAAACGTGGAAAATTACATAACTTTAATATGTAAATTTTCAAAATTTAATAATTTGCAATTCTATATTTTGAAAATTAAAGAATTTTCAGTAGTCACCCTTTAAAATTTTTAGAAATTTAAATTGGTAATCTTTAAATTTGAGAAAAATTAAAGAATTTTCAGTCATAAATCTTGAAAATTGAACAATAAAAAAGACGTTGAAAATTACATAACTTTAAAATGTAAATTTTCCAAATTGAATAATTTTTAATTCAATATTTTCAAAATTAAAGAATTTTATATAGTAAATCGTCAAAATTTTTAGAAATTTAAATTGGTAATCTTCAAATTTGAAGAGCTTTTAATTGTAAATTTCAAAAATTAAACTATTGAAAAAAAAACGTTCAAAATTACATAACTTTAAAATATAAATCATGAAGATTGAAGAAATTCAAATTGTGAATCAAAATTGAAGACCTTTTTATTGTGAACCTTAAAAATTAAACTATTAAAAAAAAAACATTGAAAATTACATATCTTTAAAATATAGAGCTTGAAATTTAAAGCATTTTCGTTTCTATATTTTCAAAATGAGAGAATTTTTTCAATTGTAACTCTTCAAAATTGTAGAAATTTGAATTGTAAATTTTAAAAATTGAAGAATTTTTAATCATAATTCTTCAAAATTGAAATTATAAAAAAAATATGTTCAAAATTACATACCTTTAAAATGTAAAATTTCAAAATTTAATCATTTGCAATTCCAAGAAATCAAGAGAAACTACATCTAGCTCTAGACATTGTCAAAGAGTACACTCAAGAGATTGGAATGGAGTTCGGGTTGGAAAAATGTGCCAAGGTTTATTTGAGAAAAGGGAAAGTTAATGGCGTCCCGGAAGTCCCTGAGCTCGTCGACAGAAGCGCTATACGACACCTTGACGCTGGAGAGACCTATACATACCTGGGCGTGCCACCGAGCCGAATTCAGGACGTGACATCTATAAAGGATACTCTCGATGCAGACACAAACGTCTCATACGACGGATTTGGTCTTCCAAACTGTCGGCGCGGAACAAAGTATCTGCGACGAACATGCTTACAGTCCCGGTATTACTCTATTCATTTGGAGTAGTTCCATGGACGAAGGACGAGCTCAAAGCCCTCGACATCGGGTGCCGAAAAGTAATGCACATGAATGATGCATGCATCTTAAATCTTCTGTTCCGCGACTTTAGATCTCACGCCGTCAAGGTGGTCGCGGGATACTAAATCTTGAATGTCTTTACAACAGAATTATTCTGGTTACAGCACATATAGTCGCAAATGGACAAGATCCTCTTCTTAAAATGGTCAGGAAACACGAAGAAGTATGCAAAGGAGCGTTTCTATATAAAGCAGCGGAGGAGGCTGCTGAAACACTCGGCCTTGCCTTCAATATCAGGGATGAGCAAATGCATCTAATCTTATCCATCCCGAGTACTCATTCCTGAAGGCCGGATTAAGAAAGCACAGGAGAAAACTTCCGCGAACAGCTCCTCGACAAGAAGATGCACCGCATCATCCAAAGAAATGTGGATGATCTGTTGATGTCGTATGAGCTAACATTTGCTTTCCTTAAATTACCCGGATTGTAGTCGGGCACGGCGGGCTTCATTTTGGCATGTCAAGACTGCGTCATTCCCACCATTTTGAGCCAAGACATTCCCGACGATAGCTGCAGGGCGTGTCATGCACACCCCGAGCATCTAGGACACATACTATCTAGTTGTCCAACTCATGCGGGAACCTACTGGACCCGAGCCAGTTGTAGGTATTTCCATTAGGTCAGTCACTGAAAAAATTACCATTTGGCTGACTGAGGAAAATCAGAATGAGTGGGATTTGATATCTGGTTGCAGACAGGCCAAAACACTCCTGGGCTCAAAGCTTAACTACAAGCGAGCAAGGGAAATACTCAAGCTCGGGAGAAAAGAGATCAAAGTACTAACAGAAATGTTTACAGGACATGGAAACCTCGGATATCACAGACATAAGATAGGGCTTGCGGAAAGTCCCTTCTGTCGTCTGTGCGGAATGGATTACGAGACAGCGACTCACATCCTTTGTCACTTCCCTGCGATTGCGGGGAAACGTCTAAGGGCTGTTACGGTATCAACCCAACTAATAATAATAACATTATTATTTTAATGAGGGCTAAAATAAAAGCCTGACTGAAATACAAGATTGAGGCCTAACTAGAAATACATAGTTTTTCTTCTTACAAATAACGACAAATTATTTACAATGCCTTAAATTCAAAAAGATTTCATCCAGAAAATACTTTAATTACCAATAAATAGTGTAGGATAAAAAATGATTCATCCTAGTGATTTAAATCCTAGTAATTTTCTACTTCTTCTTTTAATAATACCTTTTTTATAAAATTATCTCTGCAAAGTACACTCTGTAGCGGGGTTTTTCCAAAATCAATCAAATTATCGCCCGAGAGCTACGGCTCTTGCAGTCAGCGACGTTGCATTGGGCTAACTCCCCAACGCAACGAATTATGCGGTCACGTCACCAGCATCACACAGTGTCACCCACCATAGGCCTCTCTCGGATGGAGGTCATGGTTCAGTTGGGAGTGAGAATAGGACCAAATCGAGGCGTCGACCAGGCAATGGCCCCAGACAAACGCAAGAACATAGATTTAAGTGGTCAGACCAACTCCGGATGGACATCCTTACTTTTTGGCAAAGAAGTTCACCGGCGCGAAGAGGATTCATGCAGAGGTAACATGAACGTTGGGTCAATATGCACCCGGAATGTTAATTTTCGTTTCCTCTTTTGGATTTTGAAAATGCTGTAAGTCTGAAAATTTTCATTTTATCGAAAAATGTCATCGAGTAAATTGTTTGAATTTTTGAGTACTATCAACAGACGTACATACAGTTTCCAAATTGTGAAAAAAATGGCCTTTAAAATTTTCAAAATGCGTTCACTTTTTGAATTTTCATCCAAAATGGCTGGCTAACGAACTTGACCTTTCTATCGCGAGACTGAACGAGTATGCTAAAGGCCAATCTAATAGGTCAATTATTTAGAAAGTTATCGTGCTCACAGACAGACATACATACATACATACATACATACATATATACCGACAGACAGACAGACAGACACATTCGTAAAAACCTGTTTTTCGGGTTCAGAGGGTCTCAAAACGTGGACATTTGACAAAAAACGGGTGGGTCAAATTTTACACAAATCTAACACCTTCTCTGGATGAGAATGTAAAAATAGCAATTTTCAAGTACCATGAGCATTAATGATGGAAATTTTATTGTTTTAATCGTTACAAATGGTATTGAGGACATGGAAAAAATTGAATATTTCGATAACCCACACGCAAGATGAAAAAAAAATGAAATAATCAAAGTTTTGATGAGAATGTGCCCACTACACAAGCCGATTTTTTCACTATTAATGTTATTTTTCACGAATAAAACAGAAACTACACATCTTATCAAAAAGTGATCCATAACAAATTTGTAGACCTTTTCGAATTGCACAGTTTTTGTTGCATCTTTATTTGTCGTATCTTGCATAGTTTGACCGTGGAATGGAATTTTTGATTTTTCATTACTTTTTGTGCAATAAAAATAGAAATTTTCGATTTTTCAAGAAAATTCAAAAAGTCGTTATGATAAACTTGTAGGGTGTGCAAAAAGAAACACCTTCTTTGTCTTGACTTTTTTCCGTGTGGTGCATTGTTTGGCTGAAAATGTTAATTTTCGTTTCCTCTTTTGGATTTTGAAAATGCTGTAAGTCTGAAAATTTTCATTTTTAGTAAATTGTAGCAATTGTTACAAATTCGTCCCAGGCCTCTTTTATGTATCCATGAAGGAGCGTGTTTTGGAAAATCCATTCTTTTTCTCGAAAATTAAATTTGAAAAAGTTATAAAATCAAATAAAAAACAAAATTTCATATTAATTTCTCATGTCGACAGATGCAACTGGTGAAGTGACAGAAAGGTTCGGAAAGGAATGGGAAGAGGTCCTATTGGATGTAGAGGAATCAAGAGAAATTCCGTAAGCAAATGTTGGGTTCCAAGGAAGCGAGGATAAGATGCACATCATAGTAAAAAATGTTCCAGAATCCTCAAATGAGAAGGTAGTCAGTTTGTCTGTAGAATTTGCTTTTCAAAATGTAAACATATTATATTACTTTCAGTCTAATAACAATATTTGACTTTATTGTAGACAATGAAATTAGGAAGATGACTGGTCGGAATGGAATCCAATATTACTTAAGAAAGAAAGGAGTCCTCTCTTAAAGATACATTCGAATGTTCAAAGTTTTGCTTCGCCGTCGAAGAAGCCTGGGGAACAGGAGCGTCTCGACAAATTCGTACTAAAACGGTCAATGCATAAGGCGTATCAGAAATTTTCAAAATACCTCCATTCCAATTATGTAATTTTTGTAATTGTAATGGTTATTTATATTTAACATATCTCTGTTGCAACTATATCATTTTATTAAATGTTTGTGCTATTTTGGAATGCGTATCTCAATTTCATTCTCACAATTATATGTAAATATGTTTTAGTTACTTATGAAATTAATTATAAACATTAATTACAATCATAATTTTCATAAAAATATAAAGTACAATTTATTTGGATGTTTCGATGAAAATATTTGTTTGTTAATGTTTACATTGAAACTCATTTTTACATTCTCATTCATGAGAGTGTAATGTAATCGTCCAAATTTGCGATCTCTGGTATTTAACGGATCTTTACGTTTTGGCACTCACAGATTCCGAAAATCATAAAATTTTGTCGGTGTCTGTCTGTCTGTCTGTTACAAAAAGGTTAAAGCAGTAGTCTATGGGGTTGGGGGAGTTAATATTGGTTCTTCAAGAAAGTTAGCGGAATTTAATTTAATTCCAACAGAAAGGAACTGTCCTAAAGTCCACATTCAAGCTCTAGAATTGTTACACCTTACATCATATACTCCTCCTGTAAAATGTACCGTGGGGAATAAAGATCAATTAAAAGAGTTAGGGTTAGCGGATCCAAATCCCTTTAGCTCCCATCAGGTTGATTTAATTTTAGGGGCCGATAAATATGGCTCATGTTTATTACCTGGTCTCCAACAGGGTATATTGGGTTCTCTTACCGCGAAAAGTACCGTTTTTGGTTAAATATTATCTGGGCCGGTTTCACCCACAAATCAAATGGAAATTAATATTCCAGTTACAGCACATCAGGCTATCACCGCGGAAGTCTTGCATTAAGACTTAACCAAGTTCTGGGAGTTGGAAGAAGTTCCCTTTAAAAATTCCTTGACAGACGACGAAATGTTTTGTGATGAGCATTTCGCCACGAATTACCACCGAACAGAAGACGGACGTTACATGATACGCTCACCTTTTAGAAACAATCCTCCTATAAAAATTGCGGCCTCCCTGGAGAGAGCTAAGATCGTTTTAAATAAAGTACTTCGTCGTTTATCGGATAAATCGGAATTATTCTCACAATACTCAAGTTTCTTGTCAGAATATGAAAGCCTCGGACATATGGAACTTCTTGAAGAAAAGGAATGGGGAAGCTCTACACAAACTGTGTCTTTGCCTCACCACCCTATTTTAAAAGAAAGTAGTTCTACTACAAGGTTGAGGGTCGTTTTCAACGCTTCCAGCTTAACGTCCAATAATTCTTCCTTGAATTCTCATCTTCACATCGGCCCAAAGATTCTGAATGATTTAGTTACAATTATTATGAATTGGAGATCGCATCGCTTTGTTTATATGGCTGACATTGAAAAAATGTTTAGACAAATTCTAATTGACCCTCGGGATTGCGACTATCAAAGAATTGTTTCACAACAATTTAAATAATTGGGTCAATTAAATCCGACATTTTTCAAAAAACCAGTAAAAATGTCACAGAACAATAGATCTCATACTTAGAAAGCAGACTAATTTAGAAAAAACAAACAAAATTGTTTAAAATACTGTGTTGTAAATTAAAAAAATAAAGATTACATAGCTAAGATTGTAGTGTTGAATCTAACTTCTTACATCACTTAATAAACCTGTTCTAGATATGGAATTAGGTAAGAGTTACGATAGATACTTCCTATAATCCTTAACATTAAATCATAACTATACTTTGTAGTTAAAAATTTTTATACATTTGTTTGATTTGTCTTCATTAAATACTCACATGTTTCTCAATACTAATTCTATTCATATTTTAAATTCATACAAATCATAAATCTGAGAAACGTATCGAGTTGTCTCTCAAAATCTCTCTACACAATTTGCAATAGAATAGGAATCAAGAATTCATTTTTTAATTTAACCCCCCACTAAGCCTGTTTTATGGGGCACAAAAAAAACCCATGAGTGAAAAATTGGTTTTTCAAATATTATTTCAAATTAATAAACTTCTAATAATTTAAAACAATTGTGAAAATTTTTTGTGAAAAATTGGTTTTTCAGAATATTATTCTCCATTAATAAACTTCTATTAATTTAAAAGAATTGTTTAATCAATTTACTATTATTTATAAAAATTTCTTTCAGAATAATGTAGAAAGTTGCGATTTTTTCTGAAATTTCCAAACTTTCATCAACTTTTTACTCGCAGAGAGGTAATAATAATTCAAATTTTACCAAAATAACTGTTCAAATAATGTTTTATTATTAATAACAACGTTCTTTTAGAATAATGCTAGGAAATTACTTTTTTTCTGAAACATTCAACATTTTTAGACTTTTCACTCTAAACAATGTTCTCTTATTGATAACAATATTTTCTTAGAATAATGATAGGAAATTGCTGTTTCAACTGAAATTTCAAACATTTTTCAACTTTTCACTCACAGAGAGGCAATTTCACGCAGAAGTTTGACTTCTATCTTTCTCTGTCGGTAAAGAAGAAGTTCGCTGTTGGTAACTTTTTTCTTTTTTTGTCAGGCTGCAGGGGGCGCCAGGTGTGATCGATTTGATTTCAAAATTATCAGAAGATACAGTTTTGATAATTTCAATCAAAGTAATGGAAAAAATGGCAGATACCATCATTTCATACAAATGTTGCGATTTGCATGAAACTCGGTTTCACAGGGCTTTTGAGGTTACAGAATTCGGATATAACCTCAAAATAAAAAAATACAAACATGCAATATGGATTTGCATGCAATCCATGAAACTTAGAGTTTTGTAAGATTTTTGAGGTTATAAAATTCAAATCTAACCTCAAAATGCAAGAAAAACCGAAAAACAAAAGAAACCATGTTATTTTTTATGATTTCATGCAACTTCATGCATGTAACTATAAAAATGTACAATACATGATAAATCGCAAACCGGTCGGTAATGTAGGAAACTATTTTTTACAATTTAAAATATTTAGGACCAAAGCCGCCTTCCTTCGAGCCTTCTAATTAGCGTGCTGAAATTTCAGAACGACATCTCATTCCGTGTGGACGCAAGTTTACAAAGGAAAGTATCGATGTAGCCTCCAGTTTTATTTTATTCGGAAATTTTTTTCTCCAAAATTTCCACCGAAAAAGAGCAGAGGCGTGAACTTTATTGCCTTCCCTTTCATTTTTCAAACTTTCAGGACGATATATTATCTCATTTGGATACAAGTTGGGAAAAATACGTGTAATTTTGACGAAAAAGAATTTCATCTCGCGTAAATGACAATCATGCAATCTGCTTTACCCACAGACCCGTGGAAGTACGAAGTTGTCTGCTTGCTGCCATAGTGCTGCTCTGAGACAGCGGATACGTATGCTAGACTAACTTCTTTGTAATTAGTAATTAGAAAAAAAATTTCACAATTATAAATATTTTGGACCAAAGCCGCCTTCCTTAGAGCCTTCTAATTAGCGTGCTAAAATTTCAAAACGCATTACTCCATCTAGATGCTTCACTTCTAAAAGCCGAGGTAAAGAAAGCAGAATTTGAAAAATTCCATCAAGAGCTAGTCGACAAGAAAATGCACGGAAAGTTTCACAGTAATGTAGAAAAACAGTCCTTGCCGAAGGAGCAAACTTTTGCTTTTCTCAAATCATCAGAACTTGATTCAGCATTTTAGGTCAAGAAGTTCCAAGTGATAAGTGCAGAAGGTGTCATACATACGTTGAGTACCTAGAACACATACTATCGGGGTGTTCCACCCACGCAGGAACGACTTATATCTACAGACACGATCCGGCCCTAAGAGTGCTCTATAACCATCTTTGTCGCTCTTACGGTGTTGGCCGCGATCCTGCTCTGCCGGACGTTCCAAGGGAGATAGAGTCAATTGTCCGAAACGAGAAGTGCCAAATTTTCTGGATAATTGATATTTTTTGTTACAATATACAACTTTTTAACCTACGGTAGTTTTATATTTCGAACTAAAACCTCAAAGAAACAAAGTCACTTTCCTTAGAACTTTCTGAGTAGCTATTGATTAATCAATAATGGTCTTCGAAAGTTCGTCCAAAAACCAATCCAAGCGTCTCAAAGACGCGAACGATTACATCAAGTGCAGTACTGTTATATTCCCAATATAAAAAAATCCTCTTATATACAAGGAAACTAATTTTGTTGAAACATTTAAAAACGATATTGGTAAGTTAAAGTAGATCATGAAAAGATCTTAATTTTGGCAATTGATGCGTCTCAAAGACGTGAGCAGATATATTATATGCATTATAGTTGTATTCCCAATATTAAAAAAAAAATCTTCTACCAACAAGATAAAGAAAATATTTTTTCAATTTATACTTGGTTTCGACATGAAATGATCCACACGTACACCTACCTGGTCTAAAGGAAACAACCGCAGTATAATTGACTTCGTTGTTGCGGATGAAAGAATAAGGGAACTAGTTAAAGATACAAGAGTCATGAGAGGATCCGAATGCAATACTGATCATTACCGAGACGGGCTCTCAGTCATGACATATATTGATGGTGAATTGTTTGCAACATGGCCAACGCCTCGAGACAGGCTCTCAGGCATGACAAACTGACTCACTGACTGTGTGATTATTCTCAACATTGCAAATGTCTCGAGACAGGCACTCGGGCATGACAAACTTACTCACTGAATGTTCGATTGTTCTCAACGTTGCAAACGTCTTGAAACAGGCTCTCAGGCATGACAACCATGCTGCCGATGGATTGTTTGCAACATTGCGAACGCCTTGACACAGGCTCTCAGTCATGACAAACTTACTGACTAACTGTGTGATTGTTCTCCGCATTGCAAAAGTCTCGAAACAGGCTCTCAGGTATGATAACAATACTGCTGATGGATTGTTTGCAACATTGCGATCGCACCGAGACAGGCTTTCAGGCATGACCAACTGACTCACTGACTATGTAATTGTTCTCAACATTACAAACGTATCAAGAAGGGCTCTCAGGCATGACAGCCATACTGCTGATGGATCGTTTGCAACATTGCGAACTCATCGAGGCTGGCTCTCATGCATCACGAACAGACTGTGTGATTGGACACAACATTGCAACGTCCCGAGACAAGTTCTCAGGCGTGACAAACAGACTGACGGACTGTGTGATTGTTGTTAACTTTGCAAACGCTTCGAGACAGGCTCTCAGGCATGACAACCATACTGCTGATGGATTGTTTGCAACATTGCAGACGCCTTGACACAGGCTCTCAGTCATGACAAACTTACTCACTGACTGTGTGATTTTTCTCAACATTGCAAACGTCTCGAGATAGGCTCTCACGCATGAAAACCATACCGCTGATGGATTGTTTGCAACATTTCAAAGGCCTCGAGACAGTCTCTCAGGCAAGAAAAACTGACTCACTGACCGTGTGATTGTTCCCAACATTGCAGAAGTCTCGAAACAGGCTCTCAGGCATGACAACCATACTGCTGATGGATTGTTTCCAACAATGCAAACGCTTTGAGATAGGCTCTCAGTTGCTATAACCTTATTTACAAAACACCCAGTCTCATTTTCATTTCATTTGAAAATTACCAACCACAAGACAAAACATTTTGGTCCTTGGCGAGCCGCGGATGTCTTACATAGTGAACGCGCTTCAAATAAAATCGCGCCGGTTCGGTAAAATGTAAAACGTTGCTTCTGTGATTTCAATGACTATTTCAAACTAAGTGAACCTTTTAAAATTTGTGAAAGTGAAGCTAGCGATTTCAAAACTAGCGTGAATGTGACTTTATACTAGTGATTTCAAAACTGGTGATTCTCATTACTAGTGATTTTAAAACTAGTGACATTTAATCAATGAACTTTGGACTTTATACTAGTGATTTCAAATCTGGTGAGTCAAAATACTAGTGAATTTAAAACTAGCGACTTTTAATCAATGAATTTTGGACTTTATACTAGTGATTTTAAAACTAGTGATCCTAAACCTAGTGATTTCAAAGCTAGTAAATTTAAACAGTGAATTCCGTTTCTGTGAGTTTCAAAGAAAGGATTCAACAAACATTCTCAACAAAAGCAAACCAGCACCACTACGGAGGAGGATTTCAAACACTACATTTTTTAAGCCACGAACCTGTGGCCAATTCTACATCTACGAGAAAACAAGAACTTCCAACAGAGTTCGGACGTCCTTCTTACCTCTAGAGAAGGAACTTCAAGTCAACTTATCATCACCAGCAAAGCAAGTCTCTCACCTAATCAAAGAAAGTCTAGTGATTTATCGACTTTCCATATCCATGTATATCAGATCGCGTCGATATTCTAATGCGTTGTGAAAGTTGTGAGTACAGTTTCGTTTAAACATACATTCCAATTATGGCATTGACACTTGAGGCTTTGAAAAAAAAAAGAAAAACTATTAAAACTCAAGTTACAAGATTTGAAACTGTTCTCTAGAAGATAAAAGATGACACCGATTTATATTCGCTCGATCTAGAAGGGCGACTGTCGAGACACAATGAACTTTGGCAAGCCTTTGACGAAGTTCAAACGGCTCATGGATAGGGTTCTATCTGGTCTCCAGGGGGTGGAATTATTTGTTTACATGGATGACATAGTCATCTATGCAGACTCCCTGGAAGAGCATACCCAGAAGCTGAGAAAGCTGCTTGCCCGCCTAAAAGCAGCTGGACTCACCCTGCAATCTGATAAATGCAAATTATTGCGAAAGGAAGTTGCATGTCTGGGCCACATTATATCGCGTGATGGGGTTCGTCCAGATCCCGAAAAGGTTGAGGCAGTACGCAAATTTCCGAGACCAAAGAATACTAAAAACATCAAACAATTTTTGGGACTCGTTGGCTATTACCGTCGATTTATTATGAATTTTTCAACATTAGAAAAGCCATTAAGCTACCTGTTGAAAAAAGGGGTTCGTTTTAATTGGACTGAATCTCATCAAGGGGCTTTTGATCAATTAAAAAATATACTGTGTGAGCAACCGCTGTTGTATTATCCTGATTTTCCGAACCTTTTGTGGTGTCTTGCGATGCTTCCAATTATGGAATAGGAGGGATTTTGAGTCAGGGACCTATAGGAGGGGATTTACCAGTAGCATATATCTCAAGAACGTTGAGTGATACGGAGGTCAATTATTTATTCAACTATAGAAAAGGAGCTCCTCGCGATCAAATTTAGTGTTGAGAACTTTCGACCTTATTTATTCGGGCGAAAATTTATGCTTATAACCGACCACAGACCCCTTGTTTGGATGCATAACATAAAAAATCCGGGTTCAAAATTATTAAGATGGCGGTTAAGGTTAAGTGAATATGAATAAGATGTAGTATGCAAAAAGGGAAGCGCAAATACAAATGCTGACGCATTGTCGCGAAATCCGATGGAGGAGGAACAGACCAATTTTGATGTGAATTTTGATCCCCCACCTAATGATGACCTTGATCCTTTAGACTCATCCATCGAGCTCAGTCGCAGGGTGTTGATACTGCAGGATCAACCATCCGCATTGTGCTCTCCTTACAGTGACAATGACGAATGTACAGATTGTAAGATTTTGTTGCCTTCTTGCACTACTTTTCTTGTACCGACGCAGTCTAGCAGTAAGAACATCAAGTCTCTGCCGTTGGGCATCTACAATCTCATCCAATATTACTGGTGTTAATGTCTCGATGTAACGAGGGTGGAGGATTTTAGTAATATGGTGTATCAGCTTTCTGGTTCTATTTCCTTTTTTATATTGAGTAAGTTGACCCAATTTGCACCTTACTTTGCTGGCATCCATATCCAACCTAATCTTCCATGGTGGATCTCGCTCCCTTCCTGGAGTAAAGACTGCATTTGTAGGCCTAGTTCTGCGGCCCAACGTTCTAACGATTGCCACAACTGCACAGTACACAAGAGTTTGCAGCTCTAACGCAGTTTGTGTTTCATTCAAATGCTTCAATCAGGTCTTCGTTGTTCACATTTTCCAAGCTAATTTCATCAATAGGAAGCTGCTGTTCCACTTCCATTTCGATGACAGTTATTTCAACAGCCGAAAGCAATCTGTTTACAGACATTGAGCGTTTTTGATCTGCTAGATTCTGCTCTTTTATCCTTGTGGCTTCTTCTGGGTACTTAAGTAAGAAGAGTCGATGATGTTCTCTTCTTACACTTTGCCCACTTTTCTTTGTCAGAAAATAAAAGCGCATTACATATCTGTTCATATGGTATGTCCATTTCAATCGCCTTCTTGGTTGTTGAACCTGTGCTCTGGCTCTGGTTGTATTAGGCCATCTACCTCTGGAGAATGTGGTGGTGCTGGATCATCACCAGGTTGAAGAAGAACATCAATTGCCGCTGCTTGCTCGTGTAACGCAGCTGCCTCTAACTGATGTTCATTGCCGTCGTTTTTCCACGCCAAATGAACCTGTTGTTTAATCTCCATTGCTCGATCTTCTGAAATATGCAGATTAGTCCGGATGTCCCGTGCCTTAGCGATAAGATCTCTTAGTACGACTTTCTCTATTTGAGGATACTTCGCAGCAAATTTCGTTCTAAAATTGTATCCTTTTTCGCGTGGGGTTTCAAACGACAGTTGAGACCGTCCTCAATCACAACTGTCAACATTATGCTTTCAAAGGCACCTGTATAGAAAATAATTAATACTCACCAAATATAAAATTTAAATTGAACTGACTTCAACGGTCATCTGAAATAATAATTCAAAATCTGGATCTCACTGTGAGCACACATATTTAAAAGAGTTTAGATCTTGGTAAATATTTAAAATTAAATTAAATCTCGGGTTAAGACAAAAAAGAAAACAATCACTTATTCAAAAAAAATTCTTAAAAAATGTCGGATTTAGGATCAAATATGAGTTTAAATCATCGGGACGGTAACTCACCGCTAAAACACCCCATAGATCAAACTTTACTTAGTCCGGACGACGATAGATTAATGTTCGAAGAAAGATCAATTCTATCTAAAGCATTAGATATTAAAGAAAGAAAAGCTAGAGGGCTAAGCGCGAGTGTGTTAGATTTAACCACAAACCCGCCAAGTCATGTCGTGTCTTTTAGAACGACCCAAAGGAAACAAACAAGCCTAATGGGATCGAAAGAAAGAATAAATATGAAAGAATTAACTCGTTTACGTTTTACAATTGAAGAGTCTTTAAAACCCTCTAATGACCTAAACGCAAGAATAAACTAAATTGAAACCACCACAAAAAAAATTCGGAATGTCGCTAAAAAATCAGATGAAAATATGCGCGATTTAATAAACATACAGGACGCGCATTGTATAAATCAAGGAACAAATTTGTCAGAACGGAAAGACGATATTGATAATCGTACCATAAGATTATCCCATGAAACAGCCGAAATAATGGCTAATCATGCTTCATTAATATCCGCGAAAATGGGACATAAAAATCGAATCTTAGGTCTTGAGGGAAACCAAGAAAAAATTAACGAGCGAATCAATCGGAACCAAAACGTAACTTCTCATAAACCACACTGGTTCAAAAATTTACCACTCCCTAAATTTTTCGGAAAACCAAATGAACGTCCAATGAGATATTTACGTGAGTTAGAACGATACATAAAGATCGAATTCTCGGCTCCTTCCGAATACAACATCACTGCCAAGGAGAAAAAAAAGGAGGAAAGGTATCAAGACCTTAAAAGAGAGCTGCAACAACTGTACCCAAAATATTCGGTAGGAGTAATTGTCCTTGTGAAATTGTACACTCTCTGAATGATATACTCTCACGATACTCTTTTAATTTTCTGTATGTATACATACAGGAAATTAAAAGAATAATAAGCATTGCAAAACTAAACATATCAATGAATTTCGTATTGATAGAGAGAATAAAAAATTTTTGGTGTAGGGTTTTGAAATAGAGGTTTAACATTTTTTCAACTCAAAAAGTGTAAGTTTGGGGCCACGTAATTAAAAAATTGTACATTTTGAAAATTGAAACATTTAAAGTGAAAAATATTTAATTCCGTATTAAAAAAAATTAAAAGTTCACATTAACAATTGTGTGATTCCTAAATAAAATGTTGCAAATAAAAACATTCCAAAGAGTTTTGTAGAGAATCCTTCAAAGTATAAAATGAAGCGATAAAAGAATAACGTCATTTTTTTCTAAAGTTCGCCTAATAATAGGAGTATTTTCCTCCAATTTAAAAATCATTGTTAACCATGCTTATTTTTGAACTTGAAATAACTAGTGTACATCCTTATTCATTGCGTCAAATCGGAAGCCTGAAAAATTGAACAATTCTGGCCCTACTGGCGTTTGGCCCCAAATAATAAACTATAATAGAACTATGCGTTCAAAATAAAATTATTTTCAACCATACCCGTGCAGAAATTACCCCGGTTAGCCCTCCTACAACAATGTTTCTGGTCGGATCCCGGCCGGGCTACCCCTGGTTGGATTTCATGGTCGGGAGCCGGCCAGTTACCGGCCGGGCCAACCCTGGTTAGATTTCGTGGTCGGGAGCCGACCGGGTACCGGACAGGATACTTTTTTTCGTGGAAATTATACATTTTTTAAGAGCCGTGAAATTATCAAAGACGTACTTACGGATGCTCGATGAATTATTATTTGAAAAAGAGCTGGTCTCAGAGCCAGGGTCGAGGAGGGCCTGTTCGAAATTGGTGTCCATTCGAGGTCTTTACAGCGACTTGTGCTATAGTAAGCAGAACTTGTCAGAAAGAGGCCGAATAATCGAATAATAATAATAATGTCTTTATGAAGTGTGATATGATGCTGTTTATAGTATAGACGATAACAAGCATTCAAAGGGCAGTTACGACTCCCATGTCCCATCTAGTGACAATCAAATCATGAACGTAGTCGAATCGCAGTTTGATATCTCTCAGGAGCATCAAGCCTATGTGACTCTTGAAAATGACCAATGAAGTGGTTTGGATTACATGCAGCACAAGAGGGATGGACAGATGTAGCTAAGAACCGCGACTTCATTTTTCGAGTCTGGCGAGGCGTTCTAGGTTAAGGCGGTGGACTTGCCCCTGGACAATCTTCTCTTCGAAAGGTTTATGGCTCTCATAATGAGACATGTCCACGAATCTTCATAAATTGTGTAACATTTGCAGACCTGCAACCAATCTCAACGACAAAACAGAACCCCAGTCAGGAATTTTCGTTTTGCGGGCATAGAACAACAGAAAATGAGAAGGCAAGAAAGAGAGTTTGGACCTCCATTGCAATGCGGAGACCTCGGAAAAAGGCCAAAGTTAGCTTGCAAAACTTGAATCAAGATTTAGGCAAAGATGAATAACAAAACAACAGGACAAAAATTTATAATCCGTCATTGTAAATAAGTTGTTCATGCTTGAGGGCCTATCTCATGGCGCTTACAATGTTGCAAGCAGTCCACATTCAGTATGTCTGTCGCGCCTGAGAGCCTGTCTCGAGGAGTTTGCAATGTTGCAAGCAATCACACGGTCATCAAGTCAGTATGTCATGCCTAAGAGCATGTCTCGAGACGTTTGCAATTTTGAGAATAATCACACAGTCAGTGAGTCAGTTTGTCATGCCTGAGAGCCTGTCTCGAGACGTTCGCAATGTTGCAAACAATCCATCAGCAGTATGGTTGTCATGCCTGAGAACAATATGCTGCCTGATGGTCAGTAGCTTTGACTTGTTGAGTGTGTGATGACAGATCCGCAGTTCGCGCGCGAACTGACAAACCTTGGCAATGAAAGTCCTGCCTTATGATCAACCGTTGGTTTTTGTTTTACGGTTTGCATCTGGCAAAGCTCTCGCTGCATTATACATACTATAAATGATAGTTCAGAGGTCGGATTCTTCGGAAAAATCTCCACGAAGCTCGTTATCTAATTCAGCCAGATCTTTGGGCTTGAGAGAAACCTGAAATTTGATGTTTCTCCGGGTCCTGAAGCTTCGCTCTTCCTCTATTCGATACCAGCTCGCGTTTAGTCTCAGTGCCGCCTCTTTTTCTCTGTTGCCGGCTTGTTCTGGTTGCGGTTGAGTAGACGTTTCGCACATATAACCCCTTTCCCGGTGTTGCTCGGCACGGTTTCGCAGATGCTTTTGCGAAAAATGCGAGAGCTCTAGGTGTTTCCCGCACCACAGAGAAAGCAGTCGCGCCATGTAACCTTTTCGTTCAGGTGCCATACGGATACCATAGCACTCCAGTAGGTCGTCCCTGAGTCGAATCGTCCACTTAAAAGTAATGAGATTCTGCTGGTCAATCACATTGACTTCGTCTTGATTGGCTCTCCCAACTCTAGGATAGTCGGCATTGTTGTCCGACCCATTGTCGGGAGCCCTGTGCGTTAGATTGTTTTGAACCGCATTTACTACAACTATGTTTGAAGTTATCATTGCTGTTCCTACGAGCAGCTAGGGAAAAGGGTTCGCCCATCCTTATAGAGCCCCGCATGTAAATATAGGGCTGCATACTCTGAGAGGTCGCCCGATATCCAAGAGTAACTCTTAGGGCCGCATTATATCTGTAGATATACGTCGTTCCTGCGTGGGCGGGACACCCCGATAGTATGTGTTCTAGGTCCTCAGCATGTGCATGTCACGCTCTGCACCTATCGCTGGGAACTTCTTGATATAAAATGCGGTCACGGTATGCTAAGGTGGAAATGACACCGTCACGGTTAGGTAGTTTAGGTAGGGTTCGAATCTCCAGCGAGTGTAATTTTTCAACGAGTTTAAGCGTGAGATTATATGAATGTGTAGGGGACTGTGCGTGAAATTGCGTTATTTAAAATATGAACTAAGTGCAGCAATAATACAAAAATTTTTTTTTTGTTACATATATGAAATACACACTACACGCACATAGAAACCTCATAGAAATCTTTTAACCTCCCTGTAAGCTAGGACAAAAAACCCTTCATTTCCTCTTAGGTTCTATATAAAAACCTCTTGCAAACCTTGTAAGATCCTTGTAAAACCCCAGTGCACCCCGAATCAGATCCATTTAGAAAAATTTCAGATACACATTACGTGTACATAGAAACCTCGTAGAAACCTTTTACACTCCCAGTAAGCGAGGACAAAAACCCTTTTGTTTACTTTTACGTCCCTATAGGATCCACTTACAAACATCATAAGATCTACAGTATATGCTTTTCAAGCATGGAACAAAACCCTTCTTGAAATATCATAGGAATCCTTAAATTCGTAAATCTTAGGGATTCCGAGAAGATTCTAAGAGGGATTTTTAGCAGGGTGTACTTAAAACAATTTGGCTATGAAGACAGTGGAGATTCAGAAGTCCGCATCCGCTTTGACGGCGACAGATTTTAAGACCAAATCTGCCGAAGAAGATTCTTGTATTCGCTAAGGAGAGACTCTTTAACTGATGTTACGTCCAGAATACGGCTGCGAGGCACGCCCAGGTATGTATAGTTCTTTCCAGTATTACTATAAGATATCTAATAACACTTCCCACTTGAAACAGTGGACGAAGAAAAGGACGTAAAAAAGTACGTATAAAAGGACGTTCAAAAGTACTTATGAAAGGACGTACAAAAGGACGTACCAAAGGACGTCCCCAATTGGGATACAAAATGACGTACTTTGGTACGTCTTTCATTACGTCCTTTTGTACGTCGTTGGTACATCCTTTAGTACGTTCTTTGGTACCTCGTTTCTGACGTCATTTCCTGAATTTCACAATACATATAAATAAAAATAACTTTTTCGTTACCATTTTGAAGTAAATCATATAGATCATCATTTTGAAGATGGTAAAAGAAAAAGAATTTTTAAAATTTTCACGAAAGGCAGGAAAGGAGAAGGGGTTCAGAACTACATGTCAATGAAAAGAAAAATTAAAGACTGAAGGCTTTTATTTATTGATTATTATTTTTATAATTAGTTTTAATCATATAAAAAAGGAGGTCCTGGGAGAATGCTTGTGAGAATTTGAGGGCTTGAGCGGCAGATTGTATGGAGGGAATGGGACAATTACTGATCCACACGCGGTTCGCAAAAGGTAGCATCTCTACTCGAATCACAAAATCTAAAATAGAAAAGTAGGTCTGATCAATGGCATAAGATTGGGGCAAAATGTGATTATGTTGGGGCAAAGTAGCATGAGGTGGAGGAAAAGTGACATAAATTTGAGGAAAAGTTGTATGAGGTTGGGAGAAGTGGCATAATTTTTTGGTAAATTGATACAACGTTTAGGCAAATAGCTACAAGAAGAGACAGTGACAGTGCCAATGTTATGTAATATCTGCGGCTGTGGGTATGTGCCTGAGGGGGGCAAACGGCAAGAGATGGAGGGGCGTAGTTAAGGAATTGGTGGATGGTGGTTGATTGATGGGGTAGAGGGAGACTTGGGTAGAAGTTTGGGGTGGGGTAATAATGTATAATAACCTGGAATAATAATGTGGCACTCAAGCTAAGGTGGCGCATATGGTAATATGGCGGATGAGGTAATGCGTTGCATGCGGTTATACGACCCCCGTGGCTCCTGCACCTCAATTCCAGACGCAGCGGCGGCGGCGAGAACTTTTTATTGAGATAATTTAAGTGGATAAGCAAACAATTTTTTTTTTTTTTTTTTTTCCCTTAAGAATTAAGAACGATTGTGAGCTCTAAGAAAATCTTATTTTCTGTTTCATGTTGCAGAGTTGAGTTTAAATTTTGAGTGTTTACCAAATGGCGACCCTATTCCTGGAAGACCTTAAAAGGGAGCTGCAACAACTGTACCCAAAATATTCGGTACAAGTAATTGTCCTTGTGATAGGTGCTCTCAGAGGTGCGAAACTATCACTGGGTCATAACCTTAAAGTCATACCCGCGTGCAAAAATATGCCACGGCACTTGCTAGATGGATGCAGAAAGCTGTACACCTTGGGTCGCTTCGTGTCCTCAAAACACACGAGGGTTTCGCCGGCCTGTTTTTGTGAAAAATTGGGCTATGTGTCCGGATAATTTTCAGTATATCGGAAAATTGGGTTGTATGCCAGGATAATTTTCTGTATATCGGAAAATTGGGCTGTGTGCCCGTATGATTTTCTGTATATCGGAAAATTGGGTTGTGTGCCCGGATAATTTTCTGTGTGCCGGAAAATTGGGCTGTGTGCTCGGATAATTTTCTGTGCGCCGGACAGTGATTGGTCGTCAGAAATTAGGAGATAAGATATATCCTAGTGAGAGAATCTTTAAAGAAAGATTATAAAAAATGTCTTAGGTGAATATCTATTCTTCACTACAAAAGAAAACGGGCGATGCTAATTATAATGAAAGTTTAGAATAAACTTGATTTATCTTTAGAGTGTAGAATTCAGTCAAAAGAAAACCATAGTTAAAAGTAAAACTATAACTATAAGTCTAGGACTTACGCGGTAAAATTTCAGCTGTAACCACATCTCACGACCGTGAGATGGGTGTGCAGTCTGCGACGAATTCAATATGATGACCCGGCAAAAGTCTCGTGTACCCTGAGGATACGAAGCGAGCTAATGCCTACCGCCTTCTGCATGTACTCCGCAAGTGTCTCAGCATTTCCTTGACACGCAGGTATGCTTTTCAGGCTATTCACCAGTGAAACGTTGGCACCTCCAAGAGCGCCGATGAGCCGGACGATTAGCTCAAAAGAATATTCCGGGTATAACCGCCGCAACTCCCTTATAAGGTCTTTATACCTCTCTTTCTTTTCATTCTCCTTGGCTATGATGTTTTTGTCAGCTGGTGCTAATGGCGTTGTTCAATCGAATAATCGTGCTGAAACTTGAAAGCTTGATAATACAAACAAACACGAGTACAGGCGCGGTTACCGAGTACCGGACTACCGGGTAAGATTTGAAATATGGTTCGTTAAAAGCACTGTGTGCACAAGTACTTTACGCAGCACGTTACGGAACGTGTTGTAAAAGTTAAATGCAATTTTTAGACGTGGACGAATCTAAGAAATACGACGAGAATGATTCTTCACATAAAAGATTAATGCAAAAAGTATGCAAAGAGAAATTTGTACAGAAGCGTGTACTCCTAATCCTGATCTATAGTAGATCTTTCTTATGCAAATATGTATTTCAATTTCAAATATTTATAATAGTTTAATGAAACAGCAGGATGTTCTTTTATTTATTTCCATTCCAAGTTTCTACATTTTATATGAAATCGTTTTAAAAATGAGACATTAAAACAACTAAGTATGTATTGAATACGAGATTTATTTTCATTTTATTGAAATGAATTTTGAAATTTTGTAAATAAAATATTTGTAAAATTTTATTTCATTAACAATTAACACGTGATTTATTCATTTAAATTCGTTGAATCTATTAGGTTCAAAACACAAAGGATACTATTAAATTTTTATATTTAATACTTGATAGTATTTTTCATATTTTGAATTTCCCGCCCTGATGTTTGAAACTGTGAATAATGAAACATTATTCTATTTTAATTAACAATATAGGCATTGGAAAAAAACTCGTCTGCAGGTTCGCCATCTTGGCCCGTAATTAACTAGGTATTTCACCTGTTTTCTACGTAAAATCTTGCCAGCTGAGGTCACAACGTAAAATACCAAATTATATATCTGTTACCTCCCAGCGCTACAATCGTTTAATGTCTGTAGGAACCACGAAGGAATAGTAAGGAGGGGTATCCTTGTAAGTGGGGAGTGGGAGGAACAACGTCCAAGAATTCCTTAATGCTTGCCACGGCTGAAAACTTGGTCTCTGTATCGCGCACATGCGCACTGGCGAATGCAGTTTTGGAATCCTCTGAATTTCCTAATTCTCTGGTTGAAGAAATGCATGGTCCAGTGGTGGGTTCGTCTAATGTTGTATTTCCAGAAGCTCGAAGGCCAGAATGTCCGCAGTCTAATGAAAAATTTTCGGATACCATAGTTGATATTGACAACGACATCGGAAACTACATCGGTAAAAAAATGGATGACTACACGAAGTGTAACCTTTTAGAGGCACCTTGGAAAGCACCGGATGATTTTCAATTTCCATTTTCCGAACATAATAAATGTGGAAAAATAGTAAAACGAACTGTAAATCTCCAACATTTGGAGAAATACAAGTGGCTTGTGTTTTCTATAAAAAGGCAGGGACTTTTTGTAAGTATTGCCCCTGGTTCACAAATCCATCTGGCGAAGGTAGGCACAATGCAACTCCTTTAATTAAATTGGTCACTTTGCCTTTCACTCATTTTGCAAAACTCACTGGAAAGGACGGGGATCTGGAGACTCACAGCAAACGCGTATATCATAAAAGTGCGTTAGAAGCCGGAAAAGAATTTCTCGAATCTTATCATAATCCTGCACGCGACGTGATGAGTAAGGTCAATCAAAAGCATTTATCTGAAATCTTAGAAAACAGAGACAGATTAAAGCCAATCTTGGAAAGTATCATCTTTCTTGGTCGGCAAAATATTCCGCTAAGAGGACATAGAGACGACGGCAATCTAAATTTCATCGAAAAAAGAAACACGGCAGAAAGTACGGTGAATCAGGGTAATTTTCAGGAACTGCTCTGGTTCCGTATAGCCTCTGGTGATAAAAACTTCGAGAATCACTTAAAGAATACTTCTTCTCGGGCTACATATATATGAGTAAGACTGTTTAGAATAATCTTGTTAGTTGCTGTGGTCAAGAAATTACAGAACTAATTGTGAACAGAGTTAAATCATTTAATCTTTACACCATTTCATTTGACGAGACCACTGACTTGAGCCACAAATCTCAAATAAGCCTTATTCTGAGATATACTCACAATCCGATTTTCAGGTTACACCGTTACAAAAAATCAAACTTTAGTATTTTAAATTTTGTTTGTTTCCCAAATTCTGAATTAAATAATTTTTCATCTTACCAATTAGAAAGCATATCATTATTACGTTTTTAGAGCAGGTAAACTTTAAAGGTTCACAATATTTAACATTCTTTCAATTTTGGTAAAATTGTCAAATTCTGTGAATATTAACTATTTAAAGATCCAAACATTTTTGATTAAAGCCCTGCCTCATGGCCACGCCACACAAGCCACGAATATTCAGCGTTATCCAACTTTTTTAGTTCAAATGGGCTTTGGTTCAATTTGATACAATCGATTATAATCAATTCTGTATACTCGACTCTACAAACCAAACTAATACAAATTTTGGATAATTCATTTGTTCACATTAAATGGTCGTAACGTAAACCATCAAGAATGTGCTAGGAAATAGACCATTGTACCTATCGGAAAGTTTACTGCGCATGTGCAATGTACTTTCTGTTGTACCCAGTTGTTGCGATCATTTTGCTCGTTGAAAACAGTGAAAATAGTTTTATTTAATTTTTGAATATTTGTGACAAGTTATCGAAAAAAAACTCAAAGTGAAAATGAATTTCAATGAAAAAGAAAGTAAGGGAGCGTTTATGCGTTGTATGTATGGCTAATATTAAAGTGATAGTCGTACCAAATCACACAAGGGGCATAACCTCTTCTTTCTTCATACGTTTCCCGAAACCCTGTTTACAATACAGAAGTGGTCGTATTAGGAAAGAAGACTTCATGAAACATTTTGAAGAATATAATAATTGCTTGCAATGTAAAACCTCTCAATTTCGCCTCCTTTAAACTTAACCATGATCCTTCATCAATTTGAGGATCGATGTCCCTTCCTTTATTCTGAAATTATGTTGTTAAACATATATTAACTTATATTATGACAAATTATAATAATAAATTACAGTAACAATAATAATGTTGCATGTAAGCACGAAATGTGCATTTTTGTTTGTAATACGTTTGAGGATGTTTGATGTACTTGACAATTTTAGATTACAGGTGAAATGAAGAAATAGCGTACTTTGCAGAAGGGAGACTGCCGGGTATAGCAATACAATTTTTTCAAATATAAAGATCAATTCGTCCATGTTCTCACTTTTGGGGTGCAGTGTATGTGTAGCGGGCGTAAAGTTTCATGTAGCGGGCGTAAATTTTCATGTTGTCCCGACGGCGGAGTGCGCATGTGCGAGCGTCACTAGGCAGGAAGCGGCCACGTTACGCCTGCTTCACGTGCATGCAATGGCGCGTTTTTAAGGGGGGTCGGACAAAAAATATTTCTTTGAAGGAATAATTACAATTGAATAGGATATGCTTTGTTATGTTAAAGATTTTTTTCTGATATTGACAACATTTATAATAATAAATAGGGCTAGCCAAGCTTAAGAAAAATATTAGACCTGTCATCCCGCCTTTTGGGATACAAATGTTTATGGCTAATGAATATAGCTAATGAATATAGAATGTAGTTTTACACTCAAAAAATGAATTTAAGTCTTAACAACTTATTATTATTAATTTTTTTTCTTCAGTATCGTAAAGAATAAAAAAATGCATTGTTCTTAAAGTCTACTTTTAGCAGCATTTTAATTAAAATACTGTTCTGAAAGTCTGCAAAAAGTAAAATCCTTTGGAAAACTTTAATTAGAGGAAAAATTGGAATACCTGAATTAAAGTGTATTAGGATTATTCATACAATCATTGATTATTTACTAGAATTAAATGGATGATTTTTACTTTAAAAACGAGACCTATGAGAATAAACATGTAATTCCTAATTGGTTTTATAGGTTTTAAACATTCTCAAACATTTAATTTTCCTTTAAAAATATCAACCGGTCACAAAAAATAATCATTTTTTGCAATATTTTTCCGTCAACGCACTGTGTAAATTCCTTTCTTTCTTTCATGAATTCCCAATCAAAAATTGAGAATCAACTTTAAAGACAAAGGCGGAATCCCAGTGAAATATCAAGATAAGTCACATTCATGTTTCAGATATGCCAGAGTACTTTGACTTATCGTCAACAGTGGCTCTTGGCAGGTCTATCATTGGAGAGCGATGCCGTACTGCGCCACTGGAAACAAATAATCTTGATTCTGAAGATTATTTTATAGAAGAACTGGGAAAAATAAATCAGAAATCATCTTTTACCGAAGAACAACCTGCAACGCATTTTGTGAATCCCTTTTCTTTTTGGAATCAAGTACAACGACCACTTGAATCAACATCGCTTCATCTGCCTATAGGGCATAAAGAAAATTTTTGTGACCAAAGCGATATTCTCAATACTTCATTAAATGAATCTATTGTAAATTTGTCAGGATTTAATAATGCGTCTTCGGAACAGATTTTCTCTGGGCGTGTCTTGAATGATTCTACTGCAAAATATTATAAATATGTCAATAATAATAAAGTTTATGACGAGGAGTCGAAAGAAAACGAATCTCCAGCAGACAATATAGAAAGAAAAGAGAACCATGAAAATAATTTTGAAACTGAAAAAGAATCAATGAAGAATGACAAATTAACAGAAAGTAAAGAAAGTCATCCTGTTCTTCCTCCTTGCAAGGATAACTGTCGTTTCAATTGCAAAAAATACATATCTGCTAAAAATAGACAGAATCTGAACAAAGCATTCTGGCAATTAGGATGGATTGAGAAAAGATTCGTTATAGCCAGTCATGTAAAACGCGTATCTATCAAACGGCGAAGGGTAGACTCTGATTCAAAACGCAACAATTATTTTAGCTATCATATGTTAGATGATGATTAATTTAATCAGAGGCAAGTATGCAAATTGTTTTTTCTTGGATCCTTAGGTTTGAAGCCAAATAATGATCTAATAATTAGGAACACTATGAATAATACCGATCCAGTTACTTTGAATGTAAATGTAACAGATGGTCGAGGAAAGACAACAAATTCTAATACCGTAATACGGCACGATAAAATTCGAAGACATATTGAATCATATCAACCAAATGTCTCTCATTATCGTCGCCATCTCACGGTTGTGAGACGTGGCCATGAATGGGATTTGCCGCGGTCCTACTGGGAGCCGATGTCATTTTTTAGATGGCAGTTGCTCCCAGCGGAGGAGGTTAGTTGTGCCAATCCCCCTCAGGTAGTTTGTGAGCCATAGGTTAGCTGCGCCAAGACTCTTCAAGGGACGGATTAGGAAGATTAGAAGTTCAACGATGGGGGGTTTCTTTTAAGATAAAATAAGGTGTTTAATTAAGGAGCGCAATACAGACTCTTATCAGGAAGAGGGAAAAATAATACAGATTCATAATAACATAAGAATATTTATTTGTGTTTGTCCCATCCACACTATTTTTATACTACATATAAACAATATATAACTTTTACACAGCTTATAAGAATATACATCATATCATTATTTTGTAAACTTAGAAGTTCAGGTCATCAGGAATGTAAAAATTTTCTTTAATTTCAGGTTTGCATTACTTTAGTATTTATTAATCTATTATTTCTACGATGACATAAATTCATTTTTATATACTTCTAAAAATTATGCATTCTCGAGATCCATTATTCAAGGCAAATTCACTGCACCCCTAAAAATTCTCAAATTTAATTTTAAAAATATATCCGGCACTGTCTGGAATTTTTCATTGAATTTACAGAGACCTGGGTTCAAACTGAAAGCATTACTTCTGAATATTCTACAGTTTTCCGCTCATTTCTCATTAAGATCCAGTAATCTGTAATACATATTATTTATTACACCAGTTCTCAGGTACATTTCAGAAGATGAAGTTGAGCTGATTCAATTTTCGGACAGGTATAGACTTGGCGCAACTGACACGTAGGATTGGAGAACCTTTTTCGATATTCGGTTTCGGTTTCGATTCCGTTGGAATAGAACTGAAGGGCCTTTGACAAAGCCACCGAACGCGTCCTCGGGTCGCGGATAGAAGGTACCTGTACCAGGGGTTTCTGCTGAATATGGTTACAATAATTAATAAGCAGTCGCGGACAATTGTCCAGGGATGGTCCCTATATATATATATATATATATATATATATATATATACCACCACCATCTCAGCACTCATCTCACGGTTGTGAGACGTGGCCGTGAGTGAGATTTAGCGCTGTCCTACTAAGAGTCGATCTAATTTTTAGATGGCAGTTGCTCCTACTGGGACTGGCTGTTTAACCTTATTTTTTAATTGTATATGTACATAGCTCAAGATTCTTTCAAATCTGCGGGGTTGCCTATGAATACTGTTGAGAATTCTTTTAATTGCGCCATGAATACTTCACCTCTAATTATGAAGAGATATTTTTTTTTAAATATTGCTTAAAGGTTCATTTGAAATTTACAACTTTAAAAATGTTAGATATTTTGACTTACTATGAAAAATTCCCAGACATCGATTTAATAATAAATACAAGAAAATTATGCAAGAAAGTAAAATATTTTTTAAAATCTTGAAAGATTGAAACAAAACTGTCTATAAGTTAGATGTGAACAAGGAACTATTGAGAAATTTTATTGTATAAGGAGTACTTCATTGAATTAATTAGTTATTAAATTATTGAAATATAAGACCACGGACTCTGTACGAATGTTTTCCTCTCGTTAATTCTTTCATGCTTGAAAATTCGAAATTAGAAATAGTGCAGTTTATATTTTTATAAACGGTATTACCTGTAATAGACCACGAGCTCATAACATGAATGGTGCCATGATAGGGATAAGGACAATTTTCAGCTGACAGGTTCGACTGACGATGATGAACGTAAAAATGCGTGCCTTACAGTCTGAGTGGAAGAGGTGAGCGGTGGCGACCTGCCAAAGGTGCGAATTTTCATGGTTTTATGCGTTGACTCGGAAAAGCTTAAAAATTTGTGTACATGTAGAAGATGACGTATAAATGGAACAAAATTCGTCTTTCTTGGTTGTCATGAACAATGCAGTGGAATTTTCAGGTTAAGTTGTTCTTGTATAGATTCTCTACGATGCCTATGATTGGCCAGAGCGCTCCATGGTGGGAATTGCTCGAACTTGATTATATCTCGGGGACCTCTCAGTGCTTCAAGAAGTATTAGTGTTGACTCGATTAACTTCTAAACAACTTTTTATTTATTCATTAAAATTATAAATGTGAAGATGGTTTTTATGTAAATGTTTTTGGAATGAAACAAAACACATTTTATTCTAATATGAGACACATTCTTATATTTTATTCCAATATTTTTATAAATATTGTATATGCAGAAATACGAACTCAAAAATAAAATCTGCTCACATCCAGTTTTTTGCAATATAATAGTAGCCATCTTCTAATTTATTTCGAATATTGTGAAGCCTGTAAATATTCGTTTAAGAAAAAATTGTGCAACTTCTTTGAAGGAATTTGATATCTAGCAGAATAAGGTAGCAAGTGAATACAATTTTTCACCTCATATAAATCTTAGAGATTTAAATACTTTATGCGACCAGTTGTAAAAATAAATTTCCGATTTTAAATTCAAAGGAAGGCATACCTTTTTTATCATGAATAATAATTAATTATAAATCATTGTTAATGTCTTCGTGCATTTTACAATTACTTTTTGTCGTAAACACTTTATTTGCACATTTAATTATTTTAAATAAGCAAGCCAATGGTAACCAATCCGGTTGCCGACTAAAGACTCATGTTTATTGAGTTCAAGTCTTCGAAAATATGAAAAGTTATTCTTATAACCATTCCATGACTGTATACATTTTTTTGTAATCTTTCTGACAAAAATTCCAAGACTGCTGTTCCTTGACTGCGCTTGAAAACTCCCATGATTTTTTCAAAATTTTCCATGAAAATTTATAACCCCTTTATAGAAAGTATACGAGACTTTATAAAAGTGATGGCCCGTCCAAAAGTCCTGCACTAATCTAGGAAATTTTCCAAGACTTATTTTTTCCGTGTATGTTGACAAATACACAAAACCGAATACAGAATATAAGACTAGGTCATGTGACGAGTGGGTCACGTGACCAAGCTAGTCCTCAATTTTTCATTGTAAACTTACGTCCAAAAGGAATAAGATATCGACATTTGATGGAATCCACGAAAGTCATTTTTCACATAAAATCAATACCTTCTCATTATGATGAGAATGTAAAAACTGATAAATAGTTAAGTACCTAATAATTATTGCAAATGTTGAGCAAATGTTGACATAACAATAACAATAACATTAGTTATCTAGTATATGATAACTGTTTTTTTCGTCCTTGACTTTGACCAGGATTGCGTGCTTCAGAATGTGCCTCAACAGAAATACTAGTTTGTTATCACGAAAGGAAATTTTCATTTACCCCAAAACGCGTTCTCTGTATGTAAAGGTAACTAGAACGGGTTCGGGACGTTTCAGTTTTGCCTCACCTAGGTGGGTGCATTTGAGAATGCCCACACCTGCTATCCGTTCTCGATACGAAGGCCCCTCCAAAAAAGCTTCACATTTTGGTGATATAATCACAAGACAAAAATCGCACGAAAACACAGCTTACACCATGATAAAGCTTACTTTTTTGCGCTTAAAACAAGTCCATATTTGTTTATGTAGCTAGTAGCTACTTTTTTTCAATGAGTAAACACTTCAGCTATGGTATCCCACTCTGTCCTCACAACCACACTACCATTCATCGGTTTTTCAAGTTCATTTGTTATTAATTAATAGGTTTCAAAATTGTCACTTCTAATTATTATTCGATTGCATTTGTTGAAATTTTCTAAGCAGTTTTAGCCAAAATACAATTCTACTACGTATATTACGAGAGACAGCATAGTCATATTCAAATTCATTTTACGTTAATTGTTATTATTATATTGCAGTTTTGTTTTCACATACGTGTAGTCAAAATATGAATGCATCTCTATGATTTTTTTCCAATGTTTTACACTGTTTAGTTCAAAGATGTCATTAAAAGTCAAGAAAGGACAGAATTACGCGAAAAAGATACGGTTTTCATCTCTTAAAAATAAATTGAGAACTAAAGGTTAACAACCACCGCAGGGTCCCACTGGGAGCAACTGTCATCTAAAAAATGACATCGGCTCTCAGTAGGGCTTTTATTAAATACTCGATAATATTTTCAGAATCTGAAGGCTCTACTATTTTAATCACAATTTCGCGCCCATTCGCGTGCAACTTGTTAAAATACCGCGGCCTATCCCATTTAATAATAAAAAGACTCTTTCTCCTACCTTCATGTGTACCACCGCCCGTTAGGATATGTTGCTAATGTATATACTGCTGCTCGAACAATTGCTGCTGTTGCAACTGCTGTTCCAGCAATTGCTGTTGCTGCATCTACTGGTGCATCCGCAGCTGAGTGCGGTAAATCATTTCCATGGCTGCAGCCCTCTCACCCTTCTCCTCCTCAGCACTCTCCAATCCCTCCACGTCAACCTCCTCCAAACCCTCCACGTCAAATTCCTCCCCGTCATCGTCCTCGACATCTTCATCCACCTCTTCCTCCGACTCGTCTCCATTTCTTTTCCTGAGAAATTTAAAAAATTGTAAAACTAATATTTACTGTTAAAGTAAGCTGTTTAAAATACAATGGAAAAATTATAAAAGTAACAACCTTCTTCTGTATCCTCTGCCTCCATTTTAATCTCCATTTCATGAGGTACATCTTGTCCTCGGACATGATTTGGAGCCTCATGAGGCACTGTAAAGAAAAAAAAAATAAATTGCTATTGTGATGATTGTATTAAAATTTACTCAATAAACTATTTATTTTGTTTTACTCTTCAATAAACTATTTATTTTGGTTTACTTTTGAATAAAATAGATCACAGACACAATTAAAATTTCAAAAAATGTTATTTATTTTTATTGTAAAAATTTATTAACATATAAACGTTTCTAAGTTCATTTTCTTTATTTCACCAAAGTTTTAGCTCGATATCTCATTTCGTGTGGAGTTGGCATAATAATAAAATGTCGGTAAAGTAGGAATCGTTTGAGTATCACATGCCCAGCATGCTCTAAGCCAGCCCTATGCATCGTCCGTGTATTTCGGTTAGTTCACGCAGCTTTTTCGTGTAAGCTGAGTTGTAGGTGGCGCTGGGTGGCATGTTTTAAAGTCTTTATCATAATTATATTATAAGGAAAGCTCGTTCACGATTGCAAATTATGATTCGGCCAAAAATATTACGTGATCAGCGTTGTCATTAGACTGCATATGAAATGGATTAAAATTATATTTCGTTATAGCATTTTTAGGTCTTATGAATATTAATCTGACATACAAGATGACACAAAAAATATATATTAAAATATATTAAAAAAATAATTCTATGCGTAATATTTTATATTATTATTCCACATTTTTTATTAGAAAACTGCTGGACCAGGACTACACAGACAGCTACCACATCCCGTTTGCAGCCGTTGCCGGAAGAAACAACAAAGCTAGTAGTCATAAATTAGATAGAGTTTCAGTCTTCCTTTCAGTCGTCAAACAAATAATTGTTAGTATGCAAAGTTAAGGTAAAGTGAAAGTAAAGTTAAAGTGAAGCAAAAAATAAGAAAAAAAGAAACACAAATTTTTATATAGGGAACCGTTGGCATACTATGCGTGCTTGCTAGCTCTGCCATGGTTAATAAAAAGAAACTGAAAAAAAAAGAAATTAAAGAAAGAAAAAAATGTAGCGCCATAATAAAAAGCTGGTTTTCTTTGTAGGAAATACTTTCATCCAGAAATTTCAAGAGATAAAAGATACTCCTTTTTGGGTCTACTTCACTTTCATGAAGAAAATTTTATTCTTATGTTTTTATTTAACAAGTTGATAGGCATTTTAAAATGTACATACTTTGACGTGCTGTACCTTTAGCTTGTAATAAAGCTGAAAAATTTTCATAAAAGTTAAAAAATAAAATAGCTTTTAAAAATATTTCTATTACTTATACTTTTTTTATTATCATATTTCATTTTTTTGGTTGGAATGTAATGGATCCTTATTGCTGTTACAGAGGAAGATTTTACGGTGGCAGGTTGTGGCCCCCCATAAACGATCCACAATTTTTTCTAAGCCAAAGGCGTAAACTTGTCGCTCTTGCAAGGGGCTCTCGCATCCTGGGCGCAACTAGCCCGAGCATTCATGTTTCAGATATGCCAGAGTACTTTGACTTATCGTCAACAGTGGCTCTTGGCAGGTCTATCATTGGAGAGCGGTGCCGTACTGCGCCACTGGAAACAAATAATCTTGATTCTGAAGATTATTTTATAGAAGAACTGGGGAAAATGAATCAGAATTCATCTTTTACCGAAGAACAACCTGCAACGCATTTTGTGAATCCCTTTGCTTTTTGGAATCAAGTATAACGACCACTTGAATCAACACCGCTTGATCTGTCTGTAGGGCATAAAGAAAATTTTTGTCACCAAAGCGATATTCTCAATATTTCATTGAATAAATCTATTGTAAATTTGTCAGGATTTAATAATGCGTCTTCGGAACAGATTTTCTCTGAGAGTGTCTTAAATGATTCTACTTCAAAATACTATCAATATGTCAATAATAATGAAGTTTATGACGAGGAATCGAAAGAAAACGAATCTCCAGCAGACAATATAGAAAGAAAAGAGAACCATGAAAATAGTTTTGAAACTGAAAAAGAATCAATGAAGAATGACAAATTAACGGAAAGTAAAGAAAGTCATCCTGTTCTTCCTCCTTGCAAGGATAGCTGTCGTTTTAATTGCAAAAAATACATATCTGCTAAAAATAGACAAAATCTAAACAAAGCATTCTGGCAATTAGGATGGATTGAAAAAAGATTCTTCATAGCCAGTCATGTAAAACGCGAACCTATTAAACGGCGAAGGGTAGACTCTGATTCAAAACGCAACAATTATTTTAGCTATCATATGTTAGATGATGATCAAGTTAATCAGAGGCAAGTATGCAAATTGTTTTTTCTTGGATCCTTAGGTTTGAAGCCAAATAATCATCTAATAATTAGAAACACTAAGAATAATACCGATCCAGTTACTTTGAATGTGAATGTAACAGATGGTCGAGGAAATACAACAAATACTAATACCGTAATACGGCACGATAAAATTCGAAGACATATTGAATCATATCAACCAAATGTCTCTCATTATCGTCGCGGGTGTATAGTTTTCGTCGGTAGAATATTCGTCCAGATCATCCCCTGGAAGTTGGTAATATTCGAAAGGGATGAGTTCTTGGGGGTCTATTTCAATTTCTAGATCCTCTTCTGTGGTATTTATAGCATAAATGTGACAAATTCCACGGGAATTTGACACTTCGGCTTCTCCCATGAAAAATCCTTCTTTTGATTTTATTAAAGGTAAATATCCTTCCTTGACTTCGTTATTGGATATTTCTACGGGAATTACTTGTCCCGATCTTGCTTTAATACGGACTTTTCCGCGTCCCTTCCATTTATATCAAGTATTTGATCCTGCGTGGTTTTGGATTCATTATCGATAAAGTGAATGGGTTTTGTAGGGTTTGATTGAGTTACAATAGTGTTGTGCCAGAACGATTTTTCGACTTTTTCTTGACGGAGGTATTCTCTACCTAAAATTCCGTCAGTATTAATGGGAAATTCCGGGGAAATTACGTGAAACAATACCATTGAATTTTGCAAGGTTAATTTTAGTTTGCCTATAGTTGAAATTCTATTCGGCGTAATACCCGTGATGTCTATGGAATTAGCTTCTGTGATTAATATCTCTTTATTTAAAGAGTTTAATTTTATTATATTGACATCGGCTACTTTGTCAACTAGAAATGAGGCTTTATTTTTTATGAAATTTTCTGATGAAAACTCTACTACTGGGGATTCTCTGCTGAGTTTTCTGTGGAAGATTTTCCTCGTGTTATTAAGGCTCTCACGTTCGTTTGACGCTCGTCCTTTGTCTTGCCCGTCGCTGCGTTCGAACGGCGAGCGGAGTTGTAGTTTAAAGCCTCCTTATTGGTGGAGACTGAAGATTGGGAACGGGTTGGAGTATATGATGCTCCATGAAAATAATTAGGATTAGGATATCCATTACCTTGTAATAGTGCATTTGGACAGTATGGATGAGGATTGTAAGGCATATAAGGATACTGATAAGGAGGGATGTAATTATTTTGATAATTAGAGGCTCCAGGCGAATAAGGAAATGTTCCATTCACGCATAATGAAGGAATTTCGGTTTTCGAAATCTTGGTCAGTTTTTTTGTAAACAATTTTTTTTTAAACAATTTAATTCTTCATAAACAACACAAATTTAAAACAGCACTTTCAGCTCGCTAAGCAAAAATAAAACCCTTTTACCTCTTTAATTAATTTTTTTCGAAAAAGTAAAACTTTACCGAGAGTCTCTATATTCTCAAGAGTATGTATACAAAAAATTAGACAAAATGCCTTCACTGTTTGGCCTGAATCAAAGAGGGCGATTTACACTCGATTTCCAGGGCCCTTAAATGATACTATAGGCACTTGCGATCATGGGGAAAGAATCATTCTACTAGGACACATGTAAGGATGGGTTTAAGCACGAAATGATCCACTTGTGCACGTGGTGCAGAGGCGATACCCAGAGCATGATTGACTTCGTTGTTGCAGATGAGAGAATGAGAGAGCTAGTAAGAGATAAGAGAGTAATGATAGGTTCTGAATTTGAAAGGCATCATTACCTCTTAGCTTCAAAAATTAACTTAGGCCAAGGATGGAGAAGAAAGAAAACTAAAAAGACAAACCAGACGCGAATCAAGATAAAAAATTTACAGATCACTATGCTCATGGATATCATTTTTAGGAATGCGACTGATGTGTGCATTACCGATGACGAGAGAATTACACTAGACAATGATTACAGGGGCAAAAACAGAAAAGTAAAAATACTAGTGAAAAAGCAAGGATAAAATCTATTCAGAAGAAGTAGTAGTACGGAGTTATTTGGAATTAGAAATAACTAGGGTGAAATAGTATATGATATAGACGGGATACTAAACGCTTTGAGCGACTATTTCAAGGAATTATTGGGAGGTGAAGCTATAGGGCAGCATTACTGCGACATAAAACATGATACGTCAGAAAACTCGGTTAAAAAAATTAGCGTTTATAGTTGATTATGAACCAATCTATTTAGATTATTACATTTTCCAATTAGGAAAAGAAACAATCAAAAATTTAACCTTTCTTCTTATTATAGACCTTTCAGCAAAAAATCGTCTGTTACAGTGCGATACCGTCATACTAAATCTTTATTTTTCCGGAACTGAATAACTTTTTCGGATGAAAACCTTTTTATTGTGCAGCCTATTCCAGTTTTAGGTTCCTGTCACTTTGAGATTGTAAAATTCCACATTTTATTTCACAGTACTGGATAATTTTTTTCAATCATACTTTTTTGGCCTCAATTCAAAAACACTCCAGCTTTAGAGTAAACTTTTGCTTCATCTTTAAATGGTGATTTCGATTTTATAGAATGATATTTCGCTATCCTGAAAAATTCCGATTTTGTTGGATATCCAGTTCTGTACTACAACCCTTCATTTTTCGCTATAGAAACAACATTTTGGAAATTGAAAATATAATATGCAAACAAGTAGCGTACTTAAAAAACTACTTTCAACAACTCAAGCTTCTACATTAAAAAGATTACACTAGAAAAACATTAAAAATAAGGAATCAATATGTATCTACTGATAAGTGATGAAGATATGATTTAATAAAATTCAAGTCATAAATCTGGGTAATAAAATTATTTTTGAACAAAACAAAAATAACTGGAAAATTTGATAAAGAAACGGCGATTCTGTCACAAAGTTTCTAATCATAAATGAAATTCCGTTTTAATTCCGTTTTTTAGGCAAAAATCCCCTTCTTTAGCTAAAATTGGTACACATAATTTCAGATTTTCCTTATCACAACAAGCTTCGATTATTGTAGAATACTTAATAAACATACTTTTTAGTAATAATTACTTTCATAACAATCTGTACACTTATTTATACATGTTTGCTCTCATGCGAAATGTCGTAATACGCTTCATCCAATTTAAACATTTGAATAAATATTTCGGAAACTTCCGGCTGCGAGTACTATTACACGTGCTTCAGTTTTCAGTAGAACCACTGCGAAATACGTCACGAAAAATGGCGTCTATTTTTCTCCTAAACCAATCACGGCCCTGCACATGATTATTTTTCCATCCGGTTCAGTTAGGGTAGGTCAGGTCCAAGGACAGCCCCAAAACCGACGTTAAATCCGAGTTCGACTGTATTTGGTGCAGGTACAACAAGCATGAACCATTTCCTCGAGTTAACATAAAAAGTGATCTACTATTGATACTATTATTTGACAGTAATAACAGGTGGCACCAGTGCAAAGAAATGGAGAAAACGCACTGTCCCAACCTATACAGTGTTCCAACCTGTACAGCAATCCCCTAACATTAGTGTCCGAAGCCTGAAAATAAGCAAGAAAAAAATTGCCCCTGTCCATATCATTAAAAATAATTTAACATTTAGATGCATTTGTTCCTGGCCCTTTGAAATATGACGAGTCTCTTGATATTTGAGGGGATGAAGTTCACATTTCACAATAATAACGAGAGAAATATAAGAACATAAATTTGATGAAATGGGGATCATTACCTAGAGTATCGCTTACAGTTTCGTATCGGATGATCTTTGCGGAAGCACTTAGTATCCAGAATGCTAAAGTAAAGAATTCCTATTCTGCTGCCAACCCCATCCTCAGATCGTTGAAGACAATGGTGAAATTTCTCGTCGCAGGAGCAATGCACCCTGTCATTGAAAGACAAGATGGACATTCGTGACAATTGTAACTGAGTAGCTTAGGGTGCTGTATTATTGCAATGGATCGAATTGGAATTCAGACCAGGCGTCAATTCGACATCCATTACCAAAGGGGTGCAATACTTTTTTTCTATTCCACCCTCAGTCCTTTCTTTTATATACATACTACATTACTACAGAACCGCCCAAAAGCATTGTACCCTTTTTTAATCATATTTTTCAACAGAAAGAAATTATTGTAATACTCTCAAAATCCGCATTAGTACAAATTTTACGAATGCAATTAGTAGCATTGTATCTGACTGTTAAATTAGTAATTTTATCAGTTTCTATTAAATGAAATGGTAAGATTTATGTTACTAAATGAATTAGTAAGGGTATTCTACTAATCTGCTTAGTAGTGCCGACTTTATATATATATATATATATATATATATATCTGGTTCTTAACCGATTCCTACACGGCACTCGACACTGGAAACTTTCTGGGTAGTCCTAACCGGTTCCTATCTGGCAAATTAGAACCTGATATTAAATATTGGCAAACACCGAAATTCGTTTCTAACCGGTTCTTAACTCATTCCTACACGGCACCTCGCACTGAAAGCATTCTAACTGGTGCCAACCGGTTTCTACACAAAAATTGATATTGGCAAAGACCTAAATTCATTTTTAACCGGTTCCTACCCGATTCTTACACGGCACTCGACACTGGAAACATTGTAACCGGTCCTAACCGGTTTTTGTCCGACAAATGGAACCAAAAATTAAATATGGCAGACCAAAGTTCTTTTCTAATTGGTTCCTAAACGATTCCAACACGGCACTCGATACTGGAAACTTTCTCACTTGTCCTAACCGGTTTCTATCCGGCAAATTAGAACCTGAAATCAAATATTGGCAAACACCGAAATTCGTTTCTAACCGATTCCTAAAACAGTCCTACGCGTCCCTTAACACAGGAAACATTCTAACCGATCCTAATCGGATTCGAACCGAAAAAGTGGAACCTGCAATAAAATATCCGGTCCGGCAATGATAGTTTCTCACAAGCGGTAAGAATTTTCTTGCTTAGTATATAAAGACCATATCGACCGATACCCACAGCGTGTGATATTTTACGTTGGGGAAGTGAGTTGCGTGCATTATATTTAAAAAATAAGGTTAATAACCACCGCAGGGTCCCACTGGGAGCAATTACCATCTGAAAAATGACACCGGCTCCCAGTAAGATGGCCGTAAATCCCACTCATGGCCACGTCTCACAACCGTGAGATGGATGGTCACAGGAAACGAAGAAATCACAACGACAGGCCGGCAAAACCCTCATGTGTTTTGAGGACACGAAGCAATCCAAGGATGACAGCTTTCTGCATCCATCTCGCAAGTGCCGTGACATATTTTTGGCACGCGGGTATGGCTTTAAGGTTTACTTCAACCTGTAAGTATAATATTCTCAATATTTGTGCCATATTATTAATTTCAATATTCGGATAGGAAAATATTTGTTCAAATTTTCAATGAGATTTCTTTACTATTTAAATGATTTCTACTTGTGAGTATCCTATGGCCTAGATACTGTTTCTATAATTCTAAAATTATTAATGATCGAAATGCTTCTTGCATTTCTTACTTTATATTTGCATGTATTCTTGCAATTTTTATTCCCTAATTCTTACTGTTTGTCTTTAATATGTAGCAAGGCTGTTATACCTGAAATCCATCTATTACAATTTTTCTAAATTTGCCCTTTCCTCAAAATCCCATATTTAATAATATTATATATAAATAAAATTGGATAATCAATCGCCAAAAGAGTGATAAAAATCCGGTAAATTTGGTAACAGATTTAAATCTAATCTGGAAATTTTTAGATTAAACCAGATCAGTTGACAAATCAACTACAAAATAGACTCAATTGAAATTTAACTACCCAGCGAATGGATTAAAACCAATTTAAATAGTTCCGGTCTCAAATTTTATTAATCCCGTAACTCTCCAAGATCCTTTCTTATATTGTATCCCAAGAAAAGAGACAGGTCTTGAAACAAAATAAATATATGTTTTTTTTTCAAATTTCAAGTTTAGAGTTTTCTGGACCAGATTATATATAATCTTTCTTTAGAATTCTTCAACTAAGGTATCTTTTATCTCCTAATTTGTGACGACTAATCACTGTCTTGAAAATTTACATTATCAATAATATTATTTCATTATTGATTTAAATCATGATCCTGTGTTCAATTCAATCCTAAATAAAATAAAATAATTTTCCTTCGAGTCATTCGTCTTATTTACTGATATCCTATTCTCTTCTTAATCTGTGATGAGTTATGTCGGATACATTTCAAAATAATACTCATTGATCGTTTTACTTATTAATTTTTTTGTTTGTTCCAGAATCAACATTTTTCTCAGAACGAACCATATCAATGTTCAACGAAGTCAGAGATCGGAGCGCCATCTGTTGGATTTATTTGAACTACGATACCCCTCCGGATGCTAAGAGAACAACTACCGCATACACGGTCGATGCATAGGGCTGGTTTTTAGATTAGTGTAGAAAGTGCTTTTGTATTTTGTTTAGCGTGTTTGTGTTTAGTATATCGTATATTTATTATAAAATAAAATATGCCTTTGATTGTGATTACTGGAATACCGTGTAGTGGAAAAACGACAAGGACATTAGAATTAAAACAATATTTCGAGAATAGGCAAAAAAAAGTAGAAGTTATTAGTGAGCTTGAAGCAATTCAAAAAGCTGGATATGACAAAAACACATATTTCGCAGGTTAGAAACAGCTTTTTTCATATCGATATAATAAATATAAGTAAATGACTATCGGTCCAGTCTTAAATTTTTCGGTAAAAGTAAAAAAAAAAGTAAAGCTAACCTCAATCCTTTAATGGATATTTCTAAAAATTCCGATTATAAATTATAGTTTACATCTTTTAACAATCTTGAGTGTGGAAGGACTTGACTTTTCGAAAATAAAATTACTAAGTGTTAATTCGAGAAAGAAGAATTATTTGAATCACTTATTTTAGAAACGTAAAATATTGGTAAAATCGGAGTACATATTTAAAATCGGTAAAATGCAGTATTGAGGACAGTCAAAATCCTTTGCTAGTTTCTTAAAAGTGTCGCATTACTTTGACGTTACTTTTAATTTTGTAATCTAAATTTTCATATTACTTTACTAGTAAGTAGTTGAATTTATATTTAATTTACATGCATTCAGATTTAATAAGGGCATATTCTAATGGACAGTGTTACATAAGGGCAGTGTTAAATAAAGAAGGGGCAGTGTTAAACTTAAAATTGTGAGCAGTGTTGAATTTTTTTTATTAAAATAGTAAATAATGAATAATAAACTATATATTAAATAAATATGTTTTTATTATTATTATTATATCATTAAGCCGTTTCCCTTTCGGGGTAGGCGTGAATTGCTCGGTGGTAAAGTAGTGAAGCTAGCCCGATAAAACCTGGTGCATAGGAAGTAGCTATGCGGATCCGTGTGCGCTGAAGCGTGTTCTCTTGTGCATTGTGCCTTGTGCTTATTCGTTGTGCAAATGTGTGTGCGCCCCGCTTAAGTTGCCGGAGCAGATGCAGACTACGACGAAGACGATGATTCATAAAACTGCAGCAACATAATTATATTTTATCCTCCATCTAGTTGCATTAGGTCATAAGCGACAAAAATGAATCTTGGCAAAGTCAAAAAACCCAAATGCACGTAAAAAATTAATTTGTATAACATATTTAAAGGCAAAAAACATGAGTAAAGATTATTGAAGTAATTTTTTAAAAAGGTATGACGTACGATCTAATGCAACTAAAAGGACGATATTAAAACGTCGAATTCTTTAAGTACCGTGCAGCAGTATCAAGACTTCATTTGTGAAAAAGGTTTAGAAAGGATATTTAATACCACGTTATTTTACACTGACAATATTAGCATGTTTGTGCCCACAATAACAATTATTGTTCGCTGAAACTCTGGGAAACGATAAGAAACATAAAGATGGATATAATTATGTTTCACCGGCTTCATAATTTTTTAAATTATTTCAACAAGAAATAGGCTATTAATTTCCATTTTCACGTGTGTCATCGTTTTCCAAAGTTTTAATGAAAAATAATTATTATTGTGGACATAAACATGCTAATATCACAAGTAAAACATACTTAAGTTTGTGATATTAAATATTGTAGTTATCTAAAAGCATGCGTTTTAATGTTAGCAGCTTTAACGGCATGTAATACATACGATATTAGCATGTTTTGTGCCCACAATAATAAATATTTTACGCTGAAATTGTGAAAAACTCTGAAGATCATTAAAACGGATATAAACCCTGCTAAAAAAAGTCAGGAATCGTCAGAAAAAAAAGTCAGGACTTCTGACTATTTCTGACCACTTTTGTTATGTTTCTCGACAGAAATCGTCAGGAAAAGTCAGAATTCATGAGAAATGTTCAGAAATACATTTCCCACAGTACCATTTTTTATTGCCCTTTTTCAGAGCTTCAAGATCCTTGGACGGAATATTAGTGCAAGCCTGATGTACAAAAGCATTGCATTTAACGCAATGCAATAGGTCGGTTGCACCTCTCGTGATCTAAATGCCACGGGTGGTAGACGCCGCAAACCACAGGACATGGGACAAGAATATACCGGAAATCCTATTCGGAATACGTCGCCGTCGGAATGCAGCCACTGGCCAAACTCCCAGCCACCTGTTGTTCGGGTGGACGATCCACAGGCCCGCGACTGGAGATTTAACCAAGATGGCCACAAACCAGGCGAAATACGAAACTAACCCTCCGGTTCATCGTCATCAACCTTCTCTCGCCAGAAAATAAAACATCGCGACACCTACCGGCCAGAAGGAAAAGCGAACAGCTACTCTCGCAGGGATCGCTACCTCTGACCCTGGAAAGACACAACCCAGCACTTCACGCGAATCGGCTCAACCATCACGTGAAGTAGCAGCTAGAAATGGTGGACAACCATGCTCAGCACAATCATCAGAGCGAAAAGAAGAAGATGGATACGCCTCGGACAAGTCGTCCAATCAGGAGGAAAGTAACGCCAGGGGGCGCTACTCACTACGTAAAACCCAGCCGCACAATTACAGAGACGCGCGGCTATACACACCTCAGCGGAGGCGTAATTGGTTTAAGATTTTGTAATTAGCTTAAGATTTTGTAATTATGCTAAGATTTTGTTATTAGGTTCAGATTTTGTATATAACGTAAATTAAGATCGTACATAAATTTACAATAGTTTCCTTTGGCCAAAGTATAATAATCGTTAACATAGCTGTAGATAAAGCTTAGTTTAACCTCTTTTTAATTTCTTCTATTTCATGACTAAGCGTTAATATTTTAGAGTTTATAGATATCCCAAAGTTAGCCATGTAAATGTATATATAATTAAAAACTAAAGGTTAACAACCACCGCAGGGTCCCACTGGGAGCAACTGTAATCTAAAAAATGACATTTATTTTCAACTCCATTTTTTATGAGGAATTCAAAAATATAAAAATGTACCTTGAGTACTGGGACACCCTGTATATGGAAAGATTCTTATTTCTCTGGAAAACAATAAGTACAATTATCTAGTAAAGAATATCATATTAAAGACGCCATAAGAAAAAACATCAAAGAGGGAAAATGAGACTGACAAAATTGAGTCCCTATTTTTGTGTCCATGCTGCAAGGGCTTTGGGCCGACAGCTAACATATATTTTGGTTTCTGGTTCGTTAGCAGCGATGACTATTCGATTTTGAAATTTAACTACTGGACTTAAAGAAACTGAGGGTAGCACGGTCCCTTGCAAACTGGATGAAAGTAAAAATTCTGGTTAATATGGAAGTATAATCAGCCAGTCGTATTCTCACACATATGATATTATATGGAGACTGTGTCTCATTTTTCAAAATGTTTTTTTTTTCCTTCCGTCTGGCTATACAATTTGAGCCATTTGTGACATTTATGTATCGAATCGTATCAACTGTAGCTTTACAATATAACATTCTTATTAAATATTGATTCGGTCAAAAAGAAGTTATTGAAAATATTGTTTGAAACACATTTTAATACTGCGATACCGTAAAATGGGGCTAAGCGGTGCATGTGGGGAAAACCAGCTCACCCGAATTTTTTTAGCATTAATTATCCCTCATTAAATATTAAATTTTAAGATCAGACATTGTTTTCTTTTTGAAAAATATTAAACTTTATTTTGAATCTCGTTGGGTGTAGTTTCGTTAGTCATCGCGAATAAAAAGTGCATTTATATAATTCATGATGGGGAATTATATTGACCCTCTGGTATTAATTGATGAGATTAGAGAAATTATGTATAACTGAAAACCTTGTTTTCAAATTTAAACAACAAAATTTGTGACTCTTATTATTATTATATCATTAAGCCGTTTCTCTTTCGGGGTAGGCGTGAATTGCTCGGCTGGAAAGTAGTGATGTGTGGATGGGTATATAGGTGAAGGGTAGATAGGTGTCGTTTTAATTTTCATTTAAATTTAATAATGCGAATTATTATTCAGTAATGAAAAATTCATATTACAATGATTGAAGAGTAATGAGGTGGAGGGCCTTCCAAAGATCCTTCCTGATAGTCTAGGTGTTGAAAATCACAATCACAAAATCACATCTTCCTCGGGGAAGCAGGGTTAAGAACTAAAATTTGAGATACAAGGGTGGTTTTCCAAGATCTGTTTTAATGGTTATTTTGTTAATTAAACTCGGAGCAAATGAACAAAGGAACTCAGAGAAAATAAACAGCGAAATGGACAAAAGTAACGGACAATAATCGAATCCACCATCAAAACTTTTAAAAGAAGAGAAAAGATTAGAAAAAGAAAAAAGAGCTAAGGCGGCAAGAGAATGGTGTAAAAAAATTAATGGAAATCCTATTGAAAAGACAAAAGCTCAAATAAAGCGTAATCTAAGGTACAATTTTTGAGTACCTGGTTCAAAAAACCATAACCTCTACACTGGCGGACCCGCCGAACGCAAGCATTACGCTACACAGCGTAATGCTAAAGCATTGCTAAAGTAATATGGCATTATAATTAATAAAATAAATAAAACAAATATGTAACCTGTTGCAATTATAATAATGCGTTAAAATTTACGTTAAATGGTCATACCGTGATTGCAACAAGTTTCCTTTTTAGCGTTAAAAAATGACAAAATAAACTGTCATTGCAGTCTGCAACGGAAACTTCAAGCGGGTTGCCAACATGCAGGGGCCAGACTTCAATGACAGCCACTTTGTTTTTTTCTTTTTTAACGTTGAAAAAGCAACTTGTTGCAATTAGGGCATGACCATTTAACGTAAATTTTAACTTTTTATTATAATTTCAACAGTTTGCATATTTAATTTGCTTCTTCCCAGGAAAAAAGAACCGATAGAAAATGAGTCAATTTGAATTGCGTTTCTGTCATTTGCAGATTGAAAGAATGAAAATCCAATCGGTTGGCCACATTTTTAATCTGTCACCTGTGCGCGGTGCTACTTCAAAAGAATTCAAAGGAGCACAAGTGAATTCTAAGAATTCGTTTGAATTCTACAGAATTAGAAATACTCGAAGAAAGCTAAAATAACACAGATCTGCAAAAAATGGATTGTGATTGTTGTTGGCCAACTGAGAGTCATTTCCGATATAATTTTCTGCGTAGAATCCGAATCCGAGGTCAGAATTTTCCCAGCACGTCAGGTTTTTGAGATATCCTAACTTAAATGTGCGAAAAAATGCGGGTTTTTGGTATATTTGAGTTTATTTTACATCGCGAAATTTTTTTTGGTCTAAAATCGGACCATGCCACCTGAAAGTACAACTCTGAAACTTTAGAAAGCTTTTTTAAAATTGAAGATATAATTTTTCTTCACAGAGATGTCCTTCAATGAAGCTAAGCCAATAAGGAGGCTTTCCCTTTCCGTACGCAACGCTTGCGCAGTTGAAAGAGTTGCGGTCCGTGAACATCACTGTCATCAGGTTCGTGCAGTGATGTCACGGACCGCGAATTGCGCAAGCGTTGCGTATGGAAGGGGAAAGCCTCCTTATTGGCTTGGCTTCATTGCAGGATATCTCTGCGAAGAAAAATGATATCTTCAATTTTAAAAAAGCTTCTTAAAGTTTCAGAGTTTTACTTTTAGATGTCATGCCCCGATTTTAGATAAAAACAATTTTCGCGATGTAACATAAATTCAAATATACCAAAAAACTGCATTTTTCGCAGTTAGGTAAGGATATCTCAAAAACCTGATGTGCTGGAAAAAGTCTGACCTCGGATTCGGATTCAACGCAGAAAATTACATCAGAAATGACCCTTAGTTGGTCAACAACAATCGCAATTCATTTTTTGCAGATTTGTGTAATTCAGCGTGTATTATAAAGAACAAGATATTTTCTAAGAATCTCGTCTCTCAGTTGCCGTCTGAAGTTGCACCATTGATATTCACAACCTCCTGCAAATTTAAAATTACTCTTTTGCGCACACATCCTCATCAGTGACACATGGACTGTCGTCCATAAAAATATAACAATTCAACTAATTATTTTTTTAAACTGTTGTAATCGAACTTGGACTGATTTTTCTTCTAAACATTTGTAAAATTTCCGGTCCAGCGGCCACCCTAATTGAATTTCGTTGAATCATTCTCGTGATTTTCAATTTTTATTGTTTCTAGCTTAAAATCGCTTAAAATAATTCAATTCAATTTAAAAAGTTTAAAATGCAAAGGAGTTCAATCTGTAATAACAGAAAATAATTTATGTGAGCATACAGCTTTAATTGTTTTATTTAAAAGCGTTTAATTTGTAAGCGAAATTGTTGAATTTTGATGTATAGATAAAAATTAAACACTCAATAATTGTACAAAGAATTGAAGTAATTTGAAGAGATATTTAGATTTTAATAGAGATATTAAGATGATTTAAAATTAAATGTAGATTTTTGCAGATTTTGAACAAAATGTCAAACAAGAATCTGGAAGATTTTAAGGATTTTTTTTTTCAATTTTGCAGAATTTTAATCATTTTGAAAGATATTTAGGAGTTCTAAAGAAAATGTTTAAAGAATTTTAATTTGAAAACCTTTGAAACGACAGGTAGATTTTTCAAAACTTCCAAACAAAGTTTTGAAGCTTTTTAAGGATTTTTGAACTTTTAAAAATAAAAATAATTCAACTTCTAATTTTAGAAGTGTTCAGTTAAAAAAAAAACATTCAATTTTAATGTTTCTAGCTTAAAATTGCTTAAAATAATATAATTTAAAAAATTTTAATTTATCAATTGATTATTCAATATATGTTGTGCAAATGATAGCGAGGTTTCATATTTTTAAGCAGAAGCCTTTAAATTGTTCAATTCATGAAAGTATAAAATTAAATAGGTTTTAAGCTTCAATATAAAAAGATTAAAATGCAAAATAGTTCAATTTGGAATGACAGAAAATAATTTGTGTGAGCAGGGACAAAACCGAGAAATCCCAAGAATAATTCTTATCTGAAAATGGATAAAACCCCTGTAAACAATTGAAACCTACAAACACGATTTTTAAAGAATTTTGTATGCAATAAACACATTTTCGTAAGAATGGTGGATATCTAATTCTGCAATGCTAATTTTTATTTCTTATTCACGTAATTTAAAGCTAGACCTGGTATGGGTTGGATCATGGGTGGAGGTCACTCGATGAGTGACTATTTCACCCGTCGAAAAAGGGTAGGTGGATGCGAGTGAACACTGAAATTGGCGGGAAGAATTAGCGGGAACTTGGAAAATTGGGCATATTTTAAATGAAAATTGTATAAAACCCGCGGTAAAAAGGAAAGTGAATTGTGAAGAGTCTAAAAAAATTATTGGATATGGAATTCGCGCCAGGAAACACCTCGTTATTTTGGGAGAAGACCAAAATCCCATAATAGTGAATCCTACTATTCTAACTGGCGTTTCCTTCGGGCCTCAAACTTTCATTGAAATTTCCATCTCAATTCCACTTTCTACCTCATAATCACTATCTTCATCATCACTTTCTAAGATTGTTGTGAACATTTTGTTTGCAACAATAATTGGTTTCATGCAATTGCAGCAATAATAATTTTCTTTTGCTGTCTCTCCATATAGGTTGTTATATGTGAAAATAACCTGCAGTGGGACTCCGGGACTCCGAATCCTTAAGTCGAATGAGTCGAACGGACCTCTCTTTCTATCGTATATGGTAGACAGAGAGGGTCTCATAGTTTTGAAATGTTCAGTACGACTTGTCGTTGGAACACCATCGGTCCCTCTCTGTCTAACATATACGATAGAAAGAGAATTTTCGAAACGATCGTTTCAACCTCGATCGCACCTCGTTGCCTATCTCACAACGTAGAAAGAGAGGTCCGTTCGACTTGAGGCATCGGAGTGTTTGGTGTGTTTGGTGAGCAGAGGTGGGACGAGCGACGTCCAAGAATTCGTTAATGTTTACCACGAATAGAAACTTGGTCTCAGTATCGTGCACATGCGCAGAGCTGTTTTTGCAGTCACGTGTTATTCCCACTCCCCTATGTTATATTTTGACATCTCGTTTATAAAAATAGAGGACTTATTTGCGACTTGGATTCCTGTTTCCTGATGAGGAGAGCATTCGACTCTCGAAACGTTGACTAAAGGATCTTCTTAACATCATCAAGGTCTTTTTATTTGGTCTGAAGTATGTCATCTTATACTTTTTACGTTGTATATAAATTATTACTTCATGATATTTTAAAAGATTACAAGGGATTTTATAACATTTTCAAAGATTTCTCTGTTTTTGGAGGATTTTAAAAGCTCTCAAGGTTTTTAATAATTGTCAAGGAATTTAAGAAGTATCTGCAGATTTAATATAATTTTACGAGATTTCATTTCTTATAAATTCTTACAAATTCTTTTGAATTCTGCAGAATTTTCTGTATTTTCTTTTTTTTTTTAATTCACGTGAATTCTCCAAAATTCAGTTAATTCTACGTAATTCAATGTATGTTTTTTTGTCTTTAGTTTTTGTTTAATCCATATTGAAGTCGGCACTTCATCAAATTCTTTTAAATTTCCTAGAATTTTTCTAAACTTACTTCAAACTTACTGAATTCAATGCATTTGTCATATTTTTCATTTATCTCAAAGTTCTTACATTTAATTTATTAAATTGAAATTTATATACTCATATATATGTTATAACGAACAAATCACAATTTCTTTTAAATTATAAAATGAAAACATTTTTTACGGCAATATAATTTACAAATAAGTTAAGTGTTAAACAAATTTAAAAGATAATTATAATAAATTGAATTATAATTATAATCACAATTTTTCGAGATGAAAACGATGGCAGATTTTACCTACAAAGTATTTGGTTTATTCTGATGCATAAAAAAAATTAATAGGCGCGCGTAATACTACTAGTAATAGAGAAAATACTACAGTGGCTGATTAATAGGGTGGGCGAAAAAAATTTCTAGCAATCGATTTCTAGTAGAAAAAAAATGTTCTATATATATAATTAAAAACTAAAGGTTAACAACCACCGCAGGGTCCCACTGGGAGCAACTGTCATCTAAAAAATACTTGCATATGTAATTGTTTATTGGAAATGAGATATTTGGTGTTTCCGATTTTATCTTTTCTTGTACATTTACTTTACCATTCTTTTATTACTAAGAAATTTTTTATATAATTCTATTTGTGGGAGTTATGGCCAGTTATTATTTTAGAAGTGTATAAATTATTGGTTTTTGATAAGTTTAACTCCTGTAAAAACTTATGTTTTAATGAAACTACCACAAATTGTATTTATTGTAGAGCATACTTTTTGCAACAAAATGAGACACCATAATGACAAAAAATAAATCTAAAATTACACTTCCTATCTAAAACGAATACATATCGCAAGCACCAACTAAGCTCTTTTATACATACGATGAGCAATTAAATATTCAACTAATAATTAAAATTAATACTTAACACAAAACTGATTTTCGAAGTCTTTGTAACTCATTGTAGGCTGCTTCGAAACCAAAATTAATTCTTGAAGTCGATTCGAAAAATTATTTTTCTTTTAAATCATGTTTAATGACATTTGAAGATAAAAAGTAAATTTTGCAGTTCGTAATTTTATATTTTATATATATTTTAAAATAACTTTTATTTTATTGAGAAAAAGGAATATTAAATTAGTTTTTAAAACAGTAATTCAAATTAAGGCAATGTGAAGAGTGGGTCACGTGACCGGCTTCCTATCTTACCGACACTTTTTATTTGTAAATTTATTTTCACACGAATAGCCACATCGAGTTGAAAATTTGGGAAAATAAATAAGAAGCACTAAAAAACGCAGCTCTGGTCCTAAATTTTTATAATTGTGAAAAAAGTTTTTTTTGTAAATAATGTTTTTTTGCTTTTTTTCAGGGATTGGGAGCGAAATGCTGGGTGAACGCTCGATGCGTTCCAAACGTGCTCCTACCCTGTTCAGATTTTCAGAGTGTTACGAACTAACAGGTCCGTTTGCTCTACCCGAGGTAGGAAGAGTCGTGTCGTGAACGGAGAGTGAATGGTCGTGGCTGCCCGAAAAGTAGGCATTCTGCATTACCTAAAAGGCACCTGTACTGAAGTTCTGAATGTTTACATGAACAAAATTCCAGCTTTTGCACTTAGTACTGCGGGGCAGTATTGAACCAGTACTGCGCCACTGCTCGGCAAAACTCCCTAATTCGGCTTCCAGCCAGCACTTGAACTCAGTACTGAGCCAGTACTAAACCAGTACTGCACCAAAACTCGGCAAAACTCCGAAGTCGGCTTCCAGCCAGCACTTGGATTCAGTACTGGAGCAGTACTGAACCAGTACCGCGCCAACTATGCCGTTCGCAAGATCCGGCATAAGTCTGACTTTTCCGCCTGGGCTGTTAATGTGAATATAAATGAAATAATTTTTAAATCAATGATTCAAGCCGATTACAATTTTTAGGGTTTCGTAGCCCCGGGCTGAAACCCTTAAATTTTTTTGCCAACAAATTTTTTTTCAACATCCTTTCAACAATTTTTTTTTCAAAATTTTTTTCAAGCTTTTTTCCAACAATTTTTGTTTTCAAACAATTTTTTTTCGAAATTTTTTTTTCTCAACAATTTCTTATAAGAAATGTTTCTTCACCATTTTTTCTCAAACCTTTTTTGAACAATTTTTTTCAAACAAATTTTTTTTTTTTTGGTGCCCACTTTGACTAATTTTTCTTCGCGTAATATTGTGTTTTTTCGCGATTTAGGCCATTTTACAACTTTGGATAATGAACTAAAATGTAATGTTTAATGAACATTTAAAATTTGCATCCACGGAACATTTACAATTTATCATAAAGATGGAGCTTAGAATTTTTTTTCTTAAAAAAAGAAGTGTCTACATGTACCGAAGTTTTGGTACGAATATGGACATGCCTACACAAAAATCCAGCTATTCGTACCCAAATTTCGGTCGTTTTAAAATAATGAACCCTAGTATATCCGACGGCAGGCCCATGAGGTTTCACCGACCGTCGCGTCGGGTGCATCATGATGACTTGTACAAGCCAATGTTATGCCGATGGTCCGGCCATCTCTTGCGCAGAGTCGGGCCTGTGAACACGATAACTTTCGAAGGAATTATCCGATTGAATTGCCCTTTGGCATAATTTGCCTAAAAATAAAGGTGGAATAAAGTGGAATAATCAGTAGAGCCGTAACTCACCGATAAACACATTGTTTGAACAATTTTTGTTTGAGCATTTGAAAAATCAGTTTCTTTTTATGTAGTCATCCGCAAAGGACAAAACATCGAGCCACTTCGAATTCAGTGAGATGTAGTGTCGTTGCACACTGAAAGGGGAAGGGTACACAGGTAACCGTAGAGGAAAAGACGATCGCCCGCCCTTACGTACTGGTCTCAGGTGCTGTGGGCGAATGTATGACTACCCCGCCCTAGGACAGACGAAGTATTTATCACTATTCTATATTTCCCTTCAGACTTCAGATGAGCAGGTAAGCCGAGCCGGGGAACTAAAACGAGACACGAGGGTGCAATAAAAGTGGTTGAAGATTGTCTGTATCTCTCGTTGCGAAGTTTCTCGCTCTAACAGGTCAAAAATCTTACCAACAGAATACTACCGATTTTCGGGTATGAGTTTGCACTGATATTTTCCAGGGGGCACTAGACCGTATTTCTGATTTTTTTAATAGATGTCACTGCAGTCATTTATGTGCTCAGCTAAATATACCATTTCACCTTAAATTCAAAGCATGGGGTAGTCGGGAAATTTACTTAAACTAACAAGAGATACAGAGTACATATTTCAAGGAAACTTTCCTACATTAGGTTCTAGGTTCTTCGATAAAATTTTATATTTTAGCATTTAGATCTTTCAGACCAGCCAGAGATATAACTGATTTTTAAGATTTTCGAGAAAGGCACCAAAAATAATTTTCCGAGACTTTATGGATTGATACGTTTCGTGAAATTCTGCGTCGAATGATATATACTTTGAAGGTACCATTTTTTGACACCTCATATTTATGACAGCTTTCTGCATCCATCTCGCAAGTGCCGTGGCATATTTTTGGCATGCAGGTATGGCTTTAAGGTTACGAACCAGTGATAGTTAAAATAGAACTGTGACTTTACTTGCTCAGTCTAGGCTTCGTGTAAGGAAAACGGTCCTTACAGTTCCACGTCACAAACCTTGTAAGTTGCAGAGATCCTTTATGGTGAGGGGAGCGCGTCTTTGGAATAAGATACCTGAATCAAATAGGAATGCACCTTCGCCTTATCACTTTAAAAAGCTATTCTTGACATTTTTATTTAGCACTGATAATTCTACTCTCGAGATTTCGCACTGGTGAATTGTGTATTGTTAATTTATCTAACTTTTAGTGATGTTTTACGCCGCAATATTATAACGCCTTAATATGATAACAATTAAATCTTTGCAATTCGATCCGTAGTTTATACCAGTTATCGAACAATTAAGTCTTAAGTTCTCTAATGATATACGTTTCGCTAACCACTAGTTTATAATAGCATATATGACTCATATTCATTATATGATATATTCTTTTTATCTTTATCCATATGTAATTATTATTGTTTTACCAACGTCATAATTATCGTTTGACCAGAGTTGTCACTTTTTTGTTGTAAAAAATATGTAAAATTTGTTCCTCAGAGAGCTGTTTAGCCCTAGGGACTTAATAAATAAATTGTAATTCTATATTCCTGACTTTTTCTTCAAACTGTTCTTTACCTTCCATTGACCAATCCCCTCTTCTCGCTCTTTCTACTTTTGCTTCCTTTTTAGCCTTATTATTATTACTCATTTCTCCCTCTACTGTCACTATTAAGGGAAAGTGATCCGAATCTATATCATTTCCTACCCATAGTTTCTTATCCTTCTCCCTTACCTCGTCGTCCACTACCACATAATCAATTACCGTTCCCCTCCTTCTTCCTGAACGTGTATATTCCCCTTCCTCATCGCCCTCTATACTTCCATTTAAAATAAACCATGCCATTTTTCCTAGGCTCTTTAACAATTTCTTACTCTCCCCATTCAGTATCTTGTCTTTGGATTTCCTTCCTCGCTCTGCACCCCATTCCCTTCCTCCTCTATCGCCTGTTCTCATTATGCACTTTCCTCACTTCTGACGTTAAAATTCAGGCCAAGGGTCTCAGCTGCCTGCTCCGCAGCTTTGTAAAGGAACATTTTTGTGCGAAATATTACTTTTTTCTTAATTTTTTTTATCAAAATTTTTGTTTGAAACATTTTTTTTCACAATGTTGAAAAACATTTTGTTTTAAAAATCTGTTAAGACCCTTCCTGTAGGCGCTCAGCGCATACTTTGACTGTCTTTTTTCTTTTGAACTTGCTGAAATCATATTGCCAATGATACTTGAAGAAAACATGTTGCTATGCATTAATATTCCTTATTTTATTAACAAATTCAAAATAAAGAACAAATATAAAGATTAAAGGAAAGAGAATAAGAAAAAGAAATACAAAGAATAATTTTGGACGGTTTTAAGCGAAAAAAAATCGTTTTTTCATCTGACCTTGCTGAAATTTTATTGCCAATGAGATTTTGAAGAAGAAAGTTTGCATTTGAAGTAATGCAGAGTAAACTGCAAATAAAAACATTGACAGTGTCACTGTTTTGAATTTTAAACATTTAAATTTAAAGTTCAAAACATTTCTCATTCGGAATTGTTTCATTCAAATGCTGAAGCATTTACACGCACTTTATAATAAAAAATTTGTATAAATAGAACATTTAAAAGATTTAAACAATTTGAATTGACTTGTTGAGTTAAAAATTAATTTTGGAAACTCGAAATTTAACTATTCCATGCTTAGTTAAGAATTTAGCTTTTTTAGTTAAAAATTCAACTACTTGGTTGGAAATTCACTTTTCTGGTCAAACATTCTGGATTTTCGTTGAAAAGGATTTGGTTGATAATTGAACTATTTTTTGAGAATTGTTGTTTGTTTTTAAATGAAAATTAATTTTTTCCTGACAATTAGAAGTATTTTATTTGTTGATGAAAATTCATCTTCTTGGTGGAAAATCCAGAGAAGAGAATAATAATCAATTCATTATTCTCCCAAAAATAATTCTTATAAATAATAGTAATATTGATCAATTCATTGGTGAATTGGCCATGCCCACGCTACTTGATCATAGATCAAATAGCAAATATATATGGTAATTTTTGTATGCACAGTTCTATTCGAAAGGAATAGAAACCGAAATATATATATATGTCTCAGACGACCTGTCCACTTTTTTTAAAATCTGAAATACCTAATAAAGTTAAAAGTTCGGTACCTCCCTATAGTCTCAGGGATACAGTTCAAAATATCCTGAGACTGATAGAGCAAGAGAAATTTGAAAATTTATTCAAAGGAAAAATTTCATTAATTTTTTTCTGACGCTTTGCACCTTTCAGACTTCTGTAACTGGCAGCTTTTCGTTTATCGGGCGAATTTTGAGCAGCGGAAAACTTCGTCCGAGAAAGTTTGAAATTACAGTACCAAGAAATTTTCTGGGCAATTTCAGCCGAATAGAATTGATATTGAAAAACTGATTAATATCTAAAGTCGATAGCGGCTTGTCGTCTCGCGCGCGGACTGTAGCAAGAGTCTCAGCTGTGATTCTTAGGTACAGTTTACCGGCACCAAAACTTACCGCGGCCTTGCTGTGATCCACGGAATTCTGCATTTTCGTTTAAAAATGGTAATAGTGATGATAAAATTCAAATGTTCTTCAATCTAATCACATGCCATTTGTTACTCCTCAGGAGAACAGTAACATTTCGGAAGGCAATTTGATTTGGAAAACGTGGATTTAGAAAAAAATGTTCTACAAAAGTTACTCACCTTTTACTGTAGAATCGAAATCAATCAAGAAAAGTATATCATTCCATTTGAAAAAAATGACTTCTGCTCCGAATAGGCCACTTCCGGTGGTAGTCGAAAGTTAAAAAAAAATACCTCCAATCGTTCGGGCAGCGTCCATTTACTATTACGTGGAACTAAATTTTTAATTTTATCAGCTATTTTATATTTTAAAAGGGGTGGACGGGTGGTCTGAGACACCCTGTGAAATCCTGCGGTTTCCCTCATGACAAACTTGTAACTATATATATATATATATATATATATATATAATCCTTGGGTCGCTTCGTTTCCTCAAAACACACGAGAGTTTCGCCGGCCTGTCGTTGTGATTTCTTCGTGTCCTGTGTCTACCCGTCTCACGGTTGTGAAACGTGGCCATGAGTGGGATTTACCGCGGTCCTACTTGGAGCCGATGTCATTTTTTAGATGACAGTTGCTCCCAGTGGGACCCCGCCGTGGTTGTTAACCTTTAGTTTTTAATTATACGTTGTAATATGTCTTCAATCGCTTCTCCTCTAAAATGGAGCTGCCTTGCGTTAGGTCACTTTCTTCGCGGACGGTCACATATCCTCCTTTTTGCCAGTAAGAAAGATATTTTTTTTCTTTCCATCAAACCAACTTATCACCAAAATTGAGTGCAGTGTTTAAAATAATAAATTAATAAATAATAATAAATTGAAAAATTAGATATTTCTAAAACTTTTCTGAAAAATGTGGGTACGTTTATTTTTAAAAAATGTTCTTTTATAAGGTTACATCGGTCAGGTGCTGTAGCCTGAAAATTCAACTGCCTCATTTGACTCCATAAATACGAGCAATACATATTTTTTGAATACCAAGTGGTTATCTTTTTTTTACTAGAGTTAAACTTTGTATTTATCACGTTACTTGTGGTTACCATTCGAAAAATTTGTTCAACGCAAAAATTCTAATATTAAAAAGATTTTCACAGTTTTACACAGATATACCCCCCCCCCCATTTTTTCTAAAATAGCGATATGGAAAACAGCTTTATGCGTCAACACGCATTTTCAGTTTACAGCTTCTGACCGCGATACAGCATTATGAAAGATATTTATTCAAAATAAACGTACCCACATTTTTCAGAAAGGTTTTATAAATGTTCGATAAATATCTACTTTTTCAATTTATTATGAGAGAAGTTTTAGGCTACGGAAGCTACGATCATGGTTCCTTAAAGAAACCAATCCTGACGCAACTGGAACGTGTACGTCATTCACTTTTGCTCCTTCTATCCTAGAAGGTAAGCAAGAACGGGAAATTTACGCATCTCCACTTCTTACTGCCGAGTTTTTCTATTTCTGTTTCTTACGGCCCAAGTAACGTTGTCTACTTTTTACTGCCATTGTTCTAGTTCTGCTTTTTATAGACGTGAAATTATATCCATTTTTTTGGGCATTTTTCTATAACTGCTTTTTACTCACCCTCGAGATATTTCCACATTTCGAGTGAATAGAATCAATATTCGAGCAGGAAGTGCGAGGCAACCCATTATCGAGCGCGAAGCGCAAGATCCAACAGATGCGCGCCTTATCAGAAGTGCTCAAACTTGCGAGTGAAACGAGCCGCACGCAATGTAAATGAGCCTGCACACCGTCCAGATTTTTTAATTAATAATTATCGAGCTTGGCATGATGTTAGACACGTGCTATTGGTCTAGCCATTGAATAATAATGAACTCGGGACATCAAGATTTGATCCTAGATGGAAATTGACTCTTAGACCATCACTTGAAAAGTTTCAATTTTTCACCTGCCTCAGGTGTCTAAACGCGGCGGCCAGGGCGTCTGAAATATATGGTTTCCCAGATCTATTAGCCACTAACTAAGTCTTATACTCTCTGTTGGCGAAAAACGTCACCAGCTCTCAGTTTATAATTCTTTTCGAAATACTTAATAAAATAGTAAAACTCTTCTGCCTCAAAGAGTGACTTATCAAGCTTACAGGTGCTTTCGTTTTCATGCCGAGAACGTCTGGAAATATATATCATACCTAAGCCGCGCAACGCCTAACCCCGCATAAATGAACTCTTTCCAGATGGACATAAGGTTTTATCATACTTACTCATGCAATGTTTCCGTATCGATGACGATATTAAGATTCGGATCTATAGCATACAAATGCACATCAGATCTGGAAATAAAAAGGATAGTAATTAAACATGTTTTATAAGCAGATGTTACTGCTTGTACAATGTATATAATCCATCCATCGATATATATATAATTAAAAACTAAAGGTTAACAACCACCGCAGGGTCCCACTGGGAGCAACTGTCATCTAAAAAAGAGGAGGAGGAGGTAGAGAAGGTGGAATAAGAAGATGGATGAGTAGAAGATGGAAGAGGAGAAGATGGAAGAGAAGAAGATGGATGAGGAAAAGAAACAGAAGGAAGAGATATGAGAAGATAGATGAGGAGGAGCATGAAGAGACGGAGGAAGAGGAGATAAAATTAATGAGAAGATGGAGAAGGTAGACCAGGGGGAGGTGGAGGTAGAGGAGGTGACGGAGGAAAAGATGAATGAGAAAATGGATGAGAAGGAAGAGGAGGAGGAGATATAAGAAGACAAATGAGAAGGAAGAAGAGACGGAAGAGGAGGAGGAGGTAGAAGAGGTGGAATGAGAAGATGGATGAGGAGAATATGGAAGAGGAGAAGATGGAAGAGAAGATAGATGAGGAGAAGGAAGAGAAGGAAGATAACTGAGAAGACAGATGAGAAGGAAGAAGAGACGGAGGAGGAAAAAATGAATGAGATGATGGATGAGAAGGAAGAGGAGATATAAGAAGACAGATGAGAAGGAAGAAGAGACGGAAGAGGAGGAGGAGGTAGAGAAGGTGAAATAAGACGATGGATGAGGAGAAGATAGAAGAGGTGAAGAGGGAAGAGAAGAAGATGGATGAGGAGAAAGAAGAGAAGAAAGAGATATGAGAAGATAGATGAGGAGAACAGGGATCACAGCGCAAAAGGAGCTCAAAAAAGGGGAAATATGGTAATTTTCTCACAAAAAAGGGGAGAATAGGGGAAAGAATAAAAAACATTTATTTTTACATGTCGAAAAGAACAAACAACCTTTTCATAAGAAATGTTATATTTTTGAATAATTTTTCAATGATTTCTGCCATTCAAGAATTTATTTTCAAAAATTGGATATACTTAGGTCGTTGGAAATCCATTCAGAGTGATATAAAAAAGATCAATTTTCAACAAAAAATGGAATAGTTAAATTTTCATTGGAAAAAGTAAATTTTCCACAAAACTGATGAATTTTCAACTGGAATAGTTGAATTTTAAACCAAAAAGATTAATCAAAAAGACATTTCAATGAGTCATAACCGAAGGAAACTAAATTTTATAGAGTCATCAGCCGATGTAGAGTTGAGATCCGTTGACAGTTATATTTGTGAGGAGTTTTTGATCAAACATTATTTTCTTTTTCGAGACTTACGCGTGAAAAAGAGCAATCAATTTCGCACAGGGGAGAGAGGGGTTCCCATCCCGGTTCCAAGGGTATCTTTAATGGTAAAACTTAACATGATAAGGGAAAACGCGTATTCACGAAAGGTAACAATTCTCGGTTTGGAAAAAATCATCAATTTGCGGATCTCAGCTCGACATGAAAACAGACAATTTGAATTGAAAATAACATTTAAAAAATCAAATAAATTAAGAATGTTACAATGTTAATAGGGTGTTTTAAGATTTCGATTACTTCTTTATGTATTCTTGGAAGAATTTTGTGCCTTATTGCGATGCCGGTTGTTTTGTCAAATGAAATGCTATGCCCTGTTTCAATATGATGCTCAGCTAGTGATGATTACGTGAAATGTTTTAGCCTGACTTTACTCTCATGTTACTTTACACGTTGGCTCACCGCCCTCCCGGTTTCTCCAATGTAGACTTTGCCACAAGAACGAAGGTTTTTATATACTCCACTATGCCTCACTTTTTCCACTGCATCCATTTATTTTCTTCACTGCGTCCGTCCACTTTTTTCACTGTTGCCCGGAAAGATTGGCACGGAACAAAATGGAAAATTTCCTTTCTTGGCTGTACTAGTTTAGAAAAGATCTGATAACACATTAGGACATGAAATTTACAGAAAACCCACCCATACAAACAGATACCTACATGCCTCCTCCCACCACCACTCATCTAAAAAGCAGTCGGTCATCAATTCCCTTATATACAGAGCTGCCTCCATAACAGATCAAGATAACTTACAAAAGGAATTACAAACGGTTAAGCAAAACCTAATACAAAACGATTACACAAACAAACAAATTGAGAAAGCAATAAGAAAATACACTAAAAAAAACAAGTCAACACACAATTAGCCATAGAATACGAATAAAATATTACTTTTCAAATATCACCCCCATAAGTCTGTTTTATAGGGTCCTAAAGAAACCCCATATGTGAAAAAATGGGTTTTGCGAGTTTTTGGTGCTAATTATGATTTTTTGCGGTTTCTTCCATGCGAATTGTTTCTAGTACATAAAATATTACATTATACTGAAAATTATATATTTCCATGAATTGTTTAAACAATTTATTATTGTTTGTAGCCATTTTCTTATAGAATGGAGTTAGAAAGACGTGGTTTTTTCACAAACTTTCCATTTTTTGTCCAATTTTCAATTAGATGAAAGTGACAGTTCATCAATGTTAATAATAGTGATTGTTTGAACAATGTAATATATTTAGTAATAATATTATATATGAATAAAGCTAGAAAGATGCGCTTTTATTTAAATTTCTGGCTTTTTCTCCAATTTTCATTTGGAGTGAAGTAATAATAAATTCAAGTTAACAAAAGCATTGATTAAACAATTTATCACAATAATTAATAATATTATATTTGAATAATGCTGTAAAGATGTGGTTTTTTGTTGTTGAAATTTCTGGCTTTTGTCCAATTTTCATTTGGAGTGAAGTAATAATGAATTCAAGTTGATAAAATAATCGTTTAAACAATTCATTATAATTATTAATTATATTTTATTTGAATAATACTAGAAAGATGCGTTTTATTTTAATTTCTGTCTTTTTGTCCAATTTTCATTCGAAGTGAAGTGGTAATGAATTCAAGTTAACAAAATAATTGTGTCAACAATTTATTATCATTGTTAATAATATTCTCTTTGCTTAATTGATAGAATATTGCGGTTTTTTCTGAAATTTTCAACTGTTTGTTTATTTTTTATTAGGCGTGACTTAATAACTAATTAAATTTAGCCAAAATAATCGTTTAAACAAATTATTATTGTTAATGACTATCTTCATCTATATCGATTGCGCCTGAAAGTTGCGGTTTTTCGGAAATTTTTACCTTTCTGTCCTTTTTTCCGGGATACTAGACGCTTTGAGAGATTCTTTTAGGGAATTATTAGGAGATAAGGACATAGGGCATATTTTGTATTGATCATGAAAGCGAACATGATTGAAGTTTGAAATAAGTTTTTAAGAAAATGACCTGAAACAAAATTAAATCTCTAGTTTTTTCTGTATGTGGTTGATAAATCCCACTCTTGAAAGAAATATTATAAATATATCTGGCAAAGAGCTATTTGTGAAAAGCTTGAAAACTTTTTGAAAATTATAAATATATTATATAGTATTAGACTCACCAATAGAATTAAGGGTGGCAATCAAGGTAAAGACCAGCGTATAAATGATCTCCATTTCTTGCAGTTATGGGAAACACTGATTAATGCGTTAGTGAAGAATTTGGTTCACAGTGTAACTAATGAATATTTTTGTGCTGTATTAGATTATATGATATGTCATACGGTCGTTATCTCATCAGTCTAAGGACAGGAACTTATTTACTTCAACCGAGGCTAGATTGGGGAAAATAAAGTGAATCTGGCCGAATAGCGCTCCTATAAAAATCTGAGTCTTAACCGGAAATTTTTTAAACCATTCACAAATATTGTGAAAATCTTCCTCAAGGTGTCTGGGTATCTTTCACTAGATATTGGAAAATAAAATAAACCCAGTTTTGTTTGAAAAATATTTCTTTTTAAGAAAACGTGCTTCAATAAAGGAAGTGAGCTATATTCTTATCGCTTTTATTTTTTATTCATATTGCTTTCATTTGGTATATTATCGTTTAAATGATTGGATTTTAATGAATACCTAGAATTAAATAATAAATAATAAATAAATAAATAATAAAATAATAAATTTGACTTTTTTGAGATAAAAATGAACTTTTTAAACTAAGAAATAAACTCATTATTTTTTAGTTCAAAAGTTATTTTTTTGCAGTTGAAAATTCAACTATGTCTTAGAACATCTGTGTATTTTGTTGAAAATTCCTGTTTTGGTACAAAATGTTCTTCTTCTTCGAAAATATTTTTTTTTACAAACTATCTAGAAATCGTCCATCAAATGCAAAACCGATTTATTTTGCCAGACTTTATCAAAATATTGGAATATCTCTTTCACATGACCATTACGTGATTCTACAGCGTACCTGCACTTAGTTACTAAGCGACACTTATTAGCATTTAGAGTATCCAGTTGCGAATGATCTGATCCACAGAAAGCTGGTAATTGTAAGACAAAGCCTTCATTTTCGAGAAAAGGCACTGCATCACGAAACCTGCGATCTACAATGAAAATGTCAACAGCTTCAAACATTTTTTGCACTAGATCATTTCTTCTAAGGATGATTTTGATGATTGTTGCATCGTTAACTGTATCTTCGAAAGGACCAAAAACATCTATGATACATCCATCGGGAGCTACCATCATAAAAGGTTTGAGAAAAGGTCCATGCTTATGACCAGAATATTTTTTTTTCCTTATCTCTGAAACCGCTCAATTAACAGCAAAACTAAGGACATATTTAGAATCAGCATAACAAAAAACATTGGGTAATACGCTTCTCTAAGATGGACACATTCGGCCCAAAATTGGCACCATCCTTTCTGTAGGAATTTGCATATACGTGTTACTAAAGCTTTATGCAGAAACCGATTTTAAATCCTAAACAGGATCAGAAATTTCAGCAGCGGTAACTGCATAAAGCTTTAAGCACGTGTTTCAGAAAATTTTGTTTCAATTTAGGAATTTTCAGTTACTGTAACTAAAAATTTTAAGGAAATAAAAAACATTTAAAAAAAACATTTGATTCATTGAGTATTAGGGTGGTCCGAAAATGCATTGGAATTTTTTTTTTTTTTTTTAATTTTTATGGGAACTCCCCAGAAATTTGTTCGAATCTACACAAAAATAAATCACATTTTTTTAATTCAAAAACATATATATTTAGAAGGGCGCGCAAGCCCCATGAAGTTTAACACGTATTTCCCATAAGAAAAAAAGAAGTTTATGTAAATCTTATTCAGAATCCTCAATATTATCTCAATCGAGTTGAAATTGGGTCGCTCCGTGTCCTCAGGGTACACGAGACTTTTGCTGGATCATCGTATTGAATCCGTCGCAGACTGGCCATCAATCTCACGGTTGTGAGACGTGGTTACAGCTGAAATTTTACCGCGATTTCGTTACACCGGCACACAAAAAAAAAGTGGTCTGCCCGGCGGACTACACCGGTATACCTATATGTTTTTGGGGTCGCTGAATCCGGATTCGGGGTCCAAATACCTAAGTTAGCTCGTATTGAAAAAAAAAACGCAAAAATAGACATAAAATCGACGAAAACAGCGATTTTTCTGGTATATTTTTACAAAAAAGAAAGTATTTGCATGCCCGGTGAACTTAACCAGCATATCTATATGTTTTTGGGGTCGCCGAATCCAAATCCGAAGTCCAAATAAGGGGTCGTGCACATAATACGTCACACGTTTTTCCTTTGTTTTAATAAAGACGAGAATAAAATTGCCTTGAAGCCAAAAGTGATACAACGATATAAACAAAAGAAAAACGTGTGACGTATTATGTGCACGACCCCTAACCCAGTTGGATCATATTTTACCGAAAAACGCAAAAATAGACGTAAGATCAACGAAAACAGCGATTTTTCTTGTATATTTTTGCACAAAAAAATGTTTTCAAGCCCGTTAAACTAAACAAGCATATCTATATGTTTTTGGGGTCGCTGAATCCGAGTCGGGGGTCCAAATAACCCAGTTGGCTCATATTTTCCGAAAAACGCAAAAATAGACGTGAAATCGCCGAAAACAGCGATTTTTCTTGTATATTTTTGCGAAAAAAAAAGATCTTCATGCCCGGCGGACTCAACCAGCATATCTATATGTTTTTGGGGTCGCTGATTTCGAATCCGGGGTCCAAATAACCCAGTTGGCTCTTATTTTTCCGGAAAACGCAAAAATAGACTTAAAATTGAACAAAACAAATGACTGTGAACAAAACAAATGACAGATCGCACTTGAACTTCACGTCAGTAAAGAGGACATTGGTGCCAAGTTAGCTTCAAATATTCAACGTAAAAAATTCCCGAATTATGGAATTCCCGAACTTAAACATAAAAAAATTGTTTTTCAATAAATATTGTTTATTTAATAAAAATACAATAATCAAATATTTTTATCAAATAATGTTTTGAAATTATTGTTTGAATTCAATTCAGTACCGATTTATATAGAAATTTATTTAATTTATTTTTTTTTCAATTTAAACATTCGATTTTTGAGAACGTTTTTCGTATAAAAAAAAATACTATGCACATTTTCAAACAATTTTTTTCATCCAGGAATATATATATATATATATTTTTTAGTCGCCTCTTCCGAAAAATTAATTTCCCGTCACTGTATATTACCGAATTTGAAACTTCCCGACAGAAAATTTCCATACTATACAATATCTCAACTAGAAAATTCCCGCTTTTGAACAATTCGAAAAATTGTTTGTTAAAAAATATTTTTCTAAATAAAATGATCAAATATTTATATTGAGGAAAAAAACTTTTTGAATGTTTAAAGTTGAAAAATTAATGTCTGAATTTAAAATAACAATATTTGAAAAAATATATTTCTGGATAAAAAATTTTGTTTTAACATGTTCATTGTATTTTTTTAAATGACAAAAAACGTACCCGAAAATCAAATTATTAATTAAAAAAAAAAAGAAACTTTGAGATAAATCAGTGCTGAATTGAAACTTGCACAACTTTTTTTGTTCGAAGCGCAAGTGTTTTTAAATTTATATATTTTTATAAAATGTTTATATCATTATTGTTATTTTAAATTCAAACAATAATTGAAAAAAAATTGAATATTAAAAAATTTTCTATAATACAAATATTTGATTATTGTTTTTTTAATAAATAAATAGTATTTATTAAGAAAACGTTTTCTTAATTGTTTAAATTCGGGAATTTTCTAGTTTGTATGTTTTGTAATTCGACAATATTTTTTCTGGAATTTTATTATTCGGGAATTCTCAAATTCGGTAATATTGTATATAAACTGTCCAGAATGTTATTATTCGGGAAAATTCATCTATTTGAGGATTCAACTATTTTGTTAAAAATTCTTTTTGTTTTGTTTGATTCAACTCGTTCAAAATTCGTCTTTTGGTAGAAAATTCACCTTTTATGGTAGACAAGTCATCTTTCTTGGTTGAAAATTCAACTTTTCTAGCTGAAAATTCTACTACATTGTAAAAAAATTCGTCTTTTTTACTTGAAAATTGAACTGTTTTTGGTTATAATTTCATGTTTTTTGTTTGGAAATTCGCATCTTTGCAGTGTAAAAATTTAACGATTTTGATTTATCTTTTAGAAACCTTTATAGATGTTTTGAAATGATTCGAAAATAATTTAAAACTTAGACAAGATTTCAACCATTTTTTTTTCAATTAGAACCAAAGATATGTTTCCAAAGAAAAGGTACAAAAAATTTCAATGTCCCATATCTTCGTCATTTTTTCGAATTTTTCAAAAATATTTATTGTGGTTTTTCTTCACTACTAAAGATCTGATTACACCAAGTTACACGCAAAGCCTATTCAAGAACGAAAATTCTTGTGATCACGTGACATGGACAATTTTGGTTTATATGAAGAATTTTATTTCTAAATAAAATAGTTCAAATAAACAAAAGCTGTTTAAACAAGTAACAAATAATTGAATAATAAAAAATTTATTTAAGGATGCATAAAAGTAATTAAGGGCAATATTCCAAAAATTCGCTTAGCCTCCTAATAGTTGAAATCTATTATTCTATTTTATTGCTGTTCATGGTGGAAAATCCCAAAAGGTGGAAAATACCAAAAGGTGGAAAATCCCAAAGGGTTTTTGAAAGGGCAGTAAACCAAATCACTTTAGGAAGGTATAAGAAGCTTAAGTTGTTGTGACAGTTATTTGAAATCTGGATGACAATGAAATTAGTTTTATTACTAAAGCAATCAGATTGTTGGAAACTATCTTTAAATAGGCTAGTCCTCTGAGTTTTGTCTCATTCTGTTTTGGTCAGTAATTTGAAACACAAGTGAATTTTCTGGTAGTGTCTTGGATGAGAATGCAAAAATTTGATTTTTTGTTTATTTTGTAATGTCATTTTTCACGATTAAAACAAAAACTACGCGTCATATAAAATAATGATTGACAACAAATTTGTACATTTTTCATAGATGGATAATTTTTGTCTAACAATCTTCCTGTCTCTTGCATAGTTTGACAGCAAAATGGAATTTTTAATTTTCTTTTTATCGAAAAAAGTTATTGGGATGAATTGTTCAAATTTCCGATTACTACGAATTGCCGTACATGGAATCTTGAAATTGTGAAAAAAATGTTTTTAAAAATTTTGAAAATGCTCTAGCTATTGGAATTTTTTGTTTTAATCGTAAAAAATAACATTAAAAATAAAAAAATTAATTTTTTGAAAAACGACAAAAGGTACGAGAACAAATTAATGGGCAGAGGTTGTTCAGCCAAAAAAGATCAAGAATTTTTTTTTAAATAATTTTTAGACAGGACGAGTAGATTTTCTTTTATACGTGAAGAATAGGTTTGAAAATGAACAAATAAAATTTGTGGAAAAAAGGCAATGGAGACGAAAAAAAATTAGAAGAAAAAAGTTGTTGAACTAAAAAATATCTACAAATTATTTATAAACTATTGTTATAAAAATATATTAAGAATAAAAAAATTAGCTTTTTGGAAATAGGACACAAGCTTCAATAACATTTTATTTAACCAAATTTTTCGCCTAAATTATATCTACGCTCAGATCTACTTTACGCTAGGATGCGTATTTTTATTTTGAATCGTATAAAATAGTTTTGAAAATAACAAATTAAATTCATGGAAAAACGAAAGAAGTTGCGATAAAATGTTTGAGAACAAAATTGCTTTTTCTTTCTTATAGGATGCGCACTTTTTTTCATTACAAAAATAATATTTATTTGTGATACAAGTGCGCAAAATAGGTGATTGTGTGCGAGTGTGAATGTTGCAGCATAAGCCGGAGGCTCGAAGCATGAGTCGGTGGTTAGCGCACGAGCGAAGCGAGTGTGAAAACGTAGACGAATCAAATTATCTTGCTAGCTTCTACCTTCTTAAATAACCGTTCGACACCTCATCTATAATATGATTTTTTTTTGCGCCCTTTTTCTTCTTCTAATTGTATTTTAGGTTGGTTGATTCTTCTTGACAGTCACATTTGGAGTTATATTTATGGGAGAAGGATGCTTTTTTATTCTGCTCTCATAATAAAAAATGTTTTTTAATATAATTTTTATAATTTTCTTCCATCAGTTATACAGTTTTTATGATTTATTTTAATAAAACATAATAACCATAATACTCTATTATCTCTGAGCCCTCCATATAATTTTAGTAAGATTATTATTCTCACACTTCTTCAAGATTATTCTTGAAAGTGATTCCCCTGAAGATGAAAACAGTTTGTTTTTGAAACGTAGGGATTTTTTAACACCAAATCAACGGGTCCGATAGAGTTGTAACAAGAATTTTGTTAATTTTCTTCCTACATTGGTTTTTCAGGCGTTAAAGATCTTGTATAAGTGGCTTGTATCGTATTTTGAGAAATATCATTAATTTATTTTCAGATTATTTCAGTAAAAAGGGGGTCTTTTGGATTTAGAAATTATATATCTAAATTGTTTTCAATAAAACTGTCTATAATAATCATATCAATAATTTTCTGTACAACTTCTTCAAATAATGAACACAAATAGTATAATTCAGCGATAATTGAAAAAATAATCATTTGTTTTGTTGAGGAATTGGTAGATTGAGATCTCCGTTTGTAGGAATTGTTCTTATAAATTACGAAAATTGTTATTTCATGCCTTATATCCAGTTTCAAAAACTCTCTTAACTTATTTTCGCATCATTTTCGTGAAAAACGGGTTTTTGTATTTAGAATGATCAATGTAAAATTTTGTTTGTAAAAATATTGATAACAGTTATGTAAATGAATTTTCGATCAACACTGTTAGTTCATCATTATAAATAAAGTAATTCTATTGATAATTGAAGGAACTGTAAATTTTTTACAAAGAACCGAAAGATTGTGATATTGTTATTTTATAATGTGATACGTCCAGATGGCACTTTACACGTGTAGCATTCAAAAATTCAAAATGGCGGATATAGTTAGCGTTAAATTATAATTTAACGCTGAATTCAAGGAGGATGTGCGAAGAGCCGCAGAAAGTGAGGATACCATGGTTTTGACCTTCGATCTCCAAAAAACACTTGCGACCCCTGTTCAGTCGTCGAGTATTGTTTATTACAAAAGGCAGCTGTGAACTTTCAATTTATGTATTTACAACGAAGTCACAAAAATATGTTTGTTTTGACGTGCTTTTATTTAAAAAGAATGGGAACGAAAGTAGAAACAAAGCTGTATCCGTGTGGAAAAATTTCGTGGCGCTGCACTGTTTCTTTCTACTCCGCCTCGAGCCGAGACTGGCGCGCCACAGGCTGGCTGTCTAGTGGCTAGACTAGGATGTAACGCTCGGATCGATTAGTTTCTAGACAGATCGTCCATTTTGATAAAAAGATAACTAAAAATTAAATAATAGAATTATTTTATATTACATAAGAGTCTAATATACAGATTTTGCAGGTAATTAAAAATATAAAAAAAGTTTTTGTACTAAGAGAAATGAAAAAATGAGTTCACGCAAATCTTGTCCATACGCCGGGTATGGAACTTGTGATGTAAATTCATATTATATTGCTGTAACTTTGTCACGTCGCCTTAGCACACTCAGCCATCTGAAAGTTAAAAATTTGTTCATTTTTATCGGATATGAATTTCCATTCATTACATCGTCATATTCATTTCAATAAAACATGGACAATTTTTAAACAATAAAAGTACTTGATGTGTGAATAAATCATGGAAAATAATAAAGTTTGTATGATTATACTTGCGATTAGGCTACAAAATAATTATTGTTTATTATTTGAAATAATTATTACGTTCGGCTTAATTATTATTGACGCAATCAATAAATAATTAAAATAAATTAAATAAATCATTTATATTAAAATTTGATTTTCTGGAATATTATAAATATAATACATAGCATTATTTTAAAAATTCATTTACTTCTGTAGTAAGTTCACTTTTTTCGGTTAAAAATGCAACTTTCTGGTTAAAAATTATACTATTTCGGTTAAACATTTAATTTTTTGTTAAAAAATCAACTTCTTTGTAGAAAATTCGTATTTTTGGCTCTAAAATTCAACAAATTAGTAGCAAATGTAACTATATGGTTTAAAATTTATTAATTTTGTTGCAAATTCATATTTTTTAATAGAATATCAAATTTATTGGTAAAACATGAAACTGTTGGGTAAAACTTCTACAGTTTTGAGTAAGGATTCAACTGTTTGATTAAAAACTCGTCCGTTTTGTTTCAATTCAGCTATTTTTAATTTAAAATGAACATCTTTTGCTGGTTACAATATCAACTATTACACTTTTTGTTGAGAACTCATCTTTTTCCGATGAAAATTCTACTACTTGATTGAAAGTTGAACTACTTTCTTAATTCATAAGAAACAGTAAGATTTACCCCCCGCCCCCCCTTCTCAATGTCTAACGTTATTTTTGGTTGAGATGGTGGTATATATTTAACAATTTTATCAAAAAACTATTACTTTTTTGCTGTGAATTGAACTTTTTTGTAGAAAATTCAACAATTTGGTTGATATTTTATTTCTTTCTTGAGTGCAACTATTTGCTTGAAAATCAATCTGTTTTTGTTGAGGAGATTCAACCATGTGGTTGAAGAGATTCAACCATGTGGTTGAAAATTCCTATTTTCCGTTCAATTCAGCTATGTTTTGTTTAAAATAAAATGTTTTTTCTAGAGATATCAACTTTTACATTATTTCTTCAAAATTAATTTTTTAGATGAAAAATGGACTATTCCCTTTTTGGTACAAAATTTCTATTTTTTACTTGAAAATTCATCAAGTTGCTTGAATTTTTAATTACTTTATTTAAACAGAGACTTTCTTCAATTGAAAATTGATCAGTTTAGTGGAAATGTTTATTTGTTACGAATAACTTAATTCTACTAATCAAATGAAATATTTTCTTTAACTGTCGCGTTAAAATCGTGGTTGTGTTGCCCTACTACATCAAACGCAACAGCTGTCCTAAATTTCTTTCCGTGTAGAAACGCAGACGAAACGTACACTCAACTACTTGCGAGGATAGGGCAGAAATGCAAACTTTGCAGCACTTTTTAATATCGAACGGAAGGCCATCAACGAAGCCATTTCTGAGTTATCATTCTCATGTATTGAACTGGCTACCTCGCTATTATCGAGAAAGTGCTACACTGAAAATGTGGCGATCAAATTCCGATATAATACAAATTATCAGAAACTGTACTGCCAAATTCGTATGTAGAATCTGGCTATTCATCTATGTCGATATTAATCAATTACTTTATCAAGTATGTAACTATATTTTCACCCGAAATTTTTTTAAATATTGTAGCCATTTTTTCTTTATTACAAGGAGACAATGTCCACAACACCATTATCGTTTTATATCAAATGAATATTGTATACACTAAATCCAAAAGTATAAATTTTTCTGCAAAGTTTTGATTCGATGCTGGACAATTTGAAAGAAAATCGTAATCTATATGACTACTACATTTAAAATTACAACTGCATTCATATTCCTTATAACGTACATTTAATTTTTTTTTCAAATAATCCAGCATCTGGTCAAAACGTTGCAATAGAACGATTCGCTGCTGATTCAAGAAATGATACTTCGACATTGAATGTGTCTGCCGGTGTGTTTTACTGAGGAGTACTATAAGTACGGAACAATAAGTACCAAAGATCAGAAATTTTTTTCAAATACCAAGTTAGAAGGTATACCTATATCGCTACTTCAGAAAAAGTTTATAACCATTGTTCATGCATTATTCACTCAAATTAGGATGTCGCTCGTTCACTTCGACCTAGAAAATGAAAAAAATATTTTAAACTGTTAAAGTTACTAACGCTGACGCAAGAACACATGCACAGAGCACCAACTCCCATTTTAGATTGGGGATTTTATAATTAGAAATCATAAAATCTACGTCAACGATACGTAGCTGTTAAAAACATATTTGACAAATGAAAAATTGATCATAAATTGATTACTGTGTAATAAATAATATATTTTCAACAATTAACTATTTACTTGAATACCACGATAAGTGAGACCCGTGAAGAATCACTAGAATCTAATATTTTCAGCCCAATCCATCAACTTTTCAAAATTCTTGCCGCCATCTCGGATCCATTATTTAACATTTTTTATTTTTGACCAAAGATTTGCAATCAGCTATCACAAAAAACCCTGAGTAAGCATTTCTAGGCCAATCCGTTGAGTATTCTAAATTTTAAACGCCATTTTGGATCCTCCATTTTGAATTATGCATTTTTTACCAAAAATTCGTCATCAGCGATCCCTGAAACCCCTAGTGAGCACTGTTATCCCAATCCGTCAGCTTTTCTCCATTTTCGCCGCCAATTTGAATGCCCTATTTTGAAGTTTTGACGAAAAAATCGTAATCAGCGACCCCCAAAACCCTCAAGTAAGAACTTTTAGCCCAACCTCTCAACTTTTCTAAAATGCCCCCACCATTTTATATTTTTGATTAAAAATTCGCAATAAGCGACCCCTAAAACCCCCACGAAAGCACTTTCAGTCAAATGTGTCAAGTTTTCTAAAATTTCATCGCCATTTAAAATTTTGCATTTTCGATTAAAAATTCGTAATCAGCGATCTCTAAAACCATTGCATAAGTACTTTCAGCCTAATCTGTCAACTTTTCTAACAAAATTGTTGCCATCTTGAATCCGCCATTTTGTATTTTTTTTGTTTTTGACCAAAAATTCGTAATCAGCACCCTCAAAACCCCCGTCTAAGCATTTTTAGCCAGATTGTTTAATGTTTATAATCTTTGCCTTGCTCTATGTGACCAGGGGCAAAACGTTGAATATTTAATATTTTATTAATTTATTGTTACCGCAATTTTCTAAAATTATTCAAAGAAAATATTATCTACAATAATAATAATAGTTTTAATGATTATGTTTGTTAAGTAACATTGATTATTACTTCGTTGTAATGCTAACTACGAAAAGATCCTTGAGTACCTCGCGGAAGTTGATTGGCAAAATGAATTACATTCAAACGATATTGAAAGTTCAACTGAAAATTTTTATTATCATATTAATTTTGCGATAGAGAAATATGTGCCTTCTAAAAAAGTCTTCCTCTCAACATATTCCACGTGGTTTAATCATGAGTTAAAAAAACTTACTTGACTGAAAAAGATAGCCAATAAAAAATTTAAGCAAATTCAATCTTTAAATAATGATGAGAGTTTCAGTTCCTTAAGATCGAGGTTTCAAAATCCTGAGTGACAGTCTATATCTTCAGTATACCAGTGATATAGAAAGCAATGTACAAGAGAATATACGAGCCTTCTGGCGTTTTGTAAATCAAACGCTGAAGGACACAAATGTCCCAAGAAATATAGCTCATAATGATATAGAAATTAACAACGGTAAAGAGATTGCAAATGTTTTCGCGCAATGCTTCAATTCTGTACACACAAACAACCAATTCTCAAATTATACTATAAATTTTGACTATAATGTTGGACTATCCGAAATTAAAATATCTTCACAGCAAGTTTTCAAGAGAATGTCTAACCTAGATCCTCACAAGGGACCAGGACAGGGTAATGTGCCACCTCGTTTTTTCAAAGAGTGTAGTAGTGTACTCCCGGAACATTCAAGCATTCTTTTTAATCAATCTTTGAAATGCGGGATTATTCCAAAATGCTGGAAGATCTCATCAATAACACCAATATATAAATCGGGACCAAAACAATTTGTAAAGAACTACAGGCCCATATCCATATCAGTAATATTTTTATTGACGAACAGCATGGTTTCCGGCCTTGTAGATCCACATTTACAAATCTCGTAGTTTTTAGAGCATTTGTTAAAGAAATTATGGATAAGGGTCATCAGCTAGATGCGATATACACTGATATTGCGAAGGCATTCGATCGCGTAAACCACGACATCCTTTTGTCTAAATTGAAGGCCTATGGTGTAAGAGGATCACTGCTTAATTGTCTTCGAAGCTGAAAAGCTTAAAATTTTAGAGTAATAAACTCCATCGGAAATTATTTCTAAACTGGAACCCAAAGGGGCAAGAGCTTAATTTTATTGTCGGGAATTCCCGTAATAAAGTTTACAATTCTATTTACAATGTCCAGTTTAAATATCTCAGGTAGGCCAGTCTTCTAAGAATCTAAGATATAATCCCAGGCGAGAACAAGCACGCAAGGGGTAGCGCGCTAAATGCAGTGGTGGGGGTATGCTACCCAGGTCAGCGGGTGCAAGTCGGGAATCGGCCATCTGCCCGAGCGCTCGACGTGTACCTGCTCGACACCCCACCCACCGCATTTAGTGCTGCATCTTTAAAAATACTGCGAATTAGCCTCTATAACTTTAGATACATATTCTTAGATATATTAGGGATAGATTTAATCAATAAAAAAAAATCGATTTTTTTAGACTTCTAAAGCAGGATCCCCCCTTAATCTGCATAATATGCCCAATTTTTATAATTTGCAGATTTTTCATTTGGGTTCATATGGGTAAAATTAATTTTTCGTATGGAGTTCTGAAAATGAAAACAATATAGAAGCCCTAAAAATTACGAATATTTTTTTAGCATAGAAAATTTTTTTATGTTTAAAGTGTACTTCTAAACAAATTTGAAAAGATCAGATCGTTAAGAATGACGACTTAATATAAAAAAATTCAGCAACTCGTTATTTTTTAACGATCTGATCTTCTCAATTTTCTTGGAAGTATATTTGGAACGTAAGAAAGTTATTCTATGATTGAAAAAATTATTGTAGAGCTTGTAGACTTTTCTCATTTTCAGGTCCGTATGAAAAATAAAATTTTCCCTGTATAAAGTTAAATAAAAAAATGAAAAAATTGTAGAAATGAGGCATATTATGCCTATAATAATATAATAATCCGAAAATATATCATCCAAAAAGACTAGTGGTATATTAACAAAAATGTTCTCTTGTCATTTCTACGTTTCGGGAACAAAATAGTCTGTGACGAAGGGTTAAAAGTTTTAAAACTTAATTAAATCAGAGAGAAACTTTTTTTCAATATTTCGTTTTTATTATTAAAAACAAACGTTCGAGAAAAAAAAATCGTATAGGAAATAGTTTAATTTCCTTATTCTCTACAATTCTACATTTTCAAAAAATTGATTTTTCGATTTTGAAAATTTTCTTTTTTAGAGACGATTGGACTATACTTTCAAGCGTTTTCGAGCGTCGGGCTGGTTATTGCATCCGGCGGCTCAATTTATGCGCTCGTAGCGGGCACAATGTTCTAGTTTATTTAAATTTTGTTTTCATTCAACCTCGCACATATAGTTGACTTAAGTAACCTATGCGTATGTAACCACGAGATTTCGAAAGTTCTAATCATTTAGACAATGTGCTTTAATATAATACAATGAATATACACTGATAGTTTGTACAAAATAATTTTTTAAAAATAACTTATGTGTTGGGCTCTGCCAAGTTCAACAGATGTCTAAACTTGAAAAACATATATTGATGTGTGACTGAGTTAATCAGTGGTTATTTTTTCAGATCTCAAGCGAAGGCTGAACAAATTGACAAAATAGTAGCGAAAGCCAAATCAACTTGGAAGAACCTGAAACAACTGCGAAAAGATCAGCCTGGAGTGGTAATACCTTAATTTATCTTATTTCCCTATAGTCAGGGTGTCTTGCGTCCTGGAAGTCCTTGAAAACCTGGAAAAATCCATGAATTTTTCTCTATTTTAATATAAAATATATAATATAATATGTATAATTAATATTTAATATAATATTAATTCAACTATTTTGTTGAAAATTCATTTTGTTAAGCTGAAATATTAACTATTTAATTTTGCGCTGAGAATTCATGTATTTGTTGAAAATTCACCTGTTTTTGGTTAATGTCAGATTTTTTTGTTTGATTGATATATTTCAATTTTTTGTTAGAAGTTGAACAAATTAAATTAATTTTTTAAACTAGAAATTTTACTTTTCCATTTCTGGTTGAAAATTGATATTTTTTATTTTGAAAATTTGAATAAATTAATTCAATTTAAAAGTTTTTGCTTTTTCATGGTTTGCTCTTGCATTCGTGAGGTTACGAGGGAAGTATGATTACTAATCAGCTCTACCAATTGGAATAATTGGCTCAGTCATTACCTTCGCCCTAATTTGCTTTACTGGTTGAGCTTGCTGTGTCCTTTAAGCCATTCACCTTGTTCTAGTGGTCAGACTCGTTATGCTTATCCGCTCAGACATTCTCGCCACACGATACCCCATTGTAAGCATATATATTGCTTTCTCGCTTGCGTTGCGACCACCCGGGGCAGCACTAGTTGGGAAATTAGATAGCATTCCAAATCCCAACCAATTAATTATTAATTGATTTCCTGAAAAAAGACAAAAGGATCCATGACAAAGCAAAAGCGCATAGCGCACATGAATCGGAAGGGGATTTCTTTGGAAACCCTAATTGTGTATTTAGATGACCCTGCCTGCGACCCTATAAACGCTTAACTCCGCTTGTCAAAAATTACTCAATTTTTTGACGAATATTCCGTACTGAACGAAGAATTAGTAACACTAAAGTCTGATCATCCTCCTTAAGACGCATTCCGGGAAATCAATACAAACTATTATGAACTTGCGTTGTCGATTACGAAATTACAGACTGCAAACTCAGTCGCTCAGTCGACTCTTAATACAAGTAACATCACGATTACTGCAAGGCAAGACAAACCAAGACTACCTGAAATCCAAATTCCTCCATTTAACAAAAAACAGGGTAAGTGGGTTCCATGGAAACATAGATCTGAAGGTTTAATCCATTCGCGAACAGACATTACTGACTACGTTAAACATTACCAATTAATTAACGCCCTTTCAGAACCCGCACATGAAACTAGAGATAAACGATTATGGAGAGCAAATGACTCTAAGAGTTTTAGAAAAAGCTTTACCACCGGGAGTTTTGGAAAAATGGCAAGAGAGACTCAACGGGATTGATCTACCTGAATTGACAGACTTTTTTAAATTAATCATTCAGTTAACAATTCGCCGAAACTGAAAAAACGTGCTGAACGACCCGTCTGAATTTGCAATTAATTATTATGCAAAAATTGGCAGCTTTAATTGTTTTCTTGATTTTGTAGGAATCCCTGGGGTATAGAAATAGCTAAAAGGAAAAGTTCTTTAAATCATCTGAAACTGCAGAGAAAAATTAATTTGTAATAAAGAACATACATTAACATAAAAAATACGTGTGATTTATATTGTACTGTCCAAATAAAATGAAATATTCTAACAAAAAAAAAGCCAAAATTACAGTTTTCAAGGTTTTTACTATGAACTAAAGAAGGTGTACATATGATAAGTGTGCGTGAAGGGCAATAACCTATTGCAACACATAAAATTTGAGAAGATGCGTTCCCTCGTGTACTTTTGAAATAAAACCACTACAGATTTCATTTGAGTCAAAATTCTATTTAAACATAAAAAATTGATTTTTCTTAAATAATAGGGCGCAGTATGTAAAAATATTGAGAAGGACAATCTTAGAAAAAGGATACAGGTCTAAGATCGTGTAAGTTTGACAACCTATTTGAAAAAAGTCGGGTTTTCGAAGTTTAAAGTTGAACTACTTTGTCAGAAATTAATTTTATGAATTGAAGGTCCACGTATTTGGTTCACAGAAAAAACTAGGGTTTCTATTAGAACCAATGTTTGGTCCCAAAGGATCTGCAACAAAAAGAAACCTTTCTCTTTCTGAAAAGGAACCCAAAGTGATGAATGGTTTTTAAATGAACCCAAAGTATGGATGGAAACGGGTCCAATATAGCCACTTTTTGTGCCTTCTGCCTTTACTTACTTCAAAGATATTACAAGTCAATGATGCAAATTTTACTTTGTAATTCGGAATAAATAATATGACACTGGAAAAAATTAATGGAAGGAACTGAAATTATAGACATTATTCATTCTTCAAAAAAGATAGGGTACATGAAATATGTCAGTTTTTAATGTTACGTTGAAAATCGGACGTTGTCAACTCCGCATATACCAAAAAAGTGCGCCTTTTTATGTAAAATTGGCATAATTAAAACAAAAGCAGGTCATAACGATGAAGCTTATTAAGAGAGTATTTGCCGGTGAAGCGCGCAATAGCGAGTACACGAAGTGCGAAAACCTAGAGGAACCGAGCTTTAAGCGTCAGGCAAATGTGTCCAAACGCGTAGCGCGAGGTGAATACATTATCGAGCACAGACAAGAATTCATCACTAAGGCTTTGCCGCAATTTACAAATGAAACACATCAAGAATTCTCTTGAACTAAACAGATTCCCTATAAACTTTATCTGATGTACATACAAGTGCGATGTTTCACAATAGAAGCACAACTACGATAATCACAGCACAATTTTTTCACATAAAACTATGATTGAAGCTTCTAAATTTACAGTTCTCTTCGTCATTGGTTTTCGTTTATAAACAAAAGATATCCTACGATATCCGTAGCTGTGATTTTAGTGAATTTGTTTGAAAAGCTAATCCTACGATTTCACGGATATTGTAGCATATCAAACTTGTATATTAGATTTATCTCGAACACACCCAGTTCGACAGAATTCTTCTTGATCAGAGAACTGTCTGAAAAAGAGCATTGACTTTCTCAAAATGAAAAAATTATCGAAAATTTTCATAGTTTTTTTTTATATGACTCACCTTTAAAGAATTTGAAGTATTTAAAAGTCCTAGACGAACAACATTATTTCTGCTAACACCTCAAAAAGCTCTACCAAATATAACCTTGCATTACTGGAATCCATTGAGTAAAAAATCTACAACAAGAACAGATTTTCAGCAAAAACCCAACTATTCCCAAGAAAGATTCTGGACTTAAAAGGCTACGCTTCTTTCAATGAATTAAAACAGAGAAACCAACGCTTTTATCATAATCCTATTCATCAAAATCTATTCATGTCATTTATATAAAATCAATCGAGTTTTGTTGAATTTCGAAAACTATTCAGGTCTCTGAAATTCTTATGGATTTTTTCAAAGTCGCTAGAAGTGCTTTGGATTCTCCTAATTGTAGAGATTTATGAAAATAGGAACTTAAACATATGATTACGTAATCACTCAAACAATACCCCCTCCCCCATGTAATCATTAGTAGTCATATAAATGACCCCCTACCCCCCCTATGATGATTACGTAATACATGAACGGCCCCATATGAAAAAAAGTCAAGAGAAGGAAAACGTTAATTTTTGAAAACTCTGCAAGATTATCATAGCAACTTTTTGAATTATATCAGAAACTGAAAATTCTACAAATTTCTTATTAATCGCTTTTTGATAGGACGCGTAGTTTTTGACTTATTCATAGAAAACAATATTAAAAATAAAAATAAATTAAATGTTTGGACAAACGACACAAGCTAAAAAAAACAAATAGACCAAATTCGTTAACCGAAAGTAGAGCTAAAAATTTGTTATTAATTTTTTTCTGATAGGATAGGTATTTTTTATTATAATCGTGAAAAATAACATTGAAAATAAACAAATTAAATTTTTGGAAAAACGACACAAGCTACGAAAAAATATGAATGGACCAAAATTGTGCACCCAAAAAAGATCTACCAATTTTTTATTATTCACTTCTTGAGAGGATACGTAGTTTTTGTTTCAATCGTAAAAAATAACAGTAAATTTTTTTTTAATTGTTAAAAACTACACATGGTAAGAAAAAAAAGTAAGATAAAAGTTGCTTACCCGAAAGAGATCTACACATTTTTTATTAATTATATAGGTAGAATGCGTATTTCTTTGTTTGAATCGTAAAAAATAATATTGACAACAAATAAATTATTTTTTGGAAAAATTATATAAGGTGCAATAAAATGTTCATTAACAAAATTGTTTTTTTTTTATATACGGTGTGCCCTTTTTAATATTATAAAAACAAGACAATAAAAATACATTTGTTTCAATATCAATGCCTATTATTATTATTATTATATCATTAGGCCATTTGCCTTTCGGTGTAGGCGTGAATTGCTCGGTTGGAAAGTAGTGATGTGTGGATGGGTATATAGGTGAAGGGTAGATAGGTGCTGTGATGCAAGTTAATTTGGGTAATGGTGAGAACAGGAGCAGTCATTTAGGTCTGCTCCCGATCTTCCTATGTCCCAACAGACTCCTCCTGTTCCTGGCCGGCAATCCTAAAGCTGACCTCTCCAAAATGATAGAAGCGCCTGTTATTGAGGGCCGCAAGAGCCCTTGTCTGGGACTCAGGAACCTGCACAACCAGGAGATGTTTGGTGCCTCCTACTGTGTCCTCTTGCTGAGGCCTATCGTGCCTGGCGATTCGCCAGGACACTGTCTTAAGTAAGGGGTTGAAACCCTCCAGCCGTTTGAGTACCTCAGACGGGTCTTTCGGTTTACCTGGGAACGACACCATAGCCCTCACCATCTTCTGGAGCAACTCAACCCCAACAACCTTAAGCGCTGCACCTTCTCATGGCTTTGTCTCGACCACTGCTATGAATAGCCAAGATTTAGCCGTTAGGTCGGCTGCCACAAATACGAAGATCCCTCCCCTGCAGAAGGAGGTCACGAATCTTTGCCATTGATCTGGGGACACTCTTTTGAGCGCCCTCCAGTTAGCCTCCCTGAAGAGCTTGTACTGCTCCCCAGTGAGCATTGAGTCCGGGTAATTGGCATCGGCCACCACCATAGTCAGGGTGTTAGTCCTCTGAGCGGACACCCCCGGTGGGGTGTCTTCTGAGCCCCTACCTCTCTTCTGGGCCTCATTTCTGGATGTCGGCCCTGTAGCTGCCGACGTTCCAGCTCCCGCAGCTGCTCTGCTAGCCTGCTGCGCTTGCCTCTCCAGTCTCCTTTTCAGGAAACCGTTGGCCAACTCCCTTCCTCCTTCCTTCGATTGTTGGTTTGGTTTTGCGTGATTCATTTTGATCCCACGAGAAGCTAGGGAAATAGAAGGTCCGCCCCTGCAGAGCCCCGCATGCAGGGGCAAGACGGAATAGAATACTCGGGTAGGTCGTCCGGTGTCCCCGAGAGGCCGTTAGGACACCTTCGTAACCCCTAGGTGCCAAAGTGCCACGAGCACGATCAAACGTTGATTAAAGGATCTTCTTAACATCATCAAGGTCTTTTTATTTGGTCTGAAGTATGTCATCTTATACTTTTTATGATATTTATAAACAATATAAACATATTATATACAATATAAGCAACATAATATATTTAATATAACAATTGATTCGAAGCTATCAATTCTAGTCATTCGAAATCAATAAGCTATTCATTTTATCCAAAGAAGACGCTGATTAATTGCGCAGAAGATATAAAGGGTAATCCAATTACAGTTGGAATCCATATTTTAAATATTTCTTTGATGATTAATACAGAAAGATACATTCTTTTGTTAAAACAATTTAATTTTCGACTAAAAAACTCAAAATTTAACTTGAAAAAATGAAGGTATTTAAAATAACTGTATTATACATATATTATGTTTACCGAAAACATTCATTCAACAACAAATCTCAAAATTTAGGGACCCACAGAAAAAATTTGATAGATTTCGAAAATTCATTTTCCGAGCCTCCCCTTTTTATTATGAAAAAAATGTTCCTCATGAATTCAAAAATCAAACACTGAAGTACCAACTGGGTTTTCATCAGTATTGTATATTTTTTATTTATGCAAAGTAATGTTTATGGCATAGAAAAAATGAACTGCCAAATATATACTTCTCGAATCAAAACTATCCTATTTTCTTTCTTATATATTTATATTTTCTATTATTATGATAATAAAAATAAATAAATTCAAATTTGAAGGTTTTAAAAGAATTTGGAACATTTCAAGTTTTTAATTTTATTCATTTTGACGTCTCCATTAATTAAAAATCGTTTTAAATTTAATATAAGATTTTAGAGTATGTATTTCAATTTTGACTCTGAATTTTAATGTTTGTGAATTTTATGTTTGAAAATAAAATTGGTGGAAATGTTGAAACAGTTTTGATTCAAGAACTGCAGTTTAAATGAAAGACATAATTAGGTACGGTACTTAAATGACGTAACGGATTATAGGTCCTATCTAAACCCCACCGCCCATAACAAACCGCAGACGGACAGACAGACAGACACCTTCGTAAAAACCGTTTTTTCTGACTTAAGGGGTCTCAAAACGTCGACATTTGACTGAATACGCTAAAGTCCTTTTTCACATAAAATCAATACCTTCTTATTCAGATGAGAATGTAAAAATAAACGTTTGACAGAATAAATAAATATTCAACAATATTGCTGAAGTTTAAAGCCAATAGGTCGGAGTGTCTACAAAATAGTTAAATTTTCGATTGGAAAATATGATTTCGTAATCACAAAATCAACTTGCTACCAAATAGTTACATTTTTGAACAAATTTTTTACTTTTTAACCAAATAGTTATAAATAACGTAAAAGGAATAAGATGCCATACATAACTATTTCAGCGATTTTGGCAATAAAAGATAAGTTTCAATCAGAAGAGCATTTGTTTATTTTAATTATCTTACGGAGAGAAGATCACCAAATTTAGAGAAAACCGCCCTGTCTATATTGCAAGGAAACCAGCAAACAATGCAGTGCAAATGATATTTTTTGTACTCAAAAAGTCACTGTATAGATTTTAAATCAATATTATCCTCTAATTCAATCTTTTTCTTTCTGAATTTAATTTCTTGTTTGAACATGTCCTCAACCCTTATACTTTTGGTCGAACTTGAGATATATTTTTATTGGTTTCTAGAAAGTGAAGTCATAGAGTTTCGAAAGAATTCGAACTGCTTTGCTGCTTCTGGAATAAATATACAGAAAGGAAATTTATTCGAGATTTGAAAAAAGGGGAACCTACTAGCTACAACTTTCAATAAGACCGCGAACCGATTAATATGTTTCTGAATAATTGGGTATATATTGTCCCTATCTCATACGTTAGGGGAGCGGCACCGAATGCGGATCACATAAAGGAAAATGCACGATTAAAATTCAAATATAAAGTAAAATATTGTAATAAAATATAATTGTTTGAAGCCACTATCTTACAAATGCTCTATGCATGGAGATGGTTTAATTGATGTTCATTAAAAAAGTTAATCAATGTGGCTAAAAGCTCAAGACCCTAAATTAAAAGAATTTTTAAAAGACCATCCTCTTTTAAGGTATGTTTCTTCAAGCCCTTTAGATGCTTTTTATGGAAGACCAACGGGTAATACATTTTCCTATTATCGGATAAAAGACAAAACAAAAATTTCTTATCTGGACGTTTGCTCCCTGTATCCATATATTTCAAAATACGGTAAATGTCCTATTGGTCATCTCAAAGTGTATATTGGTAATGACTGTAAGACTGAAGGTTTTATCGAAACCTTCGTCTTAGGTGGTGGAACATGAAATCTGCCGATATTTGGTAAATATAAAAAAATAAAATCTCTTATTCCTACGCATCTATGTAACAAAGCATCTAAACACTAAATAAATAAATTTGTACCCACGCTTTTTATTTTTGGTTTTATTTTGTAGGGTATCTTTGTGCACAAGTAATTAAAGCATTTATTTTTATGATTTCAAAATTGCTCTTGTATCGTCCGGTAATACAAGCTTCTGCTGTAGTGGTCGAGTACTGGATGAAACAGTATATCCAGTGGACTTTTCTTGCTCGCCTGAAAAAATCATGAATGATGGAGAATATATCGATTACCTTAATATCGGGGCCCAACTCTACACATTTCAGGTTTATACTTCTCTTTCATAACTTGTTCTTAACAAAGGAAATCATTGTAACATTAGACATATTTATTATGTTTCATAGAATAGCACATAAAAACACGAGTGTGCCCATGATTATTATCCTGAAGAATACTTTTTTTTATATTAAAACCATGATTGATCATAAAAAATTGATGGAAAATAAAACAATCACATTATGAATAGTATAATTTCATTTGTCTGTCTCTACTTATTTCAAAAATCCAAATATAGCTGAAAATTAACTTTTTGCGGCAGGGTAGGGCGACACATTTTTTCAATTTCAAATATAAAATCATAAGTTCCTACACCAACTAAGATATTTTCTAATCGGGTAAATACGTATTATTGTATATGAATTACAATGCTTCACCAATTCAGAACGCGTTCTAAGTTCCTATGTCAATTCTATTCAATTGGGACATTATCAACTGTAATCTATTCAGACTGCCGAGCTCATTTTGAACTGGTTTCAGTTGAGATGTCCAAATAAAACGTTCAGTGTATAAGTCCCTAAGTCGAATCGGTTCAATTTCAACATTATGTAAGTGGAATCTATTCGGATTTTTGAATTCATTTTGAACTAGATTCAATTCGGCTTTCCGAAATGATCTTTAAAGATCGCGCACTAAGTTCCTACGTCAATTGGGTTCAATTTGGATATTATGAACTATAATCTATTCACATTTCCGCGTGCATTTTGAAGTAGTTTCAGTTCTTATTTCCATATTGAACTTTTTAAATCTCGAACAAAGTTCAGAGTGCGCGATCTGTTCGGGTCTGAGTTCTGCGAAAATTTAAATTCAATAAATTAAAAGTAGCTTTTTCTATACAAATTATTAATAAAATTTACAGTTTATTTGTAAAATTAAGTAAAAGAGTAAGTCATTCAGTTTGGAGAGAAAAAATTTTATATTTTAATTACTGGTACGTGTTTTGATCATTCTCTATCTTTTTTTCAAATAGAACTTTCAACTAACAAAGATCGATTTTGAACCATAAATGAAGTAGTTCAATTTTCAATCAAAAAGATGAGTGTTCAAACAAAAAGGATTAAGTTTCTACTAGAAAGACAAATTTTCAACAAAATACATAAATCTCCAAATAAATATTTGAAGTTCTAACTAAAAAATGTAAATTTTCTACTAAATGAAAACGAATTTTAACAACATTGTTCAATTATCAACTAAAAAAATTAATTTTCAACCAAAAATGGAATAGTGAAATTTTCAGATAAAAAAATTGAGTGTTCAACAATATAGTTCAATTCGCAATAAAAAAGTGAATTTTCAACTAAAAAAGAAAACATTTTCACCCAAAAATGGAATAGTTAAATGTTCTGTTGAAAAAAATTAATTTTCAACAAAAAAAAAAAGCGAAATTTTCAATAGAATATGTGGTGGAAGTGAATTTCCGGGGTCGTCCGCACGCGTCGAAACAGGCGATTCACGCCTCACTTTGCAGCTTAATAACAATTACTATTTTGCAGATAAAAATTTAATTCTTTTCTCGTATGAAAGAGCGATTTATAAACTATCAAAAACATCAAAAACCTGAAAATCGATTACATTATCCTAAGGTCCCTTTTCTCGCAGCACTTCACAAATGATAACTCGCAGAGTTCATTGAGTCTGCTCACAAAGAATCTTACCGAGATAAAGTTTGCAGATCCTCTGTTACGACGATTCTCTGAAATGAACCCTTTGTGGTAATTTTTCAAGGTATATCTGCGTCCGATGTCCTCGTCCAATGCTGTTATTTGCAAAAAACGCTAGTGATTGAACAAAATTTAACGAAAACTTCAGCCCAGAACTGTCTCCACGCCTCGGGAACTCCAACAGAGAAGGGAACGATTCTCGGCGTGGTCTCAGCAATGGAGAAAAGAATTGTCAACGAGCAAAAGGGTGAGCTGGGCGAGGGAGGCCATAGAGAGGTATAAGGAACAGTTAGGGAAGCTACGCTTTGACGGGGAACCAGTGGAAGAGGTATGGGACGATTTAAAAGAGAAAGTGAAAGGTTGCGTGCGAAAGAAGGTATTCAAAAAGAAGAAGAAAGGAATGGTAAAGTCGTGGTGTGATAGGGAATGTAAAAAGATGAAAAGGAAGGTGAAGAGGAAGTACAAGAAGTGGAAAAAGAGTACCGCGAAAATAGGGGAGTTTGTAGAAATAAGGAAGCAGTTTAGATTAATGTGTAACAAGAAAGAACAGGAAGAGGAGAAAGATCTGGAAGAGAAATTAGGAAATGTTTAGACAGAGGGGGATGTCTAAAAGATAATAAATAGGTTTAAAAAGCGTAGAGTTGGGATAAGCGAGAAAATAGGGAGTGAGCGGTGGAGAGAGTTTTTTAAAGAATCATTGAAGGGCTCAGATTCAAGGAAGAGGGATGGTGGGAGTAGAAGAATACGGGAGACAGAGATATAGTTTGGTCGCAAAATCGGATTTTTGGATTTTCAATTATTTTTTATGCAATACAAATATGAATATTTGATTGTTCCAGAAAATTGTAGAGGTCATTATGATAATCTTGTAGTGCGTGCAGAAAAAAATATTTTTCTTGTCATAACTTTTTTTCGTATTAGCGTTGTTTGGCTGAAAATGTTAATTTTCGTTTCTTAGTTTTATATTTTGAAAATGCTGTGGCTCTGCAACTTTTCATTTTATCAAAAAATGTCACGAGAATAAATTGTGTGAATTTTTCAGTGCTATAAAAGGCCGCACATATAATTTTTAAATTTTGAAAAAAAAATTTCTTCACAATTTTCAAAATGCTCTAACTTTTCCAATTTCTATCCAAAATGGCTAAATAACGAACTAGACCTTCAGTTCAGGAGAGCTAAAGAACGTACTAGAGAAAAATCAAATCAATCAATTGTGTAGAAAGTTATCGTGCTAACAAACTAAAAATCTACAGACAGACTAACAGACAGACAGAGGGAAGGGTACAACTGTGCATGGAGTAAATGTGCACGAGCTCAGCTGTGCACGTCGGTGGCTACTGGTACAAATGTGCACGTTGTTGACCACAGGTACAACTGTACACCGGCCTGTGCACGTCTACATTTCGACGTGCACAGTTGGGAGCCTCCCATCTGTGCACGTGAACTGTTGTATGGATACCATCTGTGCACGTCGACATTTCGACGTGCACAGTTGGGAGTGTCCGAACTGTGCGCGTCTCAAATAATACGATCAGATTTCAAAGTTGCAAATCCATGTGCACAGATGGGATACTCCCAACTGTGCACGTGCACAGATGGGAGACTCGCAACTGTGCACGTATAATTAATACCATCATTTTTCACTCAGGAGTCCACGTGCACAGATGGGAGAATCCCAACTTTACACGTGCAAAGATGAGAAACTCTCAACTGTGCACGCATCAATTAATAGGATTAGACATTTTTGAAAGTCCACGTACCCAGATGGTACCCTAATAACTAAGATTCGTAAAAATATATTCAAATCGGTTTATATCTTCAGTAACACCATGCATATTAGGGTATGAATTTGATCTACAGCAGAATGATCCAATAATGTGACAGTCTTTTGCTTTTTCATGTTGATACAGATTGACCTTTTATTTGCATGTTGCTGCAGCAACAGAAAAATACTTTAAGATTTGCTTTCATTTTGTGAAATTGTATATATCCAATCAAAACTGTTCAAGCGCATTGTCAACATTTTTAAGACTACTTTTTTCAGGATTTAAAGATTCTATGTACGGTTATTGGTAGTTCTGAAAAATATGAACGATTTATTTCAGTGACTCTTTTAAGCCTAAAAACAAAGTCACAATCATGTTTAACCGTTAACTTTGAAAGCTCTGTGCACAAATGCGGGTGAAATACAAAGACCGAGCAAGCGCGAGATAAATATATTATCAAGCACGAAGCGCAGGAACCTGGAAAATTTGTTTTAATTCTATTGAAATCTGATGAAGTTCTTTCAAATTCCTTATAATCTTCTCAAAATCCTCAAAGTCTTCAAAATCTCAAAATCTAGTGAACATTTCAAATGAAAAAAAGCTTGAAACTGAAACTTCATCAAACGTGGCATAATTCACTTTTTTGGGGACAGACATTTCTCTAAGAAAAAGTATTTCTGAAAAACGGTCATTTTATTTTACCTCAAGAGACATAGTGAACAATATTCATGTGGTCTAGGCTCAAGGAAAAATCATATAACATATTTTTCAATAAAACAATAATTTTTTGTATTATAGTTGTATCCACGGGAATGTTATTTTAGGTGGACAAGCAATAGGAAAGTGTGGGGTGAAGCACCGTGCTTCGAATTACATGTGCTATAAATTATAATTTGAATGTAATTCTGACGTCTATGTGTTTTAGTGTGAGGCTCACATAATCAGATAACATATGCCATTACTTAAAAGCGTTTTTACCCACGTCATTACGTATTTGACGAAACGATATTACTCGAGACATGAATAATACTAATAAAATAAACACATATCTTTCTTTTTTTTAAACTTTTGAAGTTTTCCTATTTGATTGAAAATTTAACAATTTGGCTAGAAATTTAACTAATTTCCTAAAAAATACCTTTTTGGAACAATATTCCTTATTTCAGTTTAAAATTTCTTTATTTGATTGGAAAATTAAATAGTTTGCTCAAAATTTGTTTTTTTTTTGGTGTAAAAACTCAAACTAAACTTTTTAATTACATATTCAGGTCTCTCTTCACAAATTGAAAATATTGTTCAACTTAAATTTCAACTGCTTTGTTGAAAATTTAGAATTGAACCATATTGTTGGAAATTTGTATTATTGTGGTTGTAGAAAATGTATCTTTCATTGTTAGAAATTCATGTATTTTTTAAACAAAAATTTTTTGTAAAAAATTAATTTTTTTACCTGAAAATTTGATAATTACAATTTTGGTTGAAAATTAGTCTTTCTTAGTTTAAAAATGAATAATTTGTTTGGTAAATGAACTAAATTTCTGGAAATAAATTTTGTAGTTTGAGACTCACTATTTTGGTTTAAAATTCGTTTTTCCGACTGAAAATTTTAACATTTTGTTGAAATTTGTTTGTTTGTTTAAAAATTAGCTTCTGAACTGAAAAATTGGGTATACCGTTTGAAGTTTGAAATTTATCTTTTTCAGTTTGATATTGAACTACTTGCTTGAAAATTCATGTAATATGTTCTTTTTTGTGTTAAATAAATATTTTTGGCGAAAAATTGTCTTTCTTTCTAAACTTTATTCCTTTGGCTGAAAATTTAACTATTAGGTTGAGAATTCGTATCTTTTCCGATGTAGAAAATTTATTGTTATAGAAGATAATTTAAATTTCTCATCTTTTGTTTAAAATTTCAACTATATAGAACTATTTTTTAAAGATAAAAATTGATTATTGTAACGGAAAACTTAACTATCAAGGTTCTTGCTGAAAAGTAATCTTCTTCAGTTTAAAGTTGAAGATTTTGGTTGATCAATCAACTATTTAAATAAAACTTTCAACAAAAGAGTTAATTATCCTACCAAGAACGATACTTCACTCAAGACTGAAAAACAATCTACCAAATTGTTGTATTTTCAAGCCGAGATGGCGCATTTCCGACAAAACAGTTGAATCTTCAATCAAAAAGAATGACGTTTCAACAAAATTGTTAATTATTGATTAATTAATCAACCAAAAATAATAATTATTAACCTAAAAATATTTGCATTTTGAACTAAAAAATATGAGATTTTCGCTAAAGGAGATCCTCCGAAATAGGCCAAAATTGGTGTAGTTTTTAGTTGCAATAAAAATTAGCTCCGCAGACTCATTTTGAGATTCTATCGGAAATTCATCATTTTGACCTACCATTAATAACATGTTTTATTCTTTGTAAATTCTGTTGCTTCATATTTTATGACAATTTTTATGAATGAAAATCCTTGATGACCAGAATTGATTTTTAAACATTTTTTTATATTAATCTTTCATATAAGATAAAACTTTGTTACTTTCGTGACATTTTTTTACGATGAGCCATTATTTATTTACAGCTTTTTAGGCAATATATTTGTCATAAATCCAAGCTTTCTTCAATAATTTCCATTTTCTATGGAGAACTACAAAAATGTAGGAGTGTAAAGTATTTTAAAAATCGAAAACAGAATTCTGTTGAAAAGTAGAGCATGAGGTCCTTCAATATGCATAATTAATTTATAGTGCATTGATCCATTGTATATAAAAATTGTCATTTTTCTCAGATTTGTGCGAACGATTAAATAAGGAAATATCTTGACTAATCGAATTAGTAATTTTTCACTAATCTTTAGTGGTACACGTTTTGCAAACTATATTTGTAAAATTTCACTAGTGATTAGTTAAGTTTAAACGATTCTGGTTCAGAGAGACGATAAAGTATCTTTTGTGTCAAAAGGCTATAAAATAAAAATAAACTTATTTGAACACTCAAGTTCATTCTTATTCAAGGCAACTCATTTTTACAAAGTTTTCCATATAATTTCAATTTTCTATGTGAGGATGCCAGTGAATAGCTTGTAAGCGGTGTTTAAGCAAGCTATGGGCCTGTGGTTCTGTGGACTTGACAAACCTACGGTCTTAGGGATCAATACTGTGCGTCCTTCCACTAGCCACTGCGGGATGGGTTGTTCTCCATTTAGGACAGTTGTAAATATACGAGCTAGATGTTGGTGCGTAGAAGTGAACTTCTTCCATCAAAAGTTGTTGATTTTACCTCGCCCTAGCGCTGAAAAGTTCTTAGTTATAGTGATAACTTTCTTTTTTTTTATTTAGCAGTAATTAGTGGAGGCTCTTCCTCTGGAGCCCGCAACCTTTGCCTTTGACAGAAGTTACGAAAGAGTGATATATCTGTAGCGTCCTCATTTAGCTGATAAGTATCTCCATACACTTTCTCCAAAAAGACTTGAATTTCTTCTCAACTAGGAGGATTTTTAACGGCACGTGACGTTCCATTGAAAAGGCGGGAAGGACGAGTTGAAAACGTGGAGTTTTCCTGAATCCATTTTATTCGCTGTTCAAGGCGCTGTTTCGCTGTTGAACTAGATCTTATTTTTTGCGTCCAGTGCTACTTGATGGTCAAAAGTTTACTCTTGTTCAGCATGTGATGCAATACCCTCGCGGGTCTTACTGAGGCGTACTGAAGTATCGTTACTTCTATGGTCGCCAAGCAGGGACACCGCCTTCTCGTAAACCACACAGTTCAGATTTTAGAGATTCACATCTTTGGGTAGCAAATCGGGAAGCGCATTATTAGCTTCAGATAATTTGTCCATCCTGAGAAAGAATTTTTGGTGGATAGATATCCTGCTTCTCATGTTGGCATTATCGGCTATCTGTGAAGGTGGTCTTGCGACCAGAGACCAAATTCCACTCATTTTGATGTTCCTCATTCAGCCAACTGTTAATTTCTTCAGTGACTGATTCACTAAACATACCTGAAACTGGCTCGGGTTCAGTAAAATTTCTTCTTGCTGCTAATTTGGTTAGCCTTTCTGATATCCCATTGCCCTTGATATGATATGCATTTATATGCATGGATATGCGTTTCTATGCATTCCTATACATTTCTATGCATTTCTATGCATTCATACACATTTCTATGTTTTTCTATTCACGTCTATGCATTTCTGTACCTTTCCATACTAGAATGTGCACACACATACATCTATGTGCATTTCTATACATTCATAAGCGTTTCTATACTTTTCTATGGATTTTTATACGCGCTTACTCATTTATATACATTTCTACGTATTTATAGAAATTTATATACATTTCTATACATTTATATGCATTTATATGTACTTCTATACATTTCTACACATTTCTATACATTTCTAGGAATTTCTATAAATTTCTATGATTTTCTATTCACGTCTATGAATTTCTATACCTCTCCATACATTTATGTGCACACACATACATTTCTATACATTCCTATGCATTTCTATACATTTCTATGTATTTATATACACTTCTATGTATTGATATGCATGGATATGCATTTCTATGCATTCCTATACATTGATATGCATTTATATGTATTTGTATGCATTTATATGCTTTTCTATTCACGTATATGCATTTCTACACCTTTCCATACATTTATGTGCACACTCATGCATTTATGTGCATTTCTATAATTTTATATGCATTTCTATACATTCCTACGTATTTCTGTACATTTCTACGCATTTCTATACATTTCTATGTATTGATATACATTTCTATACATTTCTATGCATTTCTACGCACTTCTATACATTTATATGCCTTTCTATCCATTTTTATGCATTTTAATGATTTTTATACATTTCTATGTATTTATATACACTGCTATGTATTTATATACACTGCTATGCATTTATATGCATTACTATGCATTCCTTTATATTTCTATGCATTTCTATACATTTCTATGTTTTTCCATTCACGTCTATGCATTTCTATACCTTTCCATACATGTATGTGCACACACATACATATATGTGCCTTTCTATACATTCCCATGCGTTTCTATACTTTTCCATACATTACGATCCACAAGCCGCACATTTGGGTATCGACAAGACATACCGGAGAGCGTTGCTCCAGTATTACTGGCCAGGCATGTATCGCGACATTTCTCTGTGGGTAAGTTCGTGCGACACCTGCCAGCGAATCAAGGCTGACCAGAGACCTGCAGCGGGCCTAATGGGCCGCAGAGTAGTACAGCAGCCTTGGACCGTAGTGGCCACCGTCGTAATGGGTCCGTGGCCAAAGACAGCACTAGCATTCGAAGACCTCTACACTAAATGGGTTGAACTGTCACCCATGAGACGAGCTAATGCCGAGACCATTATCAAAGCTTTTGAGGACCATATCCTGAACCGATGGGGAGCACCGGAAGTGCTCGTTTCGGACAAAGGAACAGAATACGTCAACCAAGCGTTTCAAGGGTTGACAGAAACTTATGTAACATGACATTCCTTCACTCCAGTGTATCACCCAAGGCGGTCTCTGTGGAGCGAGTGAATCGGGTCCTCAAAACGATGATTTCAGCATATGTAGCCCAAGACCATCGGAAGTGGGAAGTATACCTTAAGGATTTTAGGTTCGCCTACAACACGGCCGTGCACAGCACCACGGGGGTCAGCCCGGCCTACTTGAGTCTAGGTAGAGAACCAAAACCTTATAATAGTCTGCGCCGAAGAGTGGAAGAACCACTAGAGTTGCCCCCACCAGAGCACGAGGAGTGGAGGCAAAGAATGGTCCGACTAAAGGAGCTCCAAGATCTGGTCTCCTCACACCACGAAAATGCGTTCGATCGTCAGAAAATAAACTACGATAAAAGGTGACGACACGCGGCGTTTAAAGTGGGAGACAAGGTCATGCGCAAGGCTCAGGTAACCTCCTCAGCCCAAAGGGGAGTAACGAGAGAATTTGGGGGCAAAAAGAAAGGACCATACGTCGTAGTCCGCGCATTAGGGCCGTCAGTATACGAATTAGGGACGAAGACGGACAATTAGTAGGAAAGTTTCCAGTAAAATTGCTAGTCCACTACCACGATGAGGGGAGTTAATGGTGCCATTACTTTCATATCATATAATTCTTGGTCAAAGTTGAATTTTGTCACAGTATTAAGGAAGTTTTAAAGCGCGAGCTTTAAACTTTAAAACACGTTTTATGTGTCACTGCGCCTTCTCATAAGGCTTATAAAATCATTTCGATCATCTTAGCTGCATTTTCTTTAATTGAAATGCAAGAAGAATGAAATTTCTCAAATGTTCATTGTCGGACACCACTTTATTAACTATTAATTTTTGAGTTCAAGTCCACGCAGTCGCCACCAATTATATTCTGTTTGAAGTCTCAAGGTTCGCCCAATAATTGGGGAAAACAATGATAGAAATTAATTAATCTTATTGATGTGTGAGCATCTTAGGGGCTGTTCATAACCTAATTTACTGAATTCGGGGAGGTGGGGATTGCGCTTAAATTACGGATGTTAACAGTGAGGCAGAGGGCCAGTGGAAGTAACGTGACAAACTCAGACAACTTTTTGTACTTTTTGTTCAATGATCACTTTGTAGGTTTGAAAATTGCTTTCATAGTTCAGACTTTCCACGCTTTTACCAATTCCTCTCTGTTCCCCTTTTTAAAGATTTGTTCTCATCTTTCACCTGTTTTAAGAAAACTTTTCCATTTTCTCGTTTTTTTCGCTTCAACACGAACTGAATTAGCAGAACACAATCAAGAAATCCAACTATATTAGGTTACAAGTCGAATTTATTGTGTTCAAATGTTTGAGATTATATTTTTGTTGGATATTCGTCTCATTCGAAAATGCTGAAAATGTAATTGATTTAGATGAAAATCATGTTTTTGGCTAAAAATTAAACTATCTGTATGAATGTTGAATTTTTCTGCTATAAACTAATCTTTTGTGTTAAAAATGCATCTATTTATTTGAGCATTCAACCACTTAGTTGAAAGTTGAAACTTAATTTTTTAATTCAAAATTTAAGTATGTCATTTTAGGTTAACAACTTATCTACTATAAGTTGAAAATGCAACTATTTAGTATAAAATTCATACACGTGCAATCGGTTCGAAAGAATGGCAGAGTAGCCTTTATTCTCAAGCCCAGAAAGGACGGTTACACTGCTGCAAAACATTTCCGACCGATAAGCCTAACGTCTTTCATCGTGAAGACGTTGGAGAAGCGGTCAAGAGATGTATCAGGGATGTGGTGCTTTCAGCCTTCCAGCTGCACATAGGGTGGTACGCCTTTCAGTTGCATTGTTCAGTAGGACATACACTTCATGCTGTCGTGGAGAAATTGAAGCAGCAGTTTGAACACTAGGGGTATGCTGTAGCTCCTTCTTTGACATAAAGGGTGGCTTCAGCAATGCTCCTTCAGAAATCATATGTCGAGAGTCTTCGAGGTGTGGCGTTCCAGACCAGCTGGTAAGCTGGATAAGAAGCGTGCTAGGATAAAGGAGAGTCGAAACCAGGTAAGAGGAACGCCTAGTCAGATGAATAGCCCCACGAGAGAAATCATATGGTGGGTCCTGTCACACCTACTGAACTACATTGTATTGAGCAGCCTCGTTCGTAGGCTGAGTAATGAGGGGTAATGCACCCAGGGCTACGCGGATGAATTTGAAATCCTAGTCAGGGAGAGTCATCTGGAAAAGTTGGTGGGTCTTACAATGTCGGTGTTTCGCGTCGTAGAGCTGAGGTGAGTAATCCTAGATATCAAATTGAACTGCGCCACGCGCCTGGATACCCAATGGAGGAAGTTTGTCATGACTTTATGGATTTTCAGGAGAGCCATTCGGTTGACGTGATGAAATTTGAAGCGTTGCAGGACAGGCTTTGTCCGTTACAAATGCTAGCATTAACGGATCTAATGGTCGCAATGAGGATCACAACAACAGTGGCGATAGAATTCGTGCTATCTGAAGAACCCCTACATGTTTTGATAACTATGAGGGTGGCTCTCGCGATAGGCCACCTGGAAAGAGTAAATGTACGGATTTGGGAGGCTAGGCGCAAGGCTCCCAAGTCGTTCGCACGAATGTATAACAGCACAAGATAGAGTGGTTTACGGTGATATTTTTAGTTGAAAATTCATCTCTCTACATTTGTCTATTTGGACAAAAAATTCGTCCTTTTATATTTAAAATTCACCATTTTTGTTCAGAAATAAGCTGTTTTCTAAAAATTCAATTATTTCGTTTAAAAATCCACTGCTTTGGGTTGAGATTAATCTTTTTAGTTTAAAATTCGATCATTTAGTTAAAAATGCATCTTTGTAAGTTGAAACTTCAATAATTTGTTCAAAACTTCAACTGTTTGTTTAAAAATTTAATTATTTTATTGGAAATTAAATTTAAATGTCTTAAAAATAGATAACTCAGTCAAATTTCAAGCAATTATAATTTTTTAACAATTTTTGTTAAAGTTTAAAAAATGAGAAAGTTCAAAATATTTTCGATTGTAGTGTCGTGATTTTTCACCTTCATAAAAAAAGAATCACCAAGATACGGATTTCTGACCCTAAGATCAGATTTTTGATGCACGTTTCGAGAACATCATCTTTCTACTGTAAAAAACGTACTTTGAAAAATTAATTTTTTTGTCCTAGATCCTGAAAATGTCTTGGATTTTTTTTGCAAAAAGGCTAGACACCCTGCCAAAGGGTCCATAAGGGTAGTTCAACAAAATTTTTGCGATTTTTCATGCTTTCACACCCAAAATTTGTTTGAATCTCACAAAAATAAACAGGTATTGTTTAACCCATGGACTTACGGTCTTACAGACCACACCATGCTTCTGTTATGAGGATCCCTCCCCTTAGGGGTGTAAACGACTATTCATGATAAAAGTTAATAAAATTTATTTATTCATTACTTATTTCAATGTTCCTTCATATACTTCTATAAGTTAAATAACAAAAGCTTCTTTATTTATCTAATTAAATAAATATAGATATTTACAGCGGTCAGTAAGATCGCCACTGAATCAACTCTCCAGGTCGGGGGCCAAGTCACAGGGGTGCGAATTAACAGACTTGTTTTACTCGATAAAGTGTCGCAAAGATACGGCCAATGATATTCCTCCCTCGAGGTGCCTGAACGTTTGGCTAGACGAGAGAAAAAGTGCAGAAAATCACCTCCCGAGATTAGCTGATTTCTCGACAGTCGAGTTTGAAGGCGGTCCGACTCATCGAATGCACAAAATCATCCTCGGCATCAGACCTCTTGCTAGACATTATTTGAAACGCAGCAATTTGTCTCAGAGCCCGTGTCGCTACAAAGGGAGCTGAAGAAGTGCCGCAAGTGACTGTACTGAGACGAATGTGCTGAACGGATTTTAGAGAGTCCGTTTTTCACAAAATTCTCTGTAGATCCTGCTGATCATACGTGAATTTGATCTCCTGATACATTCGAGCAATATCAGCTGATAGTAAAACAGGGTACTGATGAAATTGCAACAAGATTTACAAGAGATCGTTTTGAACTACGGGACCGACTCACTGTACATCGTTGAACGAGAGACCGGAAGAAGTTTTTGCCAAGCCATCGAATACAACTTGTAACTTTGTTGTTGTGCTACCCTCTTTGAATACTGCATGGTGCGGTAGATAATTCACTGCTTTCACAGTACTGATTTCGTCCTGAGGTATTTGAGTCATTTGCCTTTTTTATTCATAATCCTTCATGAGCTCGATGTATTTTTCATTCAATTCAAGATATTTCTCCCTCTTACGCTTCATTGCGAAAAAAGGTTCCTCCGCCATTTTGAGGAAGACACCAAGTTTATTGACCTCATTTTTGAGAGGAAGAGAGACGATGGATCTGTCGTCCGTTTCACGCTTTGTTTTTGCTGTTAATTTTTGTTCGCAGACGCCACGTAGATCGAGTTCTGGATATGCAACCTGATCGTGCAATTGTTGATTGGTGATGAGATTTCATGACAGTTTCGACCTGAATTTTGTGGGCGTAAGTTCCATTGGCCCACCGATAATCCAACCTAGCATTGTCTTTTGAATGATTGGTTTGTCTGTCACGCAGCTGAATTTGTCCGACACACAGAAGTTTCCAAAATAGACCTGCATCGATCAAAAGATTGACGGCTCGAGTTTCTGATAGTTGAATTTTGAACTAAAATGATTAATTTTTCAAATAAAAAAGTTAATTTTCCACCAAATAGTTGAATTTTGAATTAAAGAGACGAGTTTTTTCAATAAAAAATTTAATGATTGACCAAATAGTTAAATTTTGAACTAAAATGATGATTTTTTAAATAAAAAAGTTAATTGTCGACTAAATAGTTGAATTATGAACTGAAGTGATTCATTTAAAAAAATATTATTTTCTGACCAAATAGTTGAATCTTGAACTAAAGAGACGAGTTTTTTTGATAAAAAATTTAATGATTGACCAAATAGTTAAATTTTGAACTAAAATGATGATTTTTCAAATAAAAAAGTTAATTGTTGACGAAATAGTTGAATTTTGAACTAAAGTAATTCATTTAAAAAAAATTATTTTTTGACCAAATAGTTGAATTTTGAACTAAAGAGACGAGTTTTTTCAATAATAAATTTAATGATTGACCAAATAGTTGAATTTTGAACTAAAATTATGATTTTTTCAATAAAAAAGTTAATTGTCGACTAAATAGTTGAATTTTGAACTGAAGTGATTCATTTGAAAAAAAATTATTTTTTGACCAAATAGTTGAATTTTGAACTAAAGAGACGAGTTTTTTCAATAAAAAATTTAATGATTGACCAAATAGTTAAATTTTGAACTAAAATTATGATTTTTTAAATAAAAAAATTAATTGTCGACTAAATACTTGAATTTTGAACTGAAGTAATTTATTTTAAAAAAATTATTTTTTGACCAAATAGTTGAATTTTGAACTAAAGAGACGAGTTTTTTTAATAAAAAATTTAATGATTGACCAAATAGTTAAATTTCAAACTAAAATGATGATTTTTTAAATAAAAAAGTTAATTGTCGACTAATTAGTTGAATTTTGAACTGAAGTAATTCATTAAAAAAAAATTATTTTCTGACCAAATAGTTGAATTTTGAACTAAAATGATTAATTTTTCAAATAAAAAAGTTAATTTTCCACCAAATAGTTGAATTTTGAAACTAAAATATTAAAAGCTTGTTAGAGTTGCCCTTGAATTGTAAAAGAAAGTGGGAAAGGCCGACCAAAAATAGCTACGCAGCTGCTTCCTTATATCTGCGAAGCGCAGCACTGACGTGGCCTGATGACCACTTAAGACTCTTAAGACTTTATGGGTATCAGATTCTGAAGGGTCTAGCTCTTAGAATTTTACTCGGATCGATTTGAAATCTTAGAAGAATATTTTAAACATATTATACTATCTAATAAGATAAAAAAATCGATTTTTTTGAAATTTTGAAAACACACCTAACCCCTTTAGTGACGAGAGAACAGCGGTCACTACACTTTGCCTGACTCCTACTTACACACGCACGACTGTTTATAACACGCTTCTCATTGTTCCAGCTCATATATTTTATAACTTAAAAGCTAGAACTTTAACTGATTCTTGGAAAGAGATTTTAGATTTATTTTATTTTTATTTTTATGCAGTCATATATGTCCGGTTACTTGAGTCTGGGACACCCGGTATATTATGACTCACTCAATTTGTATTTAAAATTTAAAATTTGCATGATCGCCTGCTCAAACGCTTTGAAAAATTGCAGCCGTTGGACATTCAAACCGTACCTGATCTATTTAAACCTGAGCCTAAACCTATTTCTAGTGCACGCACTAGCCAACTGAGATATGAAACCGCTTGGATCTTTACAACAAAATCTCAGCCAAGCTTTTTCACTGAAAAGCCAGTACTAACGTTATCACGGAAATATTCAAATAATTTGTGATTATTATTCAAATATTGAAGCTCCAAAATTCAAAGCATTTATTGCTTCCATACTTATCTCCTGAAGAATCTTTGTGCAATCACAAAAATCGTCTTATTTAATTGTAAAATCTGTACTGTTTGGCATAATCCAATAACATATACTTACATTGCAATAAGATTGTCCAGCATAGAGAGAAATCCAAAGATTCTATTAATAAAATTTAGTGAAAGTCTAATAGTAAAACTAGAAGCAACTACTGTAAATAAATTCCTTTTTTAATTGTTTAAACAAATATAATTTGTTTAAACAATTACTTTTCCAAAAATACTTTTAAAATCGTATTTTCTGAAATAAACATAATATTGAATGATTCCGAGGAGTAATAAATTCTGCTGAAAACTTTATGTTATTGTTTATACAATTAATTATTGTTTTTCCCCTCAAATTTCTTTCAAATTGAGTATGGATGGTTTACATCTTTTTTGTCGCATTATTAAATAAATCATAAAAGTCATAATAAAATTTAAATTAAAAAAGTGTACTTATTATTGCTTTCTTCATATTTTTACAATCTTTATCATGATTATATCATAAAGAAAGCACATTCACTACTGCAAGTAGTAAAAAATTAAAGAAAACAGTTTCCAGATATCAGAAAAAAAACATTGTCTTCGGCCAAAAAATAATATTTTGTGATCAGCGTTGTAATGAGACTGCATATGAAATGGACTTAGATTATATTTCATTCTAGCGTTTCAAAGTCTTATGGATATCAATCTGACATACTGGAAGACACAAGAAATATATATTGAAATATATTTACGAAAATAATTCTATGTGTAATATTTTATATTATTGATCCGCATTTTTTAATAGAAAACTGTTTGAACGAATAACATTTTTTAAAACAATGACACGAAGTTTTTAACAGAATTCACTAATCCTTGAAATCATTCAATATTATGTTTAATTCAGAAAGTAAGATTTAAAAAATATTTTTGGAAAAATAATATCAAATTATATTTGTTTAAACAATTAGAAAATGGTTAATATATTCTTTCTATACACTATACTGTCAGAAAAATAATTATATGTATTTTATTTTTTTTAAGTTATCGAAAAAAAAACTGCTTGAGCAAATCAAAATTGTTTAAACAAATAGACATTTATTAAACATTGAAGGATATGTATCAAAATTATATAATCGTTCATCAAAAAGTAGCATAGGATACCAATTTGAGAAAAAACTGGACATCTCTGAGTCAATTTTTAGAAATTTTGAGAATAAAATTTGAATTCTTTTGAATTCAATTTGAATTCTTTTGAATTCAATTTGAATTCTTTTGAATTCAATTTGAATTCTTTTAAATTCAACTTGAATTCTTTTCAATTCAATTGGAATTCTTTTGTAGTCAATTGTCATTTCTCGTGTTAGAAACTAGTAGGGTTTAAAATATTTGAAGAGATTTTTTTGTTTTTGTTTTTGTTAGAATTCTTTTTAATTCTTTGGAATTCTCGTAAAAATTTTTAATGTACTTGAATTCTTCTAAATTCACTCAATTCTGTTTAATTCAATGAATTTTTTGGAATTTTCAAAAGTTTTTATTTCATTGATCCTAAATTCATTTAATCTCACCTTGAATTCTTAGACATTTCATCAAATTCTTTTGAATTACCTTGAATTTTTTGAAGCTCATTTCAAAGTTACTGAATTCGATGAAATTTTTGCATATTTTTAAATTGCTTTCAATTCATTTGAATTTTTATGAATTTCATCGAATTCTTCTTGTTTATCTTAAATTACTCTATATTCATTCCAATTTTACGGAAATCAATGGAATTATCTTGATTTAAACATTTTTTTTTTCAATCCATTTGAATTCGTGGGAATTCACCTTCAATTTTTTTAAGTCTTATGAATTTATCCTGAATTATTTTAAATTCCTTCGCATTCTTCTAAATTTCAATTCTACTCCATTCAATCATTTTTTTCATATTTTTGAATTGTTTTCAATTCACTTGATTGCTTTTAAAATTCAACTCGATTTTTATGAATTTCATCTAATTCTTCTCATTTTCTTCAAATTTCTAAAAATTCACTCAAAATTTATTGTAATTGATCGAATTTTTTCGAGTTTTCGAATTGTACCGATTCATTTGAATTCAACTTACATTATTTTGAATTCAACTTGAATTCTTTTGAATTTAACTTGAATTCTTTTGAATTGAACTTGAATTCTTTTGAATTCAGTTGGAATTCTTTTGTAGTCAATTGTCATTTCTTGTGTTAGAAACTAGTAGGGTTTTAAATTATTCGTTACATTATTACTAGAAATCATCGTGACGTTAAAGAACGGTATTCAAAACGAAATTTCATTTGCAAGTAACTTCCTCTCTTCTTAAGAGTGCAACCCTTTTATAAAAAGAATCAATTGTTTCGTTCAAAATTTTTCTTCCTTGATTGAAAATTCAACTCTTTGTTCGTAAGACAAACATTTTAGTGAAAAATCAAAAAATTAATTTCTTTATGTTCTACGAACTGCCTGAAACTGCATCATTGATACATGTATTTTTCTAGTGAGAGCCGTAGAAGCCGACCTTAAGAGCCGCTTTTCAAGTTTGTTGGTATGTAATGGCCATTTTGTCTGCAAGGTAGTTATGTCGTCCGAGACAAGCAATATCGAGCCTGGCTCCCTTTCACCTCGTTTATTCCTCAGTTCCGTCTCGTTCTTTCGGACCTATTCCTCAGTTTGTCTCGTCACATTCTTGCTCATCCGGTCTCATCCTTTCTCGTTCTCGCCACGGGTTTTTCGAGGAATGAGACGAATGTTCGCTAGTGGAGCAGACAGCTTGCGGAACCGTTATTTTGCCACTCTGACGCGCTGAAGCGAATTAGCGTTCGTTAATGAATAGTTGAAGTCAAAATATGATTACATATTATACGTTGTTTGCATTGCTGATTAATTTGATATTTAGCACGACTATGTTACGATTATTTTCAAGATTTAAACTCACTCTGTTTGTTGTGAAAAAATCGTGAATGTTATTATCGTTTCCTGATCTGCATAAAATGTCCAATTTTAACAAAATTTTTAGAATGTTTATTTAGGTTCATATACGAGAAATGTTGTCTCTTATGGAGTCCTGAAAATGAAAAAATATAGCAGCTCCAAAATTTATTAATAATTCTTTTAGCATTGAAAATCTTTTCTACCTGAGATCATTAGGAAAGACGAGTTAATTTGAAAAATGCAGCGACACATCATTCTTAATGATATGATAGTCTCAAAATTTTCGGAAGTACATTTTAAACATGAGTAAGCTTTTCTTAGTCACCAAGAATATCAATTAAAAAAATTTTTAATTAAAATTTTTTTAAATCTCGCCGCAAAAGACACAGTTTCAATAAAATACAAACATTTTCAACAAAATATTTGAATTTTTAAGCAAAGAAATTAATTTTTCAACTAAAATAAAGCATCTTCAACCAAAAAATGAATTTTTAACAATATTTGAATTTTTCACTAAAAAAGGACAAATTTTCAACAAAATAGTTTAATTTTCAACCAAACGGATAAATTTTTATTGAAAAAGGTTACATTTCTATCAAAAAAGATAAATTTTCGACAACAAATGGAATAGTTAAATTTTCAATTTAAAAAAGTGCATGAAAATGTTAGGTGGCGGTGATTGTGTGGTGCAGATTCTAACGAAATTAAAGTGGAATTTGAGGTGAGTTGATTGGAAAAGTGTGTTTGAGGTTTTTTGTTAGTGTGAGATTGCATGTAGAACATATAGTCCAGTCAACGGGAAACAAATTCAACTACAAAAAAAAAAAAATTCGGATAAGTAGAATTTTTTCACAGATGCAAGGAAAAGCTGGAGAAAGGGGTAGAGGAAATAAGGAAAGAAATTAGGCAGGAAATGGCCAAACTTAGGAAAGAAATGAGGAAATAGGAAGTTAGGGAAAAGCTGGAGAAAAGAATGCAGACGCTGGAGCAAAGACTAGAAAAGAGGAAAGAGCAGAATAAAAAGGTAGAGGAGTTGGAAGGTGGAATAAAAAAAAATAGAAAGCTCAAACCGTGAGTTTGGAGTTGAGGAGAGTGGGAATAAGGAGAAGGATAGGCTGAGAAAAATAGAACAAAGAGTAGAAAAGAAATAGAGAGAAGAAAGAAGAAGAAACATAGTGATAAAGGGTCTAAGATTAGGGGAAGGAGCTTATGAAAGGATTAGAAGATGTACAGAATGATGCTAAGGTAGAGATAGAGGAAGTGTGAAGCGTAGGAAGGGAAGAGTGAAGAGGAGAGAGGATTGTACTGGTGAAACTAAAAGAATGGGAACACAAGAGGAGGGTATTCACGTTTCGAATTGATCCCATAACCTCCGAAAGTGCACATCCTTGTTAGGTGGAAAACTGATACCATTCAGTTTTCCGATTTCTGTCCCATTTTTGGCCAGAGGATACAACTGATTCCCACACAAACTCTATCTGTGAGTGATCTGCGAGATTGGGTTCATCTGAAACTCTCCACTTCTTGATATTATCTCTAAAAGCACTGATACAGAAAGTGATGTCAATTACTTTCTCTCTGCCCTTGTTACGGAACTTCGGGATGTTCCCCGTGTTGAGAATATCTGAAACAGTGGTGATGAGGTATTCCAGTACGTTATTGCCTCTTGAGTTGATGTCCATTCTGCCCCGCAAGGTATGATGGGAATTAGCACCACATCCCAGCAGAAGAGGAATACCCCTTCACCTTGCCATATTTCACCAGTGTACATACCTTCACTGATGGGTTGGTATTGTTGTCATAAGGGAAATTAGCCGATACCAGAACTAGCCTTCCTATTCCTCTGAAATCCGTTGCTATCACCAATAGGTGTGACGAACGTAGCTCAAGTAGCGGGACTGTGTTAACTCCCTCCGCCAGTATGCAGGCTCTTGGTTTGCCCGCCTTGGGGCCTCTGTAAAAAAAGAGACCAGCCCTCCTAACCCCTTTATGGGATCTTGAACTAACCATGGTTCTTGGATTAGGGAGATACCTGTGTGCGTCGCAGCCATTCCCCTCTGCGAAGCTGCAGAGGCGCCCTCGCTGTGATGCAAGGTGATAGAAGGTCCTGTGGAAAATCTTTAGGCAAGATTCTTGAGATGGATCACGAGGGTGAGTTGGAGTTGGCCAGGATATAGGTTGGGAAAAGAACTAGAAAGAGGGAAATTGATAGTTTGGAAACTTAAAACAGCTTTGAGGTTTGAAGAGAAGCTGAAGAAAGGAAAGGTAACAGCATTGCGCGAGCATGCTAACTGAGATCCGGAATAGAGAGAGGAAAAGCAATACAGAAGGTTCTAGGTTGGAGGGTGAGAGACAGGAGAATAATAAAATTCCCGGCAGTTTATAATATTACTGAATTTGAAATTTTCCGTTGTTATAAAATTGCTGAAATATAAATTATCCGTACTAGAAAATTCTCGAATTTAAATAATTAAAAAAGTCGATTTTTGTAAAATATTATTTATTTATAAAAAATAATGAAATGTTTCAATCAAGGAAAAAATTATGTAATGCCTGAAGTTTAAACAAATTATTGTTTGAATTTAAAATAACAATAGTTGCAAAAAATATATTTCTGAATAAAACATTTTGTTTGAAAATGTGCATAGTATTTAAAAAGATGTTCTCAAAAATGGAATTATTAATTAAAAAAAAAAATTAAGAGGAAACTTCGAGATAGATTAGTGCTGAATTGAATCCTGCAAAGCTTGTTGAGAAAATGTTGTTAGGATCGAAGAAAATTTAGCAAGAACTTTTTTTTTATTCAAGGCCCACGTAATTTTAAATTTATTTTGTAAATATTATTATTTTTTTTCAGAGACTTTCAAACATTTTTTTGTCTCTCGTGGTGAAAACTATTTACTACATACTCATACACCTCTTAGATTTGATAATGTAATTCTTTTTAGATTAGATGAAAGATTAAACAGAAGCTAAAAGTATCTAAAACTTATTTGTAAAGAATTAAAATATTCTACGTTGTTGCTAAATTTTTAATTTTAATTTCAACCTTAATTTTAATTTTATTTTTAATTTTCATTTTTAAAGGATTAAAAAAAGATATTCAATTTTAATTTTAATTTCAATTTTAATTTTAATTTTAATTCTAATTCTAATTCTAATTTTAATTTTAATTTTAATTTTAATTTTAATTTTAATTTTAATTTTTATTTTAATTTAATTTTAATTTTAATTTTAATTTTAATTTAATTTTAATTTTAATTTTAATTTTAATTTTTAAAGGATTAAAAAAAGATATCCAATTTTTATTTTAATTTTCAGTTTTGGTTTTATTTTTAGTTTTATTTTCATTTTATTGAAGTTTCTACAATCTGTAACGTCTTCATAACCTAATTGTTCTAAGTAGGGGAAACCACCCTGCAGTAGATAATGATTTACAACAGATAATTTTAAGTTATTGGAACACTGACAAAAAAATTTCATTTTCTAGGATAGTATAACATTTTGTCAAGGTTACTATATTTTCAGACGAAGTTTCATTAAAATTTCATAATTCATCAATGTGTGAGCCCAAAAATTAGTTTCTAGTCTGAAAAAAAAATTTTTGCCTCTTCTTTCTTCATACTTTTTACCTTAATGAAACATTTTTATGGTATGTTTATACATTAGAATCGAAGCTTGAAGTTTAATGAGTAATATTTATTGACAAAAAGCGTTCTTTCTTCAATATTTATAAATATTTCCGGACTTTTTATTGGACATTAAATTTTCCATCAATAGATAACCAACAGTAGATAATCGCAAAATTGCGAAAAATGTCGCTGTGAAAATTGGCAGCACTGCGACTGTCTTGCAGTTTTTGATGTTAATGGTGGTGTTTGTTTGTTCATTTTGATTGATAAAGTTTTTCAATTTGAGTTATTGTGAGTAATAAATTAAGAAAATATTATCAATTATTACTTATTAAAAAGCACATGAATTTTGGTTGTGTTTTAAGGAGTCTTTCGAAAAAGGTATCATTTTTAAGATTAAGTTATCTAAAAATGCTGCACTTTCCTGTCATCGCAAGTCAGGTTAAATAATATGAAGATTAAAAAAACATCTCGTACCAGTCGTACCAATCTCACGGAATATAAGAGATAGAAAAAACGTCAATAATTTAAGCTTTTGTGATTTTTGTAAAATCATCATAGTTTTCACTATTATTTACTCAATAATCTCATTTCAGTTGTAAATATACTAACGATAAATTATAATTATCAAAAATTGAGTATTTTATCATTCCCAGGAGCCATACCAGAAACGATTATCTATTGATGGACAAAGGTGTCAAAATCGTACCCGTGACGAGGTCTAATAAACGTGTTTAATATGACTAATTGACTAATTTCATAATATGTGCAAAGATGTCAGAAAGATTTCAATGATTTCCCAAAGACGTCAATGATTTCCCAAAGATTTCCAATATTAGCAGATATTTCGAAAATATTTCAAATATTTCACAAATATTTCAATGATTACCCAAAGATTTCGATAATTTCACCAATATTCCCAAATATTTCGATAATATTTCAAATATTTTGCAAAGACTTCCAAAGATATCAGAAATATTTCACGAAGATTTCAATGATTTCCCAAAGATTTCAATAATTTTACAAATATTATCAGATACGTCAAAAATATTTGAAATACTTCGAAAAGATTCGGAAAGATTTCACAAAGATTTCAATAATTTTACAATATTATCAGATATTTCAAAAATATTTGAAATACTTCGCAAATATTCCCAAAGATTTAACAAAAATTTCAATAATTTTTCAATATTATCAGATATTTCAAAAATATTTCACAAAGATTTCCAAAGATTTAACAAATATTTCAATTATTTCCCAAAGATTTCAATAATTTTACCAATATTACCGAATATTTCGATAATATTTCAAATATTATGCAAAGATATCAGAAAGATTTCACAAAGATTTCAATGATTTCCCAAAGACCTCAATGATTTCCCAAAGATTTCAAATATTAGCAGATATTTCGAAAATGTTTCAAATATTTCACAAATATTTCAAAGATTTCACGAAGATTTCAATGATTTCCCAAAAATTTCAATGACTTCCCAAAAATCTCAATGATTTCCCAAAGATTTCAAATATTATCAGATATTTCAAAAATATTAAAAATATTTCACAAATATTTTAATGATTTCCCAAAGATTTCAATAATTTCGATAATATTTCATATATTTTGCAAAGACTTCCAAAGATTTCACAAATATTTCAATGATTTCCCAAAGATTTCAATAATTTTACAAATATTATCAGATATTTCAAAAATATTTGAAATACTTCGCAAATATTCCCAAAGATTTAACAAAGATTTCAATAATTTTTCTATATTATCAGATATTTCAAAACTTATTTTCCTTGTTCAGAATTCAACTATTAGGTTGAAAATTCTTTATTTTGGTTGAAAATTGCATTATTTATTGCGAATTAACTTTTTTTTTCAATTCATATTTTCGGGTGGAAAATATCTTCTAGAAAATTCGTCCTTTTGGGTGAACAATTGAACAATTTGGTAGAAAATTAAACTGTTTTGTTCCAAATTAACGTTTGCGTTAAAAATGTATATTTTCCGTTGAAAATTACGCTACTGTGCTAAAAAATTAAAATTTTTCGGTAAAAAATCAACTTTTTTTTTTCAAATATCAACTATTCTGTTAGATATTCGGTTTTGTTTTTTGTTGAAAATTAATTTTTTATCTGATAATGTAGCTATTGCATGACTGGTAGAAAATTTTTCCTTTGTGTGTAGAAAATGGAACTATTTGGTACAAAAATCATGTATTCCGTTGAAAATTAGTCTATTTGGATATAAAATTATTGTTGGTTGTTAAAAATTCATCAATTTGATGAAGCATTTAACTGTTTGATTTTCTTTGTGGTTAAAAACTTTCTTTTGGTTCAAAATTCAATGGCTTGCTAAAAATTATTCTTGTTGCTGGAAAATAATTCTTCTTGCTTGAAAATTCATCCTCCTAGGTTCAAAATTCATCTATTTCATAAAAAGTTCAACTATTTTGCTGAATGTTTGATGATTTTTTTGTCTTTTTGGCTTGAAAATTCAAAAATTGTGTTGAAATCCAACTGTTTGGTTGAGAATTAACTTTTTTGTTGGAAATTAGTCTGTTTTGTTAAAAATTAACTTCTTTTTCGTTGCCAAATATGCGAGTAGTTTTACCGTGTCGCATTTTTCGATTTCTTGCTGCGACGTCGGTAACAACGTGCGTATGTCGTCAGATATGCATGCACGTTTCAACGTCGCTGTTTACGAATTTCACTGCGGACCTGCCCTAAAGCGGGAACCACACACTTTTGCATAGCGAATAAGTATAAGGCATAACGCATAAGAGAACGCGCTTCAACGCACATGAATGTCATTCATTTAAAATCTTTTGAAATCTCTTGACATTTTTTCAAGCTCTTGAAAATTGTTTGGAATCTGTAAACATACCCTAAAATCTTTAAAATTTTCCAAAATGAAAAATTACATAAAATCTTTTCAAATACCCTAAAATAACTTTTAAATTCCTTAAAATCTTTAACCTCAAAAGGAATTAAAATTCCTTAGAATCTTTAGAAATACCCTAAAATCGTTTAAATCTCTTGAAATTAAAAATTTCCTTGGGATCTTTGAAATTACCCTGAAATCTTTAAATTCCTTTGAAATAAAAAATGACTTGAAAAATGAAAAATGGCAAATAAAAAACGGTGGAAAGTTCCTCAGAATCTTTTTAAATACCCTGAAATCTTTCAACTCCATCGGAATCTCTGCAGTTTATTAAAATGTACTTCAAATTCCTAGGAATCATTTAAAATGCCCAAAAATATTTAAATTCTTATGGAATGTTTTTAAATCCCTTACAATTTTTGAAAGGTCTTGAAAATTGCTTAGGATCTTTAAACATACCCTTAAATCCTTATAATCCTTCGAAATTGAAAATCACTTATAATATTTTCAAACAGACTAAAATAACTGGAAAATTCCTTAGAATTTTTAGGGATACCCCATTATATTTAAAATGTATCAAGATCTTTGAAAATACCCTACAAATTTTGAAATCCTTTGAAATTAAAAATGACTCGAAGTCTTTTCAAATAACCCCCAAAAAACTGTGGAAAATTCCTTAGAATCTTTAAGAATACCCTGAAATCTTTCAACTCCATTGAAAGCTCTGCAGTTTACTCAAATGTATTGCAAACTCCTAGGAATCTTTTAAAATGCCTTAAAATATTTAAATTCCTATGGAATATTTTGAAATCCCTTACAATTTTTGAAAGGTCTTGAAAATTACTTAAGATCTTTAAACATACCTTCAAATCCCTAGAATCTTTGAAAATAAAAAATTACTTATGATACTTTCAAATACCCTAGAATAACTGTGGAAAATTCGACGTTTTGAGGCCCCCTGAGTCAGAAAAAATAGTTTTTACGTCGGTGTCTGTCCGTCTGTCGTCGTCGTCGTCGTCAAATATCTACAGTTAAATAGTCAATTAATTTTGAATTTATATTTTTAAAATTTTTAATTGCATTACTTAAAATTGAAATTATTAATAACCTTTCATACAAATTTTATAAAAAATCAAAGCATATATGCATATAATTGTGAAAATTGAATTCAGACAATCATTTCAGGCTATCGCAAACATTTAAAAAATTATATAATTATAATAAATGTATTTGAAGAAACTTTTATGATAAAAATTATAGCCGATATTTAATTACGTAACCTTTAAGTGAATAATCAATTTATGTTACCTGATAAAAACTAATTTGAATTTAATCTTTATGTAATTCGATGTTGTGAAAAAAATTAATCAGCTAATAATTAATTAATCAGTATAGAACATGAAAAGTATCAAATAATTATTTTAATTGAAACATTCAAATAATTTTTTCTTTATATTGTTATGAAAATGTTAATTAATAATAACCTTATAAACAAACTCCATGAAAAATGAAAGCATATGTGATATAATTTCGAAATTTGAATTTAGATTCTTATTTCGCAACCTCAGAAACAATTGGACATTTATGTAACTGGAACAGGGCTATTTGAAATATAAATAAAGTTTTATTATACAGATTATAGCCAATATTAAATTACAGAATCTCAAAGTGAATAATCAATTCATATTACTTAATTAAAGAATACTAAATTTTAATCTTCATGTAATTTGATATTGTGAACAAAAGTAAGCAGGTAATACTTAATTAATCAGTTCACAACATAAAAAGCATGAAAAAATTATTTTCATTGAAACTTTCAAATACTTTTCACTTCATATATATTTGTTCAAAATTTGGACTTTTCTTTTATTAAATTTAATTTATGAATCATCTTTTAACTAATTTCAGAAAATGTAATTTTTAACAGAATCAGTTAATATATAATTAATGAGTTCAAAACATCTTCAAAGGTTTCAACAAAGATAAAATACACCAGATTTTCCGGATTTCAAAACATTTCAAAGATTTTAAATGATACAAATTTTTTTTAGAAAATTGCAAAAGATTTCAAGAATTTCAAAGATTTGAAACGATTTCACAAATATTTCAAAGAACTGATAAAGGATTCAAAAAATTTGAAAACATTGAAAATATTTTCAAAAATTTCAAAAATGTGTAGGAGATTTCAGAAGATTTCATAAAGATTTGTAACATTTCAATGATTTCAATGGAATACAAAAGATTTCAGAAAGATTTTACAAATATTTAAAAGAATTCATAATGATTTCAAAAGATTTCAAGAATTTCAAAGGTTTCAACAAAGATAAAATACACCAGATTTCAAAACATTTCAAAGATTTTAAATAATATTAATTTTTTTTAGAACATTTAAAAAGATTTCAAGAATTTCAAAGATTTCAGAAAGGTAACAGTACACTAGATTTAAAATATTACAAAGATTTGGAACGATTTCACAAATATTTCAAAGAATTAATAAGGATTGCAAGAGATTTCAAAGCTGTTCAAAGATCTAAAAAAAATTAAAAATTGTGTAAGAGATTTCAAATGATTTCATACAGATTTTTAACATTTCAATGATTTTAAAGGAATACAAAAGATTTCAGAAAGATTTTACAAATATTTCAAAGAACTCATAAGGATTTCAAAAGATTTCGAGCATTTCAAAGGTATCAAAAAAGATAAAATACACCAGATTTTCCAGATTTCAAAACATTTCAAAGATTTTAAACGATATAAAATTTTTGTTGAAGATTCCAAAAGATTGAAAGAATTTCAAAGATTTCAAAAAGGTTACAGTACACGAGATTTGAAACATTTCAAAAAATTTCAAAGATTTACAGCAATTTCACAAGTATTTCAAAGAATTGATAAGGATTTAAAAAGATTTCAGAGATTTTAAAAATTTTCAAATTTGTGTAAGAGATTTCAAAAGATTTCATATAGATTTTTAATATTTAAATGTTTGAAAATTTTGAAGAAATTTCAAGAATGATTTAAAACTAGAGACGATTTCAAGAAATGTAAAAACAAAATGTGGATTTTTGAAGATTTCGAGAAAAAAACTTTTTAAGAGTTTTGAAAGATTTCAAGGGAATAAAAAAAGAGTTCTTTTAAAGATTCTTGGGAATACTGAAATAAATCTTATTTTGAAAAAATTATTTTAAGATGAAATTGAAAAACATTTTAAAAAATTCAAAAGATTTCCAAAATTATCAGAAACGTTTCTGGAAGATTTTAAGGCAATTTTTTCATTTTGCAGAATCTTGAAAAAAAACTTAGGAAAAATTCTACTTATTTAAAAATATATTGAAAAGTTTTCAAAATTATGTTAAGATTCCTGGGAAAATTTAAATGATATCTAATTTTGAAAAATTAATTTTAAGATTTGGAAGGTTTAAAAGCAATTTTTTTATTTTTAGCAGCATTTCGAAAAACATTTTAACTTGGAACAATTTCAAGAAATTGTAAAAATAATGTAGATCTTTGAAGTTTCGAAAAAAGGGAACTTTTTAAGAGTTTCGAAAGTTTTCAAGAAAATAAAAAAGTTTTTCTTTAAAAATTCCAGAGAAAATTGAAATGATTTTTTGTTTTGAAAAATTAATTTTAAGCTAAAATTGAAAATTATTTAAAAATATTTATAACGAAATAAAATAAATTATTTTCTAGCAAAAAACGTATTTTAAAAATTAAAATAAATTAAATTTGTATTTTCCCCATGAATCTGAATAATTGGCGGCCTAAAAGTGCAGCCAGCGCCGCCACTCGGCCGTCCTCAAAACTCATGACACATTTATTCCACAGGCCTTTATGGGAGAGCCATAACCCTGGTTTAAACTTTAAACTATTCACTTATTCTCCATTATTAAACCAAAACTTATCCATTTTTGAAGAAACTAAACAGACCACAAAAATAATATCAGTGACCAAAATCATTTAACTTGCAATAAAATGAAGTCAGAATCCACTCGTCATGGCACTGGTCGGAGCTGCAATCATTTTCGATAATCAAAAAAGTGTGAGAACGAGGCGGATCATTGAAATCTGGATGTCTGCCGTCCTGGAAATCCTTGAGAACCTGGAAAAGTCCTTGAATTCCTATTTATCTAGAAAAACCTGGAAAAGTCGTTGAATTCATTTTTACCTAGAAAAACCTGGAAAAGCCCTGGAATTTCGATCATGGTCCTGAAATTTGCATTCCCTTAAAGAAAAAAAAAGTTTTTTAAATATGCTCTCTGCTGAAAGAAAAAAGACTGCTGAACCGTTTATTAGTGGTTTTCGTTTGATTTCAAATTATTAGTTTTTTTTCTAATAGTAGAAAAACACACACTTTTAACAATAGATTCTTTATTTTATCACAGTGAAAGTCACAAAGCTGAGATCATTTTCCATAATCAAAAAAGTGTGAGAACGAGGCGGATCATGGAAACCTGGATTTCTAACGTCCTGTAAATCCTTTAAAACCTGGAAAAGTCCTTGAATTCTATTTTACGTAGAAAAACCTAGAAAAGTCCTTGAATTCATTTTTATCTACAAAAACCTGGAAAAGTTCTTGAATTCTATTTCACCTAGAAAACCCTAGAAAAGTCCTTGAATTCATTTTTATCTACAAAAACCTAGAAAAGTCCTTGAATTTTGCTCATGTTACTGGAATTTTAATGCCCCTGAAGAAAAAATACGTTTTTCAAACATGCTCTCTGCAGAGTGAAAAAAGACTGCTGAACCGCTTATTGGTAGTTTTCGTTTGATGTCGAATTTTTAGTTCTGTTTGATAGTAGAAAAACACACATTCTTGATAATAGATTTTTTATTTTATCACAGTGAAAGTCACCAAGCTGCTATCATTTTCAATAATCAAAAAAGTGAGAGAACGAGGCGGATCATTGAAATCTGGATACCTAGCGCCTCGAAATCCTTGAAAACCTGAAAAAGTCGTAGAATTCATTTTTACCTAGAAAAACCCGGAAAAGTCCTTGAATTTTGCTCATGGTCCTGGAATTTGCAGGGTTGGAAATCCAACTGTTTGTTTGAAAATTCAACTTTCTTGGTTCAAAATAAACTTTTTTGTTGAACGTTTTTTTCTTTTCGGTTTGAAATTCCAACTATTGGTTCAATAATAATTCAATAATTAATGAGTAATTAATAATCATTTGGTTATAAAAGGTTTAAATATTTAATTATTTCGGTTGAAAATTCAACTATTTTTGTTGATAATTTATTATCGTATTTCCATTGGTCTAAAATGCAAATTTTTTTGGTTGAAGTATAATCTTTGTTTTTTAATATTCGACTATTTGGTGAAAAAATCCTTTTTTTTTAGGTTGACGATTCAACAATTTCGTTGAAAATTCAACTTGCTTTGTAGAAAATTCGTCTCTTTGAATTGAAAATTTGTTCTTTTATATTGAAATTTCATATTTTTTGGTAGAAAAGATTCTTTATTGTTTTAAAATTAACTTTTTTAGTTAAAAATTATTATTCGCTTGTAAGCCTATTTTGTGAAAAATTCAACAATTTTGTGAAAAGGTCATCTTTTTTGGTTGACAATTAACTATTTTGTGGAAAACTTGATTTTTTGAGTTGGAAATTCAACAATTTTGGTAAAAAATGAAATTTTTGTATGGAAAATTCTATTACATGTTTATTTAAAAAACTTTGGTTGGAAATTCATATTTGTTGGTTGAAAATTCAACTGTTTGGTTAAAAAGTAATTTTTTTGTTGGAAAACAATTTTTTTGTAAAAAATTCATATTTTTGGGTTGATGATTTAACTATTTGGTTGAAAATTTGTCTTTTTGGTGGAAAATTAGTTTTTTTTTTGGGGTTAAGCATTCCATTTTGGTTCCAAATTCAACTATTTTCTTTTAAATTCCACTTTTTGGTTAAAAATAAACATTTTTTATGAAAGTTCAATTGTTTTGTAGAAAATTCGTTTTTTTGCCGTTAAACATTCAACTATTTTTGTTAAAAAATCAACTATTTGGTTAAAAATTAAGTTTTTTTACTAAATGAATATTTTTGGGTCATATACACAATTTAACTTAAACAATTACATTAAATTACGATACATTACATACGATATATCCGCACGCTTTTAACGATATTAACGCTATTAAAAATTGAAAACGCTGTGACGGGCTTCGAACCACCTATGCTACGTTCAACGCATTCTATTGCTAACAACTAAACCTCACGGCTAACCTAACACTTAGACCATCGGGAAAAAAATCTTAATAAATTTGTAGGAAGTAAATAAAGACATTGGATAATAATTTTTTATTGGAAATTTTCTATTTGAAATTTCCTAACCTTGAAACTTTAAATTATTTAATTTTAAATACTTTAAACTTTTGCATGGTCTACTTTTTAAAAATAATGGAACATTATGCGTGCTATAGATTTTACAGAAAATCTTATATTATTTGAGAACGTTTTGTACATGATTTACAGAAGTTTCCTTATTATAGCGAGTAAATTCCTCCAGTGAATTCAATATGAATGATAACTTTTTCCACTTACTTAAAATTCTTTCTTTTGGTGCAAAATTAGTTTTTTTCTTGAAAATTATTATTTTTTTTTTGACTAAAAAGTCAACTGAATTTTGTTTTGAAATTTATCTATAGACATTTAATCTTTTTGGTACAGAATTTATTCGTTTTCTTGAAAATTTAAATACTTCTACGCAAATTAAAGTTATTTGCTTAAAAAATTATTTCTTTACCTTAAAATTTAACTAATATAATTTCTGTTGAAAATTTAGCTTTTTCAGTAAAAGATTTATGCATTTTGTTGAATTTTTTCGTAGAAAAATCACCTTTTTAGTTAAAATTCATGTATTTTATTTAATTTCTTTGGTTAAAAAATAGTTTTTTTTTTAAAATTAAAAATTGATTTTTCAAACTAAAAATTCAACTCAATTTCTTATCGAGATTCTTTTTCATGCAAATTTAATATTTTTCGTAAAAAATTCAGTTCTTCAGTTGGAAATTCATTTTATTTTCTTAACACCTTATTTCTCTAACTGAAATATAAACTATTCTATAGTTCATCTTTTTAGTTAAAAATTTAACTATTTTGTTGAAAATTCGTTTTTCTTTATTGAAAACTAATTTTTTAATCTGGCATTTTAACTAATCCATTCTTTGATAAAAATTTGTCTTTTTTGGCAGAAAATTCATATTTTTGGTGGAAAAATCATCACTTTGGTTGAAAATTGAACTATTTTGTTGAAAATTCGTTTTTTGTGAAAACTTATTTTTTTTTACTGAAAATTGAACTAGTCCATTTTTGATAGAAAATTCAACTTTATGATTTAAAATCCAACTATTCCAATTGAATATTCCATTATTTTAGTTAAAAATTCATCTTTGGTTAAAAATTAATTTTTCAACTGAAAATCTAACTGCTCATTTTTTCATTAAATTTTTTTTTTTCAAGTTGATAATTTATGTATTTTGTTGAAAATTCCTATTTTTAGTTAAAACTTCAACTATTCCAGTGGAAAATTTCCAGTGGAAAAATTTGGTTGAAAATTGAACAATTTGTTGAAAATTCGTTGTTATTTTCGGTGGAAAATTAATTTTTTTCAAATGAAAAGTTAACTATTTTATTTTTGATTTCACTTCATCTTTTTTAGTAGAAAATTCATGTAGTTAATTAAAAATTAGTCTTTTTTAGTAGAATATTCATCTTTTTGGTTAAAAATTCAACTATTTCACTAAAAAATCTATCAATTTGGTTAAAAATTGCACTATTTTAGTGAAAATTAATTTTTTCTACTGAAAATTTAACTAATCCAGTTTTGAATATAAATGTATCTTTTTTTGTTGAAAATTCAAATATTTAGTGAAAAATTCATCGTTTTTTGGTAAATGTAAATGTTTTTGATTTAGAATTGAAATATTTTGTTGTTGTTGAAATATTAACTATTATATTTTTCGTTGAGAATTCAATTTTTTAGTTCAGAATTAATTATTTTAGTTAAAAATTCATCTTTTTAGTTAAAAATTTAACTATTTTGTTGAAAATTCGTTTTTCTTTATTGAAAACTAATTTTTTAATCTGGGAATAAATCATACAGTTAATGAGCGGCAAGAATGATATTGATTTTTTAACATATTTTATGATTATTGAAACAATTTGTATTTGTTTAACCAATTTTTTCCCCTCACAACTGGTCATTTTTTTTTATACACAATTTTTTCAGCTACGTTATGGATATTATTTTTTCAGGTTCATTTCGTTAATATGAGAAAATAATGAATAATAAGCGACATAGTGTACCAGATTCGAAAAAAAACTATAATTTTTTCTATCTTTCATTCAAAAATGAGAAAGTGATTTAAATTGTCTTGTAAATTTTTACGATTTATAGGAGAAAAGAATTATTTAAATAATTACCAAATATCGTGAAGATAAAATATTACGCTTAACTTTCGTTACTTCCGTCATAAATTCTAGAAAAATACAAAATCCTCACGGTTTGTTGGAAAAAAATTATACAATTAAAATTAGCTAAATGATTGCGAAATATGTAAAACAAAAATGTTTATTGTTTTAAATTCTTCACAATGTCATTTATTCCGAAAAAATTTGTACAATTTTTTTAAATATTTTTGTACCATCCTTGAAATTCTTCAAAACACCCTAAAATATTTCCAATCCATTATTATTTTTTTAAATTTCCTTGGAATCCTTTAAAATTTTTCCAATTCTTTGAAATCTTTTTAAATCCCTTGTAATTTTTTCAAGGTTTTGAAAAATCCTTGGAAATCTTTGAAATAGACTAAAATCTTCAAAATCCTTTTCAAATTATTTTAAACCTATTGAATTTCCTTTCAATATTGAGAAAAATCCTAAAATGTTTATCATTTTTCAAAATCTTTGGAAATGCCTTGAAATATTGAAAATCTTTTCAAATATTGTAAATACTTTAAAATCCCTCAATTCTTGTGAATAAATTTTTTGAAATTTTACTGAAATATAATAGAATCCCTTTAAAATTTCATGGAATCCTTTCAAATACCCAAGATTAATTGCAATCCTTTGAAATATTTTGAAACTTCCTTGGAATTCTTTAAAATAACCTATTCTTAAGCGTTTCATCAAATTCTTTTAAATTTCCTTGCATTTTTCTAAACTTATTTCAAGTTCACTGAATTTAATTAATTTCTAGTTTTTTTTTAAATTGTTTTCAATCCATTTACATTTTTTTGTTGCCTTGAATCTTTATAAATTTTATCGTTTTCTTCTGATTCTTCTTAAACTTCTTCTAATTCACAGGAAGCTTATTAAAATCAATTAAATTTTTGGATTCAAAGTTTTTTCCCCAATTAATTTAAATTCTTTGGAATTTGAATTGTTTTACAGTCTTGTTAATTAAATTCTTCTCAATTCGAAAGAACATTAGTCACATTTTGAAATTCATTTATCACTCTTAGTCACTTTTTAGGTTTTCGTATTTTCGTACTTTAAAATAAAAAAAGAATAAAATAAAAATTTGTTTTCAAACATTTTTTGTCATACAATTATTTCCCCATATTTTTTTCAAGTAAAATTGTTTTTCAAACACTCAAAAATTTTGAAAAGCATTCTTGTCAAGTAAAATTGTTTTTCAAACACTCAAAAATTTTGAAAAGCATTTTTTCCAAATTTTTTTTTATAACATTTTTGCACATTTTTTCAAAAATTAAATTAAATTAAGATTCTTTTAAGACTTAAATTACGTCTTAATAGGCTACGCAACTCTTCCTTGTAGGCGCTCGGCGCCTACTTTGACTAATTTTTGGGATGGAAATTAGTCTTTTTTGAAAAATAAATTAGACTGTGGCAACCCTGATTAAAATCGCGCTAAAATTCTCGATATTTTAAAAATATTTTTAGAAGTTCTGATAAGATTTATGTCCCAAAAACTACTTCCGAAATAGTTCTGAAGTACCTCAAACCTTCAAAATATGTCCCGTTTCACCAGGATTTTTTTAGGACAAAAGTACTCTCTATATTTTTTTCTCAAATTTTACGATGTGTGGGAAAGTGAGGGGTGAGGAGGCAAAAAAAGTGAGGATGGTGAGAGAAGGGGAAGTAAAAGAAGTAATGAGAAGTATGATAGTTAGTTGAAGTCCCGAGCTATTTGACGTCACAGAGAGCGGTTAATCAATATCGTTAAAGAAATTGAAACTTCACAATTAAATTTAAAATACTTTGAAAATTCAACCAAAAAAAATCTGTTGTCGTATATGAAATAAGATTTTACGAAGGTACATTCTTTATGGAAATGTGACATATGACTTCAGAAAGAACCTATTGTTATACAAAATAAAATACCCCTTTTATTCTCTAAGTTTTTTTTTTATTTTTTCACATTAATAATGTTACGAAATCTGAAAAAAGCAATACGTATTATTAAGAAAAATTATTTAAAAAATTATCCATTGTTTTAAATAAATACTAATTTCATTTTAAATAATTTCTGTACAAATTTTTTTCTTTATTGCCTGAGAAATTTTTGTTTGAACTATAAATAATATGCAACTATTATTTTTTGCTTTTATGGTACACTATGAAATACTGAGCCATTTTTTCACTTTGCTCTTTTAGATTTCTTACGATATTTGCAACCTAAACTTAATAAACAAATTGCCAGAATTGATTAGGATGGATTCTTCCAATTGAAATAAAGGTATCCTTTTGAAATTTAAATTTTCGAAGATAATCGTGAATCTATTAACAGTGGTTTTTATTTTGCAATAAGCCCCTTGCGGTGTCGTGCCATTCACGTATAGCATCTCGTTGACTTCGGCTTTTATATTTTTCACATAATTTTTAACAAATTACAAGAACAACAAGAAAGTTAAAAGTGTTGTAGAACTTCATTTGGCATTAAGAAACTTTGAAAGCATTTTGTATTTTAACGAAATAGATTTTATGAATAAACAAAGTAAAAAAATACAGCCTTTTTATGCCCTGAATGTAATTTTGACTAATCAGCAGCAGTGCATTAGTTAAAAATGACGCCTAAGGATTTTTGGGGTCGCTGCTTAAGAAGCTGAAGTCAAAATTCAAAATAACGGATCCAATATGGCAGACCGAACTTGTAAAATTGAAGCCGATTCGATCAAAAAGTGCGGGTTAAAAGTTCAACTGTTTTTATAGAAAATGTGTATAAAATTCAACTATCAGTATAAAATTAAACAGTTTTGTAGAAAAATAGTTTTTTTTTATTGAAAATTAATTCTCCTTAATAAAAATTACACTACATTGTTTTTAGTTGAAAATTAATCTTTTTTAGCTTAAAAATTCAACTATTTAGTTCACAATTTTTAGAAACGAAAAAAATACAGATTAAAAATTAACCAAATAAAATCTGGATTAACATTACAAACATTTTTCAAAATATTTAGTCAAAAATTTATGTAATTTGTTGAAAATTTGTATTTTTTGGTTGAAAATTGAACTATCTGATTACAAATTTATGTATTTTGTTGAAAATTCACATTTTCGGGTTAAAAATTAAACTGTTTTGTACAAAATTCATATTTTCAGCTGGAAAATTAAACAATTTGGTGGAAAATTTAATTATTTGGTTAAAAATTGATGTATTTTATTGAAAATTCGTATTTTTTTAAAGAAAATCAATTTTTTGGTTAAAAATCAAATTGTTTAGTTGAAAATAATCTGTTTTAGATGAGGAATCAAGTATTTTGTTAAAAAGTTTTCTTGGTTGGTTAAATCCAACTGTTTTTTTTCTATTTTAAATTAAAATCTGTTTTTTTTTTAAATATCAACTATTACATTTTTCGTGAAAAATTCAACTTTTGAGATTAAAAATTCAACTCCTTGGTTGAAAGTTAAACTACTTTCTTAAAAATGATTTTTTTTAAAATTAAATTAAATTATTTTGTTGAAAATTCAATCGATTGGTTGTAAAATAACTTTTTTGTTGAAAAATCATATTTTCGGGTTAAAAGTTCAACTGTTTTTATAGAAAATGTGCATAAAATTCAACTATTTGGTATAAAATTAAACAGTTTTGTAGAAAAATCTTTTTTTTTTATTGAAAATTAATTCTCCTTAATAAAAATTACACTACATCGTTTTTATTTGAAAATTAGTCTTTTTTAGCTTAAAAATTCAACTATTTAGTTCATGCTTTCAACTTGGAAATAGTCAATTATTAATGTTTCCAAATAGGAATGTTTAACTAATGGATGCTTCTAGTTGGAAAATGTTCAATTGGCGGACTCTTTCAACAGGAAAATGGACACATATTAGTTTTTCTACTGGAAAGTGGTCAATTGTGAATGATTCTAGCAGTAAAATGATCAATTATTAGTCCTTCCAACTGGAAAATATTAAATTATTGATTCTTTCAACTTGGAAATAGTCAACTATTGATGCTTCCAGCTGGAAATGTGTAATTAATGTATGCTTCTAGTTGGAAAATGTTCAATTAGCGAACGCTTCTAGTTGGAAAATGTTCAGTTATTAGTGCTTCCTGCTGGAAAATATTTAATTATTCATGCTTCGAGATGGAAATGTTTAATTAATAGATGCTCTTAGCTGGAAAATATTTTATTATTATTCGTGCCCCCAGTTGGAAAATATTCAATTATTGATGCTTTCAACTTGGAACTAGTCAATTATTGATGTTTCCAGATGGAAATGTTCAATTAATAGATGCTTCTAGTTTGAAATTTAATATAATATAATATAATAATATAATTGTGAGTAAAGTAATTTGCATATACCGTAAATTAAATTTATTATACCATTATCTTGTATAATTAATATGCATGTATATTAAAGTCCGAAAAAATGCTTGAAAACTTAAACCTATTTGATGTCTTTAAATCTTGTAAAATATTTAAAAAATAAAGTAATAACCTGGAAATCGTCAATGGAGTTGTTATTTATAATTAAACTCGTACGAGCGGAATTTTTTCTAAAATTCACTGTGAATGTTAGAATTAATGAATGATTCTAGTTGGAAAAAGGTTCGGATGTTTCTATTTGGAAAATGTTCCATTATTGGTGTTTCCAGCTAGAACATATTAAATTATTGATACTTCCAGCTGAAAATGTTCAACTAATGGATGATTTTAGTCAGGAAATATTCAATAAATGGATGCGTTTAGTTGGAAAATGTTCAATTATTGGTGCTTCCGGATAAGCAATTCTTCTTTGTTGAAAATTCATCTTTTTGCTTAAAAATTCAACTATTCCAGTAAAGATTCATTATTTTAGTTGAAAATTTATCATTTTTGTTTAAAATTTAATGATTTCAGTTGAAAATTTGTCTTTTTAGTTCAATATTAAACTATTTCGTTAAAAATTCATGTATTCTGTAAAAAAAAATTATTTTGTTAGAAAATTAATCTTTCTGTTTGAAAATTGATTTTTTTTTTGTTTAAAATTCAACTATTAGAGTTAAAGATTCATTATTTTAGTTGCAAATTCATCATTTTTGTTTTAAATTCAACTATTCCAGTTAAAAATTTGTCTATTTCGTTGAAAATTCATGTATTCTATTGAAAAAATTTATTTTTTAGTAGAAAATTAATCTTTTTCTTTGAAAATTGATCTTTTTGGTTTAAAATTCAACTATTAGAGTTAAAGATTCATTATTTTAGTTGAAAATTTATAATCTTTGCTTAAAATTCAACTATTCCAGTTGAAAATGTGTCTTTTCAGATTAATATTAAACTATTTCGTTGAAAATTCATGTATTCTGTTAAAAAAATATCTTGTTTGATAGAAAATTAATCTTTCTGTTTGAAAATTAATTTTTTTATTTAAAATTCAACTATTAGAGTTGTTAAAGATTCATCATTTTAGTTGAAAGTTCATCGTTTTCGTTTCAAATTCAACTATTCCAGCTGAAAATTTGTCTTTTGCTTCAATATTTAACTAGTTCGTTGAAAATTCATGTATTCTGTTAAAAAAAATTCTTTTTTGGTAGAAAATTAATCTTTCTGTCTGAAAATTTATTTTTTGGTTTAAAACTCAACTATTAGAGCTGTTAAAGATCTTTTTTTTAAAGATCTCTTTTTTGATACAAATTAAACTATTCCAGTTAAAGGTTCATGATTTTAGTTTTAATTAATCACTTTTTCTTAAATATATTTTTTTTGTATAAAATTAATTTTTTTAACTGAAAATTTAACTATTCCATTTTCGGTTGAAAACGTATTGTGGTCATTCATATATTTATATAATCACGCCCAATTTAAAATCATAAAACTTAAATGTTTCAGTTTGAAAGTCGTTTAGATTTATTGCTAAGTAAAACAGGGTGAAATTTTGAGTAGTTACGCTTTAAAAATCTTCAATACAAAATTATTCAGACTTAAAAAATTACATTTACAATTGATGACTTAAAAATTGTTCAATTCGAAAGGTTAAAATCAGAGATTTTCCTAGTTATGAACAT
>JAABKJ010075445.1:223177839-223291999 GCA_011634705.1 Andricus grossulariae
TTTCCAACTAAGAGAAAAAAAATCAACCAAAAAGAGGAATTTTTACCTAAAAAATATCAATTTTCAACCAAAAATGGAATGGTTAAATTTTTAGTTGGAAAAATTAATTTTGAACCAAACTGATAAACTTGCAACTAAATTGGTGAATATATTACTGGAATACTTGAATTTCCAACCAAACACAAGAATGAATTTTCCATAAACAAGACGGTTTTTCGACAAAATGTATAAATTTTGAACTAGAAAAAACAAACAAATTTTCAACCAAATACAAAAATTTTTAACTAAAAAATACCAATTTTCAACCAAATTTATGAATTTTTGACCAAAATCATAAATCTTCACCTGAAATGGTTTAATTTCAAACAAAGAGATGAATTTTCAATAGAAAATGACGATTTTTCAACAAAATGGAGAAATTTCCAAGTGAAAAATATTAATTTTCAACCAAAAATGAAATAATTAAATTTTTAGTTGAAAAAAATTTATTTTCCACTGAATTGATGAATTTTCGACTAAATAGATGAATCTTAAACTGAAATAGTTAAATTTCAAAAAAATAGATGAATTTTTAACCAAAAAGATAAATTGTCAAACAAGAAGATTAGTTTTCTACCAAAAAATAAGATTTTTCAACGAAATACATCAATTTTCAACTAAATTTTCAACTGAAAAAAAATATTTAGGCCAATAGAGGAATTTTTAACTAAAAAATATAAATTTTCTATCAAAAATAGAACAGGTAAATTTGCAGTACGAACAGCCGCGACGGGTATTTGCCCACCAGGCCATCCCAGCTCGACAGCTGGACGTCACCGACGAAGGCACGGTAAGACAGCACCAGATGCCGGTCCAGATCCAGCCGGCAATCCGGGCCACGCGGGCGGCCTGGAGCGCAAATCACCAGGCGCAACATGCTATGGCCCCAACGGCTCACCAGGTTCTGGTTGGCTTCGGCAAGCAGATAGTCGATTTCATACACGCGTTCCGGATCGATCTGGCCCAGGGGCGTCTTGGCGAAATCGTTGCCCGCGTTCAGGAAGGCATAGGTGCTGGCGCAGGTGTCCTGTCCGGGCGGTGCCCAGCCGAAGTGATCCTTGTAATAACGGAACAGCGCGGGGCGGCGACAGGCGTAGCTGGGGTCCAGGAGGAAGTACTCCATGTTGACTGCTACGAATTCCAGCGGGCTGGTGGTTTCGTAGATGTCCGGGCTGCGTACCACCTGATGGTTGTGCTGCTCACGCTCGCCGCGGCGACCGACATATTGTGGCCAGCCGGCGAGGTCCAGCAGGCGCGGGTCGTCACTGAGGGTAAAGCGGCGGTCGTTCTGGCCACGGCACTGGTCGGGCAAGCCGATCAAGCCGGTGATGTTGTTCTGGCGGCTGCAGCGCTGGATCAGCGTGCGCTCGTCCTTGGACCACAGGCGCGCACGGTCATAGATGTGGGTCAGTTCATGCAGCACGGTGGCGAGCATCTCCCGGCGCACGGTACCGTGGGGGCGATTGGTTTTCTGGGTGGCGGCGCTGCCGTCAGTCAGGCTGGCGAGCAGGTTCTGGTTGAGGTCCAGCTCGGACACCAGGGATGCCTGGCCGTAGGCGTTTTCAGGCATCTTGTCGGTCCAGCCGACATCGATACGTCGATCCAGCTGCTCGACAAAGCGCGGCGGCAAGGAACGCAGTGCTTCATCGAGCAATGCCTGGCTGGCCTGCTGTTCGGCCGGGCTCAAGCCTTCGGTCTTGAGCCGCAGTTGCAGGACGGCCTGGGCTGTACTGACAAGCCACATAACATGACATGACACATGACATGATTCGACACATGAAATGATACATGACATGACAAATGACATGGCGTGACATATGACATGACATGACACATGACATAACATGACACATGACATGACATGACCAATAACATGGCACACGACATAAGATGATACATGAAATGACATGACACATGACATGACATGACACATTACATGACATGACACATGACATGACATGACACATGACCTAAGATGACGAATGACATGACATAGCACATGACATTAGATGACACATGACATGACACGCCACATGACATGACACACGGCATTGCACATGACATGACACATGACATGACATGACAAATGACATGACATGACTCATGACATGAAATGACACATGACATGACACATGACATGACATGACTCATGACATGAAATGACACATGACATGACATAACACATGATTTGACACAGGACATGACACATGACATGACCTGACACATGACATGACATGACACGTGACATGACATGACACATGACATGACATGACACATGACATGACATGACATGACACATGACATTACATGAGACATGACATGACACATGACATGACATGATACACGACATGACATGACATGACACATGACATGATACATGACATGATGCCTGACATGACACATGACATGACACATGACATGAAACACGACATAAGATGATACATGACATAACACGACACATGACATGACATGACACATGACATGACATGACACATGACATGACATGACATAGCACATTACACATGACATGACATGACACATGACATGACATGACAGATGATATGACATGACACATGACATGACATTACACATGACATTAAATGGCACATGACATGACACATGACATTACACAAGACATGACATGACATGACATGACATGACATGCCACATGAAATGACATGACACATGACATGACACATGACATGACATCACACATGACATGACATGACACATGACATGACATGACATGAAAACATATTGTGAAAACTAGTAGCGTCATATTTCCGAGAAGCGTCTTTTACAGTGACACAATCAGCCCTCTACTCTAATACCTCACACTGTTACAACTATCTTTCTTACTTAGTCATTCCCAAGGGTAAACTACCGGCAAACCTGAACATCGATAGTATCAGTTCAGTCATATATTAAACATGGACAGTTTTAAGATCTATGCTAGACATGCACAGCAGCTACACGTAACTCTAGGTATTTTCGAAAAGTGAACTTGGGAGATTGTTATAAACTTTATGTTACAAAATGCGTCATGATTCATTTGAAGCAACGGCGACTTGCTGCTTTCGTGGACAAAGTCCGAGATCAGACCTCTTCGCAACGAAGTTATTCTGGATACAGCGCATATAGTCGCAAATGGACAAAAAATTCTCCTTAAAATGGTCAGGGTCCTACATGCCTTAAAGAAACTAACTATGTTGGTTATCGAATTTTCTGTATCAGCGAAAAAAAACATCACAGCACAGAAGAAGGAGAAGAAAAAGAGGTGCGAAGACCCTATAAGGTAGTTTTGATGGTTGTACACAGAATATTCTGTCACATTTGTCATCCTGATCATCATTGCTTTTGAAGATGCCAGGCTTTCATTGTTTCATTGTCTGAAGAGCATCTCTGAATGATAACAAAATGCCGAAAACCTTGCGCAGAAGACACAGAAGGCGGTCGTCCTTGGGACGCTCTGTGTTATCTGTTTTTATCGCAGACAATAACCATCTATCTCGCGGTTGTGAGACTTAATTACAGCTAGAAAGTTGCCGCGTTTTCGCTGGAATTGACGAATATTTTCTGACATGGCACCCGTTTCAGATGAAATCTGGCGGTTGTCTTCATGTGAATATCTCAACTGACATTAGTCTACTATTAAACTCACCGATATGATTCAGGACGATGGCCAAGGCAAAGATCAGAAAATATGCAATCTTCATTTTTTTCAAGTTGAGGAAAAATTAATCATGCACTAAATAAGAATTGTGTTGACGATGTCACGTCCTGAATTCGGCTCTGTGGCACGCCCAGGTATGTATAGGTCTCTCCAGCGCCAAGGTGTCGTATAGCACTTCTGTCGACGAGCTCAGGGTCTTCCGCGACGCCATTAAGTTTCCCTTTCTTCAAATAAACCTTGGCGCATTTTTTCAACCCGAACTCCATTCCATCTCTTCAGTGTACTCTTCGACAATGTCTAGAGCTAGATGTATTTTCTCTTGATTTTTAGCATAGATCTTAAGATCATCCACGTAAAATACATGAGTGACCTTATGCTTTCGATTTCAAAGTTTGCCGCAGAGGTACCCTTCGGAATGGCAAAGTGCGAGAGATAGTGGCAATAATGTGAAGCAAAAGAAAAGAGGGCTCATGATGTCGCCCAGAAACAAACCTCTCTGAAAGGTGACACTATTAGTGATCACACGATGTCTTCCAGCTGAGATTGTAAATCTGGTTTTCCAAAGCGGCATTAATTTCTCTATGCACCTCACGACGTGTGGATGAACCTTTGAGCTATCCAGCAGACAGATGATAAGTCTATGGGAGGTTGAATCAAAAGCTTTCTGGTAATAAATCGGGGCCATCGATAGGTAACGCTGATAGAATTCTGCGTCTTAACAGACACATCCATCAATTAGCAGGTTCCTACATCTCTTGGCACACGGGTCCATTTGTCCGAACAATCCTATCATTCAGGATGGCTGTGAAGATCTTATACAGTGTGTTCAGACAAGTTATTGGCCTGTAATTTTTAAGGTCAGCTAAGTTGCCCGTCTCCGACAAGAGCACTGTGCGCCCTTCCACCAATCACTCCGGAATAGGCTCATCCGACATTAGATATGAGATGAAGATGCGGGCCCGATGCTGGTGGGTTGAAGGAAACTTCTTCCACCAGTAGGTCTTGATACCATCCGGTCCCGGAGCGGAATAGTTCTTTATGCCTCTTAATACGTTTTTCACCTCCTCGGTAGTGATAGGTGGGCATTCCTCCTCAGGTGTTATGAGGGCACTGCATTGTAACGATTAAAACAATAAAATAACCATCATTAATGCTCATGGTACTTGAAAATTCCTATTTTTACATTCTCATCTAGAGAAGGTGTAAGGTTTGTGTAAAATTTGACCCCCCCGGTTTTTGTCAAATGTCCACGTTTTGAGACCCCCTGAACCCAAAAAACATTTTTTTACGAATGTGTCTGTCTGTCTGTATGTATGTATGTCTGTGAGCACAATAACTTTAGAAAGAATTGACCTATTCGATTGGCCTTCGGTATACTCTTTTAGTTTCGCAAACGAAAGGTCAAGTTCGTTAGCCAGCCATTTGGATGAAAATTCAAAAAGTGAGCGCATTTTGAAAATTTTTGAGGCCATTTTTTCACAATATGGAAACTATATGTGCCTCTGTTCATAGTAATCAAAAATTCAAATAATTTCTTTTCATAATATTTTTTGATAAAATGAACATTTTCAGACTTACAGCATTTTCAAAATCCAAAAGAGGAAACGAAGATTAACATTTCCAGCCAAACAACGCACCACACGAAAAAATGTCAAAGCTAAAAAAGTGTTTCTTTTTGCACGCCCTACAGGATTATCATAACGACTTTCCGAATTTTTTTGAAAAATCGAAAATTCCCATTTTTATTCCACAAAAAGTAATGAAAAATCAAAAATTCAATTCCACAGTCAAACTATGCAAGATATGACTGATAATGATTCAACAAAAACTGTGCAATTCAAAAAGCTCTACAAATTTGTTATTGGTCACTTTTTGATAGGATGTGTGGTTTCTGTTTTATTCATAAAAAATAACAATAATAGTAAAAAAATCGGCCTGTGTAGTGGGCACATTCTCACGAAAACTTTGATTATTTCATTTTTTTTTCATCTTGCGTGTGGGTTTTCGAAATATATTTTTTTTTCCATGTCCTCAGTACTATTTGTGACGATTAAAAAAATAAAATGACCATCATTAATGCTCATGGTACTTGAAAATTCCTATTTTTACATTCTCATCCAGAGAAGGTGTTAGAATGTCTAATAACACTTATATCCACAACCTCAGGGTCCTTGGGAACGCCAACAATCTTTCCTTTCTTCAGATGAATTTCGATAAACATTTATCCAATCCAAAGTCCATCCCAATCTCTCCTGTGTACTTCTTGGAGATATTTATGGCGCCTCTGGAAGATGACGTTGTTCGTTGTCACACGATAATTTCCAGATGAGATAGTAAATCTAGTTTTCCAAAGGAACATCAATCTCTCTATGCATTTACTATGTGTGGATCCACCTTCAAGCTTTCCAACAGACAGTTGATAAGTCTATGAGAGGTTGAATCGAAAGCTTTCCGGTAGTCAATTCACGCCGTTGCCAGGAGGCGCTGATGGGCTGCAGCGTATCTGCAGACGCACATGTCAATTAGCAGGTTTCCTCTACATCCTGCAACACCTCTTTTCGAACCACGTTATTCGTACATCTCTCGCGACACAGGCTCAATTCTTCGGAGTTATGGCCTGTCATTCTCTGGGTTGGACAAGTTGTCTTTTTTCGGTAGGAGTATAGTGCGTCCTAATACAAGCCACTGCGGAATGGGCGTCTCCGACTTTGAATGTGAGGTGAATATGCGGGCCAAATGTTGATGTGTAGAAGTAATTTTCTTCTACCAGAAGTTCTTGATACAATCTGGTACAGCACCGGACTAGTTCTTCGTACCTCTAAGTGCTTTTTTCACCTCTTCAGCAGTGATTGATGGACATTCCTCCTCAGATTTTATGAGGTCGCAAAATTCCTTGAAGCGAATGATATTGTCAGTATCTTCTTTACACTTTAGTGTCTTAGGGATCTTGTATACCTCTCTCCAAAAAGTCTCTACCTCGTTGGGCTTGGGAGGATTTTTCGACAGAAACAGGGTGTTTAATAAAGAGGCGAGATGGGTCAGCGAGAAACTTTTGATTCTCCCTGATCCACCTCTACCTCTTCTGTATTCTCCTCCTTGCGTCAGATAACAGCCGTATTTTGTCAACAATATGCTGCTTGATTGTCAGCAGCTCGGAAAACCGAGTTACTCTGCTATGGATCCCTGGACACAGCGGTATCAAGGGCAATGAGATATCGGATAGGCTAGCCCAACTAGGAGCAAGAAGAAATTTTACTGGACCCGAGCCAGTTGTAGGTATTTCCAGTAGGTCAGTCACTGAAAAAATTAACAGTTCGCTGACTGAGGAACATCAGAATAAGTGGGATTTGGTCTCTGATTTCAGACAGGCCAAAACACTCTTGGGCTCAAACCTTAACTTTAACCGAGCAAGGGAAATACTCAAGCTCGGGAGAAAAGAGATCAAAGTCCTAACAGAAATCTTTATAGGACATGGGAATCTCGGATATCACTGAATACGGTTACAATAATTAATAGGTAGTCGCGGACAATTGTCCAGGGATGGTCCCGAAGGAATAACCCCTAAGCGGAGGCGTGACATTCCTGCCGAAAACTGAAAGGCACCTGGGCAAGGTGTCTCAAACAGTGACTCTGGGATACCGGGCGACCTCTTAGAGTATGCAGCCTTATTCTTGCATGCGGGGCTCTAAAAGGATGGACGTACCCTTTTCCCCAGCTGCTCGTGGAAACAACAATGATAACACCAAACATAGTTGTAGTAAGTGCGGTTCAAAACAATCGAACGTGCAAGGCTCCCGACAATGGGTCGGACAACAATGCCGACTATCCTAGAGTTGGGGAAGCCAATCAAGATGGAGTCATTGCGATTGACCAGCAGAATCTCATTACTTTTGAGTGGACGGGTCGACTCACGGACGACTTGCTGGAGTGCTATGATACCAGTATGGCCCTTGAAAGAAAAGGCTGCTACAATGGCCTCGAAGGGAACAATGACCACTTCGCTATTAGTATGTGAGTGCTTTGAGGCACTAAATATGCTAGCGACGAAAAACCGGGTTACTCTGCTATGGATCCCTGGACACAGCGGCATCAAAGGGCAATGAGATATCGGATAGGCTAGCCAAACTAGCAGCAACAACAAATTTTACTGGACCCGAGCCAGTTGTAGGTATAGCCGCTGACAACTTCTGGCTATCGACCGCAGACCAATGGCTCTTTAGAAAGAAGCCACATCGTGTTGACCGACTATGTAAAGCACTATGCGAATGAGTATGAGGATTGGGATCGATTGCTCCCCTTTGCCATGTTCGCATAGAACACGTCAGTCCACGAGGCGGCCGATTTCACGCCATACGAGTTGGTTTTTGGTAGGTTATCCCGAATACCCAGTTCCTTTCCTTAAGGTGAAGACCTAGAAACGTATGGGTCTTATTTACGTGATCTTGTTGTAAGATTGACCGAAATTCAAAAAATTGCAGTGAAAAATTTCATCAAAGCCAAGCTTCGCTCGAAAACCCAGTACGACAAAAGGGCTCGATCATTAAATGGCAAGATAGGCGATCAGGTTTTTGTAGTCAAGGACACAAGAACATATAAATTCGACAGTAGGGCAGATCGAATAATGTTCTAAACAAGATTTTTAATGTAAACGCAATAAAATAAAAAGGGTATCTATGACCTTAATCACTTTCGCTCTGAGCGTAGTAAAAAATAAATAAAATAAAAAATTGTATTATCATGTTTTATCCTTGGCTCTCCTCACAGCAACAATATGTCAGGAGGCACATGTCACCCACCGAATACTAACCTTCAACAGCAGCACCGGAATCTATTTCGAGAATCTAGGACCAATGAGGCAGGCATCGAGTACATGGAGGATTATCACCTTCCTCCACATCAACGAGACCCACCAGTTCTTGGAGGTCCAGAAGACAAACATCCCGCAAGATACCATCTAAAATACCTAAAGGGATGAGAAGTCGTCGAGCAACACCTATGCTAGGATTCTTAGAAAGAATTATAGGACCCGTCGCCGGCCTCCTGACATACGACGATGGACAACGCATTGAGGAGGAAATCATCAACCTCAGCCTAGTCGGAGCGAATATCTCCCGCCTCGTCGGACAACAGAACCATGTTATCCGAGCACAGTTAGAAGAAATCCATCAAAGAAGTAAAGAACAGAACGAAATACACTAGGTACATAAAACGATGTTCGAGATAGATTTTTAACCTAACCGACGCGCGGCATTGCTCGGAGTTTGTCAGATGAATTCTTCTCCACGCATTCGAGCGTGACCGCGCTTAGAGTGGGGGTTTATGACTTCTTGGAATTATACTCCCCTACAGCCCCGAAAACGGCACTGCTCGGAGTTTGGACTTTATAGTATTTCCAAAACCGGTGAATAAATTATATTGAATAAGCAATTTTCTTAATATTATCGAAGAAAGGTACAAAAGTATTGGGAACCTATATATGAAAATGCTTTCGTCTTTAATTGTTTTATCAAAAGCGATGACATATTCAGAAATGGAGAGAGAGATTAGGAAATGTACCCCGAAATTGCTTAACCCCTTGAGCGACATTGACGCCATGTGGCGTCAATTTCAGTCGTGCCCTGGGGGTAATTGACGCCATATGGCGCCAAACGCATGTATCTTACGGGTTGTTGTTTCTATTTTCCTTATTTCTACGGCTTTTTGGGATGGTCGAATACGAATCCGTGGTAAAAACTTCAAAATTCAAAATGGCTCATCCAATATGGCGGCTTGAAAATGTCAAGAAATCCGAAAACTTAGCACATTTGCGTGAAAATTCATTTCTACGAATTTTTGGGGTCGTGAAATACGAATCCGTGGTCGAAATTGAAAAATTCAAAATGACTGATCCAATATGGCAGCTTGAAAATGTCAACAAATCCGAAAATTTGGCACATTTTCGTGGAACCTCATTTTTATGGATTTCCTGGGTCGTAGAATACCAATCCAAGGTCGAAATTTCAAAATTAAAAATCGCTAATCCAATGTGGCGGCTTGAAGATCAGTCATTTTGGATTTCCAAATTTTGACCAAAGATTCATGTTCTGCGACTCAGAAAACCTTAGTATACCAGGATTGACGAAAATCAAAGTTCATTTTTATTGGGTTGTTCAGAAAGTCTTGATCGTTTTCATAGTTTTATTTCGCAATGCTTTCTACAAAATTACAAAGACGGAAAGCCAAATCGGATTGGTATTATATCCATTGTCCCTATTGATGTTATTAGGGTGTTTTAAGATTTCGATTGCATCTCTATGTTTTCTTGGAAAAATATTGTACGTTCTTGCGATGACGGTTGTTTTGTCAAATAAAATGCTATGTCTGGTTTCAATATGATGCTCAGCTAGCGCTGATTGCGTGAAATGTTTTAACCTGACTTTACTCTCATGTTCATTTACACGCTAGCTTACCGCCCTCCCGGTTTCTCCAATATAGACTTTGCCACAAGAATAAAGGAATTTTATATACTCCCGGATCACTGAGAGGTGCCCTTTTATTTTTAGGGTTGTTTAGAAGTTGTCCTATTTTCGCCGGTGGTTCAAATATGGTTTGGATGTTGTGTTTGTATATAAGAGAATTGATGACCGATTGCTTTTGATATGGATGGTGATGGGAGGAGGCATTTAGGTATCTGTTTGTATGGGTGGGTTTGTATAGGTGAGATTGGAGATCCCATTGCTGATCCTGAAGTTTGTTCATAGAATTGGTTTTTGAAGGAGAAGTAAGTATTATTGAGACAGTGTCCTATCAAAGGTATATAATCGGAAGGAAAGCTTGCAAAGGAATTAATAATATCGATTGTATCAGAGATTGGTAATTTCGTAAAGAGAGATTCTACGTCGAAACTCACAAAGATATCTTGGGGTTGAATGTGGATCTGCTGTATCTTTCTGATGAAGTCAAAAGAGTTTTGGACGTGCGTGATGGAGTTTCTTTTAAAAGGATTCAATTCTTTGGCGAGAAAGCATGCTAGGTTGTAAGTTGGTGGGTTTATTGCGCTGACGATCGGTCTGAGTGGAATGTTGTTTTTGTGGATTTTTGGGAGTCCGTATAGTCTTGGAGAGGTGGGATTAGTAGGTATTAATTTAGCTATTGTTTGGCTGTCAAGTTTAGAGCCTTTTAGGAGGGTTTTTGTTTTGCTGACTATTGTTTTTGTGGGGTCTTTTTTAAGTTTTTCATATGTATCGTCATTACTTGTATCATTTTGATCCGACTGCGGATCACAAACAATATGCTTTCAATTTACATTTTCTTAATTGAATCAATCAAAATTTGGGGTGTGATGCTACGAAAAGCACCTTTCAGGTCCAGGAATAGGCCTGTAACAATCTCGCCACTGGCAAAGCCCGAAAGAATTTCGGATGACAGTATAGCAAGATTATCAGCGCAGGATCTCCTCTTTATGAAACCAAACTGAGCGGGAGACAGAAGATGGTTGTGTTCCACAAAACAAAAAAGTCTGTTTGTAAATTAGCTTTTTCATCACCTTGAAAAAACATGAAGCCAAAGCGATTTGTCGAAATTTGCCTGGGGTTGATTTAGAAACGAAAAAAATAAGAAATTCATTCCAAGAGCTTGTAAAGGAACCAGATACGTAAATTTTGTCGCAAATTTTGAGCAGATTGTAACTTTTAACGAATTCAGGCTGATTGAAAACTCGTTCATCATGAAAGGGGCGTCTAAAAATGTATTGCTCTGAAAGCTCACCTGATAATGAAATAAATCGAAGAAGACCGTTGGTGGAAACATTTCCACCGCTAAGGCGTGGAGGCTTCTGATTGTTTCTTTATTTTCTGAACAGGATGCGTTTGCTGGTTGGGTATATTTTCTTTTAAAACATTTAATGACTCGCCAGTATTAAGTGTGCGCCTTATGTTGCTTCTATTATATTTAACCTGCAGCCCGTACATTGGTTTTTTCGCCCGGGCGGGAAGCTGCCCCTACCTTCCCCTATTACCCTATGCATGCCCAAAGGTTCAGCTCAAGAACACCGGAGTTGTACGCTGAACGTTCTGGTTTTCCCAGTTCCTTTAGACGGGGCAACCATTTTTATAATTGCGTTGCTTAATATTTAAATTAACATTTTATCGTCGTTCAGCGTACTACATCAACTGTACCTCATACTCTACGTAATATCACATTTAAGAATGGATAAAACGGAGAAATTGGACGCCCCGGTCGAAAAGACCAAGGTCTACCCTCCGCGTTCATTTCATAAATTCTAACAAGAGCTTTCGAATTATATGTTCTTCATCCCAAAATAGTTGAATCAATATTATTAAAAATGATTACGAGGTTACCAAGTATTAATTGCTAATAGTTTATTTGGCATCTGAACTATATCGACATTAGATTCTAAATCTCTCACTGTGATCCACTGGATGTAATAAGATCTCCTAGGAATCTGTTGGTATTTTTCAAGATTCGTGCAAAATTTGTACATGGGTTTATTCATTTGCAGAGGCATGCTGTGCGATTTATGATTTTTTTTGAGTCGCTCAATCACAAAGCCTTCCGAAATCTTGCAAATGTTACAAAATTATTTTTTTTAGAATAACAATTTTTTAATACATAGCTCTCTCACTCACTCACTCACTCACTGACTCACTCGCTCTCTCCCCCCCCCCTCTCTCTCTCTAGCCTACACACACGCTTCATACCTTGCTGTCACTTTATTATGAGTTAATTTTTTAGAATATAAAAATTAATTTAGTCTATAGCTTATAAGTCAATTACATCACATGGTTCTCTCTTGTACATACTTCATGCCTTACTATAATTTTCTTATGAGTTGAAACTTCATTTTTCTAAATTAAAAACTCTGTCATTATTTCGTTATTATTATTTTAAAAATCCTTAATAAGAGTTTTATTTCGCTACTCACTTTTATGTACTTAGGATTAAATATATCTATATTTCCCACACTTGAATACAGCGATAAGAAATTTATCACTCTTTTGTAGGTTCTTTTATTTCTAAACTACTTATGAAAAATTGAAGCAATTCATTTTCCTATTAAAATGCAGTTTTTATATTTTATAAATTGTAAGTTTTTGATTCATGTGAAGAAATGATACATGATATTTTTATTGGCAACTTCTTCGTCACTCATATTATTATTTATCCTTCTTTTTTCTTCACCATAAGAAGATGTTTCGTAGACTTTCTTGAAACTGCTTCTTCTTTATTTAAACCATAGGCGTTTATGCTTAAACCAATGAGATGATAATTCCAAATCTCTCACTGTGATCCACTGGATGTAATAAGATCTCTTAAGAATCTGTTGATATTTTTCAAGATTCGTGAAGAATTTTTACATGGTTTAATTCATTTGCAGATGCATGCTGTGAGATTTATGATTGTTTTTGAGTCGCTCAATCACAAAGCCTTCTGAAATCTTGCAAATGTTACAAAAGTATTTCGTAGAATTAAAATTATATAATACATAGCTCTCACTTACTCACTCACTGACTCTCTCTTTTCTCTCTCTCTCTTTTTCTCTCGCACTCTCTCTCTCTCCTTTTCTCTCTCTCTCTCTCTCTCTTTTTAGCCTACACACACACATGCTTCATACCTTGTTGTCACTTTATTATGAGTTAGATTTTTTAGAATGTAAAAATTAATTTAGTTATTATTTAAAAAATCCTTAATAAGAGTTTTATTTCACTACTCACTTTTATGTACTTAGGATTAAATATATATATATTTCCCACACTTGAATACAACCATAAGAACTGTATCACTCTTATTTATGTTTTTTCTTTCTAACCTATTTATAAAAGAAGCAATTAATTTTCATATTAAAATGCAGTTTTTAAATTTTATAAATTGTAAGTTTTTGATTCATGTGAAAAATGATAGATGATATTTTCATTGGCAACTTTTTTGCCACTCATATTATTATTCATCCTCTCTTTTCTTCATCATAAGAAGGTGTTTCGTAGACTTCCTTGAAACTGCTTCCTCTTCATTTAAACCATAGGCGTTTATGGTTAAACCAAGGATTCATACTATTCTACGGTATATTAATCATTTTCGAGCAATTCCCACCATGGACCGCTCTGGCCAATCATAGGCATCGTAGAGAATCTATACAAGAACAACGTAACATGAAACTTTAGTTTCAGGTCAGCCCTGAAGATGTGAACTGCAATGTTCACGAAACGTCAAGGCAAGTTTCGTAGTTTTGCACACGATTGAAACCCGAAAAAGCTTTAAATTTAAATTTATCATCATGAATCATCGTGTGGTTTTGTAGAACAAAGTTACTACTAGCGCCGCGCACGGCCGTTTTCAACTCTCATGACATATTTTTTACATTGGGCAGTACAGTGGAAGCACCCCCCTGATTATACCCCTGTGAAGTTAGCACCCCGATTTTCACTTATTTGGAAATATCCAATTTTTTCTTTTTGTAATTATTGTCGGTCATTTGTCGGTGTTTGTTGGTCAACTTTCGACGTTTGTCGGTTAAAATTGCAAAAGTTATTAACATATAAAGTTTCGGGTGCAAACTTCACACTACTACCAAAGATATGTTTGCTTGCGCTCTAATTTCTAATATTTTCCAAAAACTCTTCACGGAATCATTTTTCGGTGTTTGTTGGTCAACTTTTAATTTTTTTTTTTTGGTAAAAATTGAAAAAGAAATTGAATTTTGAAAAATAGCTTGCACCCTGTGTATAATTATCACCGCGCAAATGTTTCCGCGTAGTGGTCTGCTCGGCGGGTCAGCGTACTTGTCATTGGCGCGAAAATTTAAACAGCAAAGAATGGCAGAAATACGGCAAAGATTATTTGGTTTTGCATTATCAGGTTCGTTATGTATAATTTAGTATAATTAATTGCAATTATAGTTTGTAAATATTTACATATTGGCATTTCCACGGAAAGTGTCATTTTCTCAACAAAAAAAGTTCCAAAACAAATCTTAAGGCACACATTTCAAACTTTTTTCATAAATTCTAAATACATATAGCAACGCATATTTTATCATGGTCAATATTTTTATGAATGCGCGCAGTTTACACAAAATATAAGAAATTAGTATGTCCATAAGCTTCCTTGAATGAATAATATTTTAGGAATGGAAGATCAAGGAGGGTTTTTTCTTCTATTTAAATTCTCAGGATGCTTTTCACTAGTGTGTAAATCACTAGCTTTTAGATTAAAAATATATAACGAGTGTTTGCAAAGAAATAGTGGGGACATTATTTGAAAAATTCGAAACTTTATTACTAAATTTTAAGTCATCATACTTTATGTTTACCTAAAAAGTCTATCCTTTTAGAAAGCAGTTGACTTTCAAACCGTAAAGGACAAATTTTCAACGTAAAAAATAATATTCAAGCAAATATTTCCATTTTCTATTAGAAACTTAAGTTTGGACCACACAGTTGCATTTACAACCAAATAGTTGAAATATCCATGAAAATAAGCAAATTTTCAATTAAATAGTAGTATTTTAAAATAAATAATTGAATTTTCCACCTGCAAAGATATATTTTCAAGCAAATGGTCGAATTTTTAAACAAAAAATATGAAACTTCAACGAAAAACCATTTCATTTTCAACTAACTAGTTCAATTCTGAATCTGCAAAGATGAACTGTCACTCAAGTGGTTCAATTCTCAGCAAAAAAGTTCACTTTCGTTGAAATACTTTAACTTCATACCAAAATAGATGAATTGTCAGGCCAAAGAAGACGAAATTTGTAAAACATATTTGGCGTTTTAAGCAAATTTCTACCCAATATTTACATTTTCAAAGTAATAGTTGCATTTGAACCTAATAAAATGAATTTTGAACTCAAAAGATTAATTTTCTGCAGAAAAATGCATTTTCCGATTTTTAACCTATTATAGTAAGTTAAAAGTATAAAGTATAAAGAGAAGTATAAAGAGTATAAAAAAGTATAATAGTTGAAAGTATTTTTTTTTATTTTATTTTTTTTCATTTACAACTGGATGATCGGAGTAAGAATTTTTGTATGATGAAAAATACAATTGACTTACTTCATTTCATGCTTCATTTCAATGCTCAAAGAAACGGTGTTAGAATGGTAGAAAGCGAGTTACGCGATTTCGTGCGCTGTGTGCATTAGCCACATGACGTTCGACGATTCGCCGTTACTTTCCTACTTATTGGTCAACTAAACCATTCTTTAGCATGTATACTTCTTTAAAGAACCCAATTATATGCTTTTTAAATTTTCGAGAATATCTCAGAGAGGTCCACTTAAAGCACTCAATATTTCCAACAGTTAACTTGAAAAAAAGACGTTATAAGAAGCCATAGAAACAGGAGAGCTTGCATGAAAAAATGCATGGACGTGAAGGAAGCTAGAGAAGTATGTCAGGACACGAAAGTGTGGCTACAAATAATTTATAAAAAGAATGTGAGTAGAGTGAACGACGCCTGAAACAAAGACCTTGGATACTAATGGGCCCAAGTGGGGAACCACACATAACAACTTTGTGAGGCTCTTCGCGTGGAGTGATCGCTAGAGAGATTGATCAGCAACCTGGGTCGGAGCAGTGTTGCGGAACGAACGTGTCATTTACCGTAATAACACGAGAATTCTAGATCAATCTAAAATATCTATACCTTATACCTATATACAGTCGAACTTGGATTTAACGTCGGTTTTTGGGCTGTCCTTGGACCTGACCTATCCAAACTAACCCGGATTTAGCGGAACTCCGAACTTAAACAGTTCATGTTTTGTCACGCCTTCGTGAACCCCGCACACTCTGCGCAGCTCCTGACAAGCCTACCCGTGGTGCGGCGTAAATTCTCGGAAGCGGTAAACACATCGCGCATAGCTCCTGACAAGCCTACCCGCGGCACGGTGTCAATTCTCGGAATCGGTAAATCCGGGAACGTTGAATCCGAGATCGACTGTACCTATATCTACCCCATACCCCTATACCCATCCACACACTGCTACTTTCCAACGGAGCAATTCACGCCTACCCCGAAAGAGAAATGGCTTAATGATATTATGTTGAGGTAAGTTTTAGGCTCCGGAAGCTACGATCATGGTTCCTTATATGACATTATTATCATTATATTATACTATTATATTATATATTATATTACATTATATTATTATTATTTAAGGCGTAGGGATGTGGCGACCTCATTGCCCAAGAGCTACGACTCTTGCAGTCAGCCACGTTGCATTGGGCTAACTCCCCAACGCAACGAACTATGCGATTACGTCAACAGTATCACGCAGTGCCACCCACAATAGGCCTCTCTCGGATGGAGGTCATGGTTCAGTTGGGAGTGGCAATAGGACCACATTACCACTAAAAACAATAACTTTCAGTCTAAAAAACTTTCGTCATATTAGTCCAGGCATCTGGTAATTTTTCACAGCGTTCGTTTGCTATAGCGTTTCACTGAGTAGTCCTGATGGGAACTTCAAATTTTCCAAACATGACTACGACGCGTCCCGAAAATATTTTTGAACAATTTTTCAAAAGTCGTGTTTTCGTAGACTGCTTTCGTAAACTTTAGAAAATTCTGAAAAAGTTAAAAAAAAAGAAGAAAATTCTTTCAATAATAGACGCAGAGTTGTAAGTCTCCAAAGAACCCCGATTTTTTCAAAAAGGAGACTGAAGAACCCAATTCTGAAGTCAATATCTGTACTTTAGAACCTGCCAATGTTACGAAAACATATTCTGGACTTTAATTAAAGTGTACACAATTTCGAGTAATTCTAAAAAAAGCAATGTTTGAACCTCAACGTGTCATAAGTTATGGCCTCCCAGACTTAACCACTTTTGACGCTTTCTTTAGAGCCAATTACTCGTGTTCAGTTTTTTCAAAATACTTCGCTTGTGGGTAAATCTATGATAATGATGACAGACAAAATTCTCATGATGGAAATTATGTGTCAATGTAAAAAAAACCTTCCAGCCTTCATCGGTCAAGAATTATGACTCTTAAAAAAAAAAAACATTTTTTTCTTTTTTTAATCAGAATTTTTTTTTTTATATCTTGTTTGGTGAATATCGTACGAAAACCGGTAACGGCATTAATAAAATAAGTAACAAATGGTTTCACATGAAAATAAGTTTTTTCGTACAAGATGCCTGCACTATATTCAGATTTTTACATATGATGGAATTTTTTTAAACGTCGTTTATTTTTAGCATCTTCTGCATTTTCCTGCTGTATGTATATGCATATATTAATAAATACTATATTCGTACAAATTTCTGCAAACAAAAATTTTTAGTTATGACTGAGTAGTTGAAAGTTTTTTAAATAAAATAAGTGATTGAAAAGTCGTACTGAAAAGATTATAAACTAAACCGACGTTTTACTTTTGGCCGATATTTTTGAAAATTTCAGAAAAAATTGTTTTTCAACCTATAACCTCGATCCCTTGCATTACTATACAGATCCGGGACTTGCTTTTGATGCCATTCTCAAAGTAATCGGAATTGAACTTGAACTATTAACAGATTCTGAAATGATTCTTCTTATTGAGAGGGCTATTCGTGGCGGTGTAGCGCAGTGCTCAAATTGATATGCCAAAGCGAATAACCGATTTATGGGATCAGATTTAAATCCAAGCGAACCTGAATCTTACATCTTATATTTTGATATTAACAATCAGTATGGTGCAGCAATGAGCGAATGTTTACCTTTTGGTGGTTTCGAATGGGTACTTTATCAAGATATCAACGTACAAAGTTTGCACTTTGTACCCCCTAATTCCTCGTGTAAGATACCAAAGCTGATAACGAGCTTACTGGCAAAGAAAAATTACGTAGTCCACTATAGAAATTTGAAAAAGTATTTGAGTTTGGGGCTAAAGGTAAATAAAATTCACCGAATTCCAAAGTTTGAGGAAAAACCTTGGCTAAAAGAGTACATTGACTTAAATACAGAAAAACGAGAAATGTCTAGCAATGATTTCGAAAAAAATTTCTTCAGGCTGATGAACAATTCTGTCTTTGGTAAAACAATGGAGAATGTTAGAAAATATAGAGATGTCAGGTTGATAACAAAATGAGATGGAAGGTATTGTGCAAAAGCTCTGATTGCCAAGCCAAATTTTCACAGCTGCACCATATTCGAAGAAGATATGGTTATTACTGAATCAAAAAGACAAGACAATCAAGGTAAAATCAATAGACCAATTTGTTTAGGATTTGCTGTTCTCGATCTCTCAAAAATAATTACCTACGACTTTCATTACAACTACGTTTTACCAAATTTTGGAAATCACGCAAAATTGCTTTATTCTGACACTGATAGCCTCATCTACTATTTCACCGTTCCAAACATTTATGATTTCATTAAGCGGGATATTCACAAATTTGATCCCAGAGTCACCGTTTAAGACACCTCACCCAGGTGCCATTCAGCTTTCGGCACGGTTGCTACGCCTCCGCTTAGAGATTATTCCTTCGGGACCATCCCTGGACAATTGTCCGCGACTGCTTATTCATCATCGTAACCATATTCAGCAGAAACCCTTGGTTCAGGGACCCTCTATCCGCAACCCGAGGACGCGTTCGGTGGCTTTTTCATAGGCCCTCCAGTTCTATTCCAAATGAATTAAAACCGAATCCCGAGCTTAGAGTTTATTCCTTCGAGACCATCCGTCGACAATTGTCCGTGACTGCTTATTAATAATTGTAACCATATTCAGCAGAAATGCCGATCATCGTAGAGTTCGGGGTGCTCAAAGTAATTCAGATGGAAACACGACGGTGAACCGGCAAAACGCACACATTGAGTGGAAGAATCAACTCAAGAATGACGTACCAGACTGCTACGATGCCAGCCTTATCCCTGTTCACCGAGGCTATAGGCGCGTATGCACACTGTGATGTGCCAGAAACAACCAGAGCTTCAGCACGATTCAATTCAATCATTGCGAAATCAATGTGCCCACCTCTGAAAAAATAGAAATGTACGCGGAGCGCTTTCCCAACCGCTGCTTGGTCAAGCTGCAGCCGAAGATGAGGAAGCGACATTAAGACCAACCGCTGCAAAAAGTTACATTCTGAGAGATGATCACGATTTCAGGACAAGAAGGAAGCTTAACATGCAAGTTCCTCCTAATCCCCAAGATCTGGCAAAAAGGGATGCCTCCCTTTGTGAAGAAATCTCGCAAGAGTCCAACGTCTGGACCATCAAATGCTCAGACAGTTCGCGGAAAGGGTTCGAAAGTTCGCCCATGAACTGAAGATCGCGAATCGCACACTGAACAAGTCAAAGCTGCTGACAGTCAAGCAGCATATTGTTGAAAAAATACAACTGTTATCTGACGCAAGGAGGAGAATACAGAAGAGGGAGAGATGGATCAGGGAGAATCAAAAGTTTCTCGCTGACCCATATATATATATATATATATATATATATCCCAGGGTCCCTGTACTAAGGGTTTCTGCTGAATATGGTTACAATAATTAATAAGCAGTCGCGGACAATTATCAAGAGGTTGTCTTGAAGAAATAACCCCTAGGCGTAGGCGTGACAACCGTGCCGGAAGCTGAATGGCACCTGGTTGAGGTGTCTCGAACGATGACTCTGGGATACTGGGCGACCGTTCAGAGTATGCAGCCTTATCCTTGCATGCGGGGCTCTACAAGGATGGACGTACCCTTTTCTCTATCTGGTCGTGGGATCAACAATGATAACACCAAACATAGTCGTAGTAAGTACGGTTCAAAAAAGTCGAACGCACAGGGCTCCCGACAATATGTCGGACAACAATGCCGAATAGCCTAGAGTTGGGGTGGTGCGCGAAACACCCAGAGCTCTTGCATTTTTCACATAAACGTCTGCTAAACCGTGCCGAGGACCTCCGAAAAAGGGGTCATATGAGCCCAGCGCCTACTCAATCGCAGCCAGAACAAGCCGCTAACAGAGCAAGAGAGGCGACACTGAGACCAACCAAGAGCAGGCATCCAATCGAGGAAGAGCGATGCTTTAGGACCCAGAGAAATATAAACATTTATGCTTCTCTCTAGCCAGTACGCTTCTCGCATTCAGTGTGTGATTGACTACATAACATCTCGTAGGACTTTCGCTGGCAAGGTTCGACAAAAAAACGTATTAGGAGGCATGAAGAACTATTCAACTCCGGGAGCAGATGGTATCAAGACCTACTAGTGGAAGAAGTTTCCATCAACCCACCAGCATCTGGCTCGAATTTTCACCTCATATCTAAAGTCGGAAGAGCCGATTCCGGAGTGGTTGGTTGAAGTGCGCACAGTGCTCCTGCCGAAGACGGGCAACTTAGCCCACCCTAAAAATTACAGGCCAATAACTTATCTGAACACACTGTATAAGATCTTTACAGCTATCCTAAATGATAGGATTGTTCGGACAATTGGACCTGTGTGGCGAGGCAGATTGATCACCATGGAAGAAACTTATTCGGCAATCGAGATTCAAGAAGCATTTCTCCGAATATTGAGAACTACTGCAACAAAAAAAATTGCGCATGCAATTGTATCTCTTCTAAATGATACCAGTGATGATTTAGATGATGCTGTTAAAACGGCAGGTAATGAAGTAGAGTGTTACTCTCCAGTAGAAGCTTTAGCTTTAATGGAAGATGCCATGTTATCCAAGTATCAATACAATGTCATTCAATTCCAGGCCAAAACGCGAAATGCAGATATCTATCCTTCGTATTATCAAGTTGCAGATGCAAAAAAAGAATGTTATCCGTCGCAGGTCCATGTAACAGACAGAGAAGCTCGCATCATTCTTCAGTTTCTATTCGATCATTCAATAACACGACTTTTCAAAGATCGTAATTTAAAACTTCGTAATATAGACAAAAGGGTGAAAATTTGTAATTTAGAATTACTTATAAAATATGGCTGCGATAGAGCTTCAGATCAGGGAACGCATGATCAGCTGTTTTCGGACGATGATTCATCGGATGCGACTGTCTTTACAATATCAATGGTACCATTATGCCTGAAAGTAAGTGAAAGTTCGACAGCCATCCTCATCCTGTGTCTCCCAGACGATGCATACCAATAGCATTTATATTCGCCAAAGAAACAAAGCAAATGACAAGAACAGAGATTCAAGAAATCAAACGCCAAGTCAAGTTATTGAAGCCAACGAAGATCACTACATCTAATGTCGTCTTCATAGTGAGGACTGATATGAAGTTGACTATGGTAGATACAAATTCAACGGCAAGCTGCTATATTTGTGGAGCTAAGTCAAGCGAAATGAACAAATTTGATCGTGTAAAGCTAAAAGAAGAGATTATCAGCAACTTAGAATACGGTATTTCTCCTTTACATGCTAAGATTCGATCTTTTGAATTCATAATACACATAGGTTGTCGTTTAGATTTCAAGAAACGGTGTGCAGTGACAGATGAGGAAAAACAACAAAAAGACAGACTCGTAGTTTTGTTTTGACCGCGTGTGTAAGCTGTCGTGTCCGCAGATTTTAGAAAAATGGAGAAAGAGCAATATTGGTCAGTGATTCGATTCTTGTTTTTGGAAGGGAAATCGCGCAGCGAAATCAAAGAGCGCTCGGATGCTGTCTACAGTGACTCTTTTCCTTCGATGGCGACCGTCAGAAATTGGTTCAACGAGTTTCAACGTGGTCGCACGTCGGTTTTTAATGAGCCAGGCCCCGGTGCCCCGAAAACGGCTACCACGGAGGATAAAGTAACAAAAATCCACGATCTCGTATTGGCAGACCGCCGATTGAAGATGCGCGAGATAGCTGAGACATTAAGCATGTCAAAAGACCGCGTGGGTCATATCCTGCATGCAATTTTGGGCATGAGAAAGTTGTCGGCGCGATGCGTGCCGCGTTTGCTGACTCCGGACAACAAGCGCGACCATAACACCATTTCAGAGCAATGTTTGACGCTGTTTCAGCGTAATCCGAAGGAGTTTCTGCGTCGTTTCGTGACTCCAAGGGAATCTGCTCCGAAGAATGAAAAGACGGTCCCATCGGCTGGAAAGGAGATGGCCACCATTTTCTGGGATTCCCATGGTGTGATCTACATCGACTACCTGGAGAAGGAAACACGATCACCGGGCTCAACTATGCCGTATTATTGGGCCGATTCGACGCCGAATTGTAGAAAAACGGCCCCATTTGGCGAAGAAAAAAGTGCTCTTCCACCATGACACCGCAACGGCTCACACCTCCGTCGTCGCCACGACCAAATTGGTCCAATTAGACTACGAACTCCTGCCCCATCCTCCGTATTCTCCAGATTTGACCCCGTGCGACTTCTTTTTGTTTCCCAAATTAAAAAAGTAGGCTAAGTACTTATCGGACCGCCCTTGTATATATAATTGAAAACTAAAGGTTAACAACCACCGGTAAATCCCATTCAAGGCCACGTCTCACAACCGTGAGATGGGTGGTCACAGGACACGACGAAATCACAACGACAGATGGGAATAATTCTTTATCGCTTTTTATGTTGGAAACTAATTAATTAATTATTAGCTGATTATTGTTTTTACAATATCAAATTACATAAAGATTGAATTATAATTTTTCTGTATTGAGAAACGTGCATGAATTATTTATTTGAAGGTTATGTAGTTGAATGTTGGCTATAATTCGTATAATAACAGTTTATTTATGTTTAACATATCTCTGTTGCAGCTATATAATTTGTGTGAATTTTCGTGCAATTTTGGAATTAGTATCTCAATTTAATTCTCACGATTATATGTAAATATGTTTTAATTTAATCTGAAATTAGTTTAAGACGGTAATTATAATTATAATTATCATGAAAATATAAAGTCAAATTTATTTGGATGTTTCAATGCAAATATTTGTTCATTAATTTTTACGTTATAAACTGATTGATTTGTTCACAATATTGAATCACATAATTATTCAATTTTTTTTTTCTTCTGTGTGGTAACATGAATTGATTACTGACATTAATATTATATCATTTAACATTGGCTATGATCTGCACAATCAAAGTGTATTTATGTTTCATACTTCTGTTACAATTGAGTATTCTAGCATGACGTCATGGTTATTATAGGATGGGTGGGAATGTGAGGACAGTTAGCATAGTTGGTACATATTTAGAATAAAATTAGATATACAAAATTTCAGGTTGGAGTATCGGATCGATTTGATCAGAATCGGGCACTATAACTTGAAATTTTGGATAGTTCATTTTATTTCATGAAAATGAAACGTCTTCAACCGATAAAAGGATAAAACCTAATCGCAAAAATGCATTCCACACTTCAAAAATATTAATACTGATACATTTATAACTTACTTTTACGTTTAGAATACTTTTTACAAAAAGTCATATGCATTTCCATGTAAGGATGGACTAACTATGCTAACCTTCATGACAATTGCACCTATCCTATTATGATTGTGACGTCTAGCTCAAATACTCAATCATATAATTATTTTAAATGTTTGTGACCAATGCACTTGAAATCTTAAAATGATATCTCGCCATTTACTATTAGCAGTAGTAATAGTGAATTATACTTTACATGGATTCACTGAATGCATTGTTTGGGAATATTATTTCAGCAAGAATTTGATTGGTCAAGAAATTTATACGAATAAATAGTCATTCGAAAATTGAGTAAATGAGAAAAATGAATACAAAAGTAAAAGCGCTTACGCGCGCACATAATAGTCTAGTATGTACTTTAAATCTGATACATAAAGATTTTATTTCGCTTTATTCGATACGTTCGCAAATAGGCCACGCCCCTTCCCTTTTTCAGCTTCCCCTTCCTCCTCCCAGGTCCATATGTTTAGACATGACCGTGTGATAAACGTAGATAAACGTACGGACTATCGGGATGCTTAGACTCGGCCGAGAAAAAAATATTTATATGGGTAAAATGTCTAATTTTTCTTTTCTTCTTTAATAATTAAGTCCACTGAATGAATTTTGAAAATTAGGTTTCATGTTGTTCTAGAGCATTTATTGTCAATAATTAGAAAAAGAGCATCAAAGTCGGTTAAGAATTGTCAGATGTAGTGGATTATGAACAGTAAATTTCCGATCCACATCACTGTGCAGTCTGCCCTTTAAATTTGCTTGACAGGGCACTATTTAGACCCCAGAAGTTCTTACTCTTCAGTTTAAATATTCTTAAGAATATCTCCATCAAAACTCGGTTAATATACAATTTATTAACTAAAAATCATATGTAATTATAATAAAAAAAGAAATTAAAGTCATTTCCGAAGTAGAAGTTTGAAATAAAGCAAGCTTCCTCGCACTTGACAAGATACGTAGGATGAATATAAAATATAAACCCCTCATCGAGGCACAAAAAAACTATATTACAAAAATACTTAAGCTTATTTACTCAATTTCAGAGAAAACTGCTGTTTAAAAGAGATTTATCAAGTCCCAGACGATTGGAGAAACGCGATTATCGTACCCATATACAAAAGGAAGGGAGATAAAAACAACTGCAATAACAATATAGAACAGAGTGATAGAACTGTTATGTCACTAGAATGTCACACGTGTTCCAAGAAAGGAACATAAAGGTCACGCTCTTCTGTAACGCTGTTACTGTAAGGATATGTAACAGTTCTGTAATTCTGTAATGTAACTAATATAGAACAGAGTGATAGAACTGTTATGTCTCTAGAATTTCACACGTGTTCCAAGAACGGATCATAAAGGTCACATTGTTCTGTAACGTTGTTACTGTAAGAATATGTAACAGTTCTGGAATTATATAATGTAACCAATATAGAACAGAGATATAGAACTGTTATGTCACTAGCATGTCATACGTGTTCCAGGAACGGAACATAAAGGTCACACTGTTCTGTAAGGATCTTAGATCAGAGTTGTGCCGACGGTCGGGTCAAACGAGAAGAAAATATTTCATTTTATAATTTTTTTTGAAGGGTATAGCCGGGTAAGCATGCAAAAAATGGCTCTAAAGGGAATGAAATGTCGAGTCAGATATTTGAAAGAATACAATCAAAACAAATTTTTCCCTCAATTTGAAACCGTTAGCCGCCATATTGAATGCGATAGGGGAGGGGGGTAGCGTCCATTTTATTTTTTATTTTTGTCTCTGTTTCTATTGTTAGAAAAAATCTGAAAAAATTAACAGGACTTCTGTCAATCATTCTCAACGTCCATGATTATCCAAAAATATTTTGGCGGGAAATTCAAACTCAAACAAATTTTAAAATTTTTTTATGAATTTGATTGTGTGATAAAACTCAAGTACCATCTCAGTTTTCTTATCACAGAATTGTAACCCACAATAGTAACCCACAGATTACGTCCTGTCAGTTTCAGTTTTTTTCATTAGTATAGTAAGTCATAACACGAGTTGAAGTTAAGAAACAAAATGTGAGAAATTCTCGGCGATCACTGCTTTCGCGGCCGACAGCTGCAATCGCCGACTGAAAATTGAAGTTTGAGACTTGGACATCTTGAGACGTATCTCAGGAACCCGTGGAGATTTTTCAAGTCACTCTGTTCTATATTAGTTACATTACAGAATTCCAGAACTGTTACGTATCCTTACAGTAACTGCGTTACAGAACAATTTGACCTTTATGTTTCTTTCTTCGAACACGTGTGAAATTCTAGAGGCATAACAGTTCTATCACTCTGTTCTATATTAGTTACATTACAGAATTCCAGAACTGTTACGTACCCTTACAGTAACTGCGTTACAGAACAATGTGAGTTTTATGTTCCGTTCCTGGAACACGTGTGACATTCTAGTGACATAATGGTTCTATCACTCTGTTCTATATTAGTTACATTACAGAATTTCAGAACTTTTAAATATTCTTACAGTAATAGCGTGGGAGAACTGTGTGACCTTCATGTTCCTTCCTTGGAACACGTGTGACATTTTAGTGACATAACAGTTCTATCCCTTTGTTCTATATTGGTCACATTACATAATTCCAGAACTGTTACGTATTCTTACAGTAACAGCGTGGGAGAACTGTGTCACCTTCATGTTCCTTCCTTGGAACACGTGTGACATTCTAGTGGCATAACAGTTTTATCACTCTGTTCTATATTAGTTACATTACAGAATTTCAGAACTTTTAAATATTCTTACAGTAACAGCGTGGGAGAACTGTGTGAACTCTATGTTTCTTTCATGGAAAAAATGTGACATTTTAGTGTCATAACAGTTCTGTCACTCTGTTCTATATGAGTTAGATTACAGAATTCCAGAACTGTTACGTATCCTTACAGTAACTGCGTTACAGAACAGTGTGAGCATTATTTTCCGTTCTTGGAACACGTGTGACATTCTAGAGACATGACAGTTTTATCACTCTGTTCTATACTAGTTACATTACAGAATTCTAGAACTGTTACATATCCTTACAGTAACAGCGGTACAGAACAGTTTAGCCTTCAAGTTCCTTTCTTGGAAGGCGTGTGCCATTCTAGTGACATAACAGTTCTATCACTCTGTTCTATATTGGTTACATTACAGAATTCCAGAACTGTTACGTATCCACCCTCCCTATACACTTCACTCAATTTTTCTTTCTCATCATCCCATATCCACACATTCCCATTTATCCACATCCTGTATTTCCCTATCCATACCGTGTTCCCTGTCAGTCTTTCACTCCATGCTCTCTGTTTCATCATCCACTTTCTTCTTCTTCAATTCCACGTCATAACCTCCTCTATCCTTTCTTCCCTTCCCTTTGAAGCTTTCTTTTTACTCAAGATATCAACTTTTTCCTCCTTACTTCTCACTTTCACTATATACATGCGCGATTTACCTTCATTCTTCCTTCTCACTCTATTTACCTCTTCCACGTGCACTTTTGCCCCAATTTCCCCCATGATCACTATATTTCTACTTTGTTTCGTCTTCTCTTCTACTTCCATCTTCCTCTCTAACTCTCTCATTCTTTTCCTCATTCTCACATTTTCTAGAGAAACGTTCTCATTCACTTCTTTTATTCTTTCTCCTTCTCATACCCTTTCACCCCCTTTCTTTATAACCTCAGACTTACATTCTGGCTTTCTCACTCTCTCTTCCAACTTCTCCATATCGCATTTTCTCTCTTTCTCACTCATCCTTTGCTTTTTATCCATATCCTCCATCTGCTCACAAACCTAATCTTTTTCTTGCCGCCACACTAGCTCCCATTCTTCCCATTTCTATCTAAATTTCCTTATTTCCTCCCAAACCTCATCCCCTCGCTTTTGCATACCATTCCGAGTTCGGTTCGTTTCTTCTCGAAACCCTTTAATGAGATTTTCCAAACTCTCTAGATTGGCTTTTCCTCTTACCTTATTCCTCTCCGGTAGAGACTTTTTCTTAACCTTTATCCGCAACTTCTCTTCTCCCTGCTTATCCCCCTCTTCTTCCCTTGATCTTTTACTGTCTTTCACCTTGTCCCCCTCATAGCTTTTATCCGTAAATTCTCCCCCCTGTCTCCGTTTCTCAAAAAGCTGTCTCGATCCTAAGCTACCAGATCTGGATCTATTAAGCAGATCTCGATTTGATGGCCTACCTCGGTTTCCGCTTGCGGTATTCCAAGATATGTATATGTTTCTCCATTACCAAGATGTTGAATGGTATTTCCGCCTATGACTTGAACATCCTGATCATCACGCGATGGTGTAGTTTCTAGTCTTCCTTGGTGTAGGTGGACGCAGGCACACTTGTCCAGTCCGAGTATTGCCAATCGCTTCAGAGTACCTATTCACCGCCTCCACAAGGATGTTAAGATCCTCTTTCAAGGAAGCAAAAAGTTTAAGGTCGTCCATGTATAAAAGGTGGTTGACCTTATATTCTCTTCTATTCGGCGGACCACACAGGTATCCAGAGCTTTTGCCTCGGAGCACAATAGATAGAGGCAAGAGGAAGATGCAGAAAAGTATCGGACTAAGAGAGAGGTCTATTAAGCTAGCACCTTCACAATCGAACTTTAGAGTTTTTCATTGCTCAGAATTTTGGGCTTTTTTAGGGCTTTTTTGGGCCCCAATTAAAATTTTTGGGCTCCTTTACTTTTTCGAAAAAATCAATTTTCTTGTGCAGGTGCTAGCTCACATTAAGCTAGCACCTCCACTTCCTAAAACACACAAAATAATAAAAATTCAATTCCACCAGAATTTTGGTCTTTTTTTGGGCTCGAAGAATACATGAAAAAAAATTACCCAAAACAACCCTTAAGCTCCAAAATCAACCCCCTTAACACAATTTGAATTTTTCGTAAATTTGATCCGGGCATATTTTTGGGCTTTTTTTGGGCTCCTCGAAAATACCCACTCCAATTTTTGGGCTCCAACCCTTGACATTAAAAATCAACCCCTTAGCCCAACGCACATATGACATCAAAAAATGATCTTTTTGAGCATTTACAGTGTAGATAGTGTCTGATTTTTGGGCTCCTCGAAAATACCTATCCCGATTTTTGGGCTCCAACCCTTAACATTAAAAATCAACCCCTTGGTACCTCGCAGATATAACATTGTCAAAAAATGATCTTTTTGAGTATTTTACAATGTGGATAGTGTCTCTGATTTATGGGCTTAATATGTCACCTTTGTTCCTCTGGCTAGGGATCGTTTCTCCTGCAACCGGGAAGCTAACAATTCCGACTGTTCCTTCGATTCTAGGTGTTAAAAACACATCTTTCTTGAGGAAGTTGGTTTAAGAAATGAAACGTAAGATACCTGGATTTTTTTCGAAAGTTGTCCAAGCGCTTTAAATACATCTTCCTCCGGGAATTTAGTTCAAGAAATAATATTTAAAACCCCTTTATGTCTTTTTTCAAGATCTCGTGGATCTAAAAATTAATCTTGGTAGTCCAGGTGTCAAAAATACCTCTTCCTCGAGGAAGTTCCAGTCCAAATAGAAATCTAATACACTTTACTGGATGTTTGAAGTTCCCATTCCATTAGGTCATCCTGGTAGTCCATGTATTAAAAATACATCTTCCCAGAGGAATTTGGTTAAGACTAACAATTTAACATACCCGGATGATTTTTAAAAGGTTTCGTCGTACTAAAAATAATACCTGGTTGTCCAGGTATTGAAAATACATCTTCCCCTAGGAAGTTTGGTTAAGACTAACAATTTGTCATACTCGGATGATATTTAAAAGGTGTCGTCGTACTAAAAATGATTCATGGTTGTCTATGTATTAAAAACACATACGTAAAACATCAACCAATTGCGAATCTCGGTTTCCTACCCCCCACCCCTTCCAATAAAAGAAGTTTCGGTGAGACTGATGTTGCAAAAAGATTATACCTGACACCCATATACCTATCTACCCTATACCTATATACCCATCCACAAATTACTACTATCCAACCGAGCAGTTCACGCCTACCTCGAAAGGGAAAAGACTTAATGATATAATAATAGTTTATAGTGATTTGAATTCAAAATTGTTATTCTTTCTGCATTCAAGGGAATTCTCTATTGGTTTTAATGTTTTGAAGGAAGTTTCAAAGCTTTTTTCCCCTATTATAAAAATCATGGCATTTTTAGGACTTTTTGACAGGTTCCATGGATTAATTTAATGGTTTTCACTGAATTTTATATAAATCATTGTTTTATTCATGTAATTAATACTTATAGAAATATGATATACAATAATGTAGGACTCGAAATGAAAAAAGATGGATCAATTCCACATCTTATTAACTTTAAGAAAATCATTGACTGTTAACTGGTCGGCGCTGCCCCTCCTTACCCTAATCTCTTCACCAGTTAAATGCGTATGATTAATAAAATATAAATGTAAGGACTTTACCATATTGATAAGGTGATGCTTTTGATTTAAAAGTTTAAGTTTGAAATTTGGAGTTTTCATTCTAAAAATGAGATAGTTTTGAAGGTTATGCCATTTGAGTTCTTCAGTACACTTACACATAATCTGTAATAAACTACAACTTTAATTACACCGGCGCACAAAAAAAAAGTGGTCTGCCCGGCAGACTACACCGAGATATCTATATGTTTTTAGGGTCGCTGAATCCGAATCCGGGGTCAAAAATACCCAAGTTAGATCGTATTTGTCCAAAAAACGCAAAAATAGACGTAAAATCGACGAAACCAGCTATTTTTCTTGTATATTTTTACAAAAAAACAAAGTATTTTCATGCCCGGTAAACTTAACCAGCATATCTATATGTTTTTGGAGTCGTTGAATCCGAATCCGGGGTCCAAATATCCAATTTAGCTCGTATTTTTCCAAAAAATGCAAAAATAGACGTAAAATCGACGAAATCAGCGATTTTTCTTGTATATTTTTACAAAAAACAAACTATTTTAATGCCCGGTGGACTTAACAAGCATATCGATATGTTTTTGGGGTTGCTGACCTTCTGGAGAAAATGATGATGGAACGTTAGTCTATTGTAAAAACATTGTCGGGTTAATGGAAAAAATGAAACCTGGAATATATAAACCGGAAAATTGGCGGCTATTCATTGACTCTTCTCAGCGCAGTCTGAAAGCAGTGTTATTGCATAATACTAATATTTATGCTCCAATTCCAATCGCACATTCTACGGAACTGAAAGAGCATTACAGTAACCTAAAATTTGTTCTGGAAAAAGTCCCATAGCTGAAACTGAAATATAGTCAGTCTGACACTCTAGATTTTCAGGCTGACTAACCATTTTTCTCCGTGTGTTTAAAAAATGTTTACCTCTCTGTGATTCTTATTCCTTTTCTTACAATTCACGGTAAAAAAATTCATTAGGTTAATTAATGCATTTCTAATAAATTATTACTTTCAAAAGTGAAAATAGGGATTGTTGTTTAACATTTTTTTTAAATCTCAAATACTTCTTGATTTAGTAATTATTTACTTTGATTACTTTTCCGATTTTTTTAGTAGATGGTTTAAAATCTTTTGGAAAATTTTCTTTTTGGGCCAAAAGTAAAATATCAGTTGAGGGAGACCAACAAATTTTTGTATTTTCCTAAAAAAAAGTAGCAATTATTGATAATTTTTAACCTGAAAAAGTGGTAGAGTATGGACAAACTGACCCATCCGCTTTTCCAGGTCTCTTGTCCATTAAAATAAAGAAAATCTGCCCGCTGCGCGGACACATTCTCATCGCGGATTTCGCTCGCAAGTTTGAGCGCGCCTAGGGCACGCGACTGTTGGATCTCGCGCTTCGCGATCGATAATATATTATATCCCGCTTCGCGCTCGATGATGTGTTTACCTCGCGCTACGCGCTCGGTCATTGTATTTCCCCCACATTTGCGCCCAAACCTTTTAAAATTAAAGGTGAAATCATCGACAAATGTAATTTGGTGGTTGCGACTTCTCTTTTGTTAAAGCTCCTTTGGCTTTAAAGAACACATCCTCATCACGTATCTCGTGCTTCACACTCGATTTCCTCCAAAATCTGAACTTTTCTGCATTATGTTCAACACTATTATATCAAATGTATATCATATTTATTTCTATATCTCAAGGTAGTACTGCTTATTCAGATTTTGCAAAATAATGTACCAATGTTACTTTTCATGATTACTTCAATAGTTGCTCCTTATTTGGCACTAATTTTTATCCTCAGCTACCCTGAAAAATCTATCATTTCAATAATTTTATATTATCACACGTCAATATTTTTCTATCCCTGAATTAATATAAATCTCCATCTATCTTTTTCAATCTCCTCTTCCGTATCTCATTGCATCATACATCTATCAACGTATATCTTTTTCTATTTATTTTTCAATCAGAATTCACATCTATTTCTTTCAATACCCTCTTCTCTATCTCATCCTATCCTTTATCCATCCACGTCAATATTTTGCTATCCCTGAATTAATATAAATTTCCATCTATCTGTTTCAACCTCCTCTTCCGTATCTCATTGTACCATACGTCCATCAACGTATATCTTTTTTTATTTATTTTTCAATCTGAATTCACATCTGTCTCTTTCAATATCCTCTTCTCTATCTCATCCTATCCTTTATCTATCCACGTCAATATTTTTCTATCCCTGAACTAATATAAATTTTCATCTATCTTTTTCAATCTCCTCTTCCGTATCTCATTGTATCATATATCTATCAAGGTAAATCTTTTTCTATCTATTTTTCAATCTGAATTCACATCTATCTCTTTAAATACCCTCTTCTCTATCTCATCCTATCTTTATGTATCCACGTTAATATTTTTCTATCCCTGAAGTATAATAAATCTCCATCTATCTTTTTCAATGTTCTCTTCCGTATCTTATTTTATCATGCATCTAACAACTTCAATCTTTTTCTATCTATTTTTCAATCTGAATTCACATATATCTCTTTCAATATCCTCTTTTCTATCTCAGCCTATCCTTTGTCTATCCACTTCAATATTTTTCTACACCTGAATTACTCTTAATTTCCAGCTATCTGTTTCACACTCCTCTTCCCTATCTCAATGCATCATACATCTATCAACGTATATCTTTTTCTTTCTATTGTTCAATCTGAATTCAAATCTGTCTCTTTCAATACCTTCTTCTCTATCTCATCCTATCTTTATCTGCCCACGTCAATATTTTCCTATCCCTGAATTAATATAAATCTCCATCTATCTTTTTCAATCTCCTCTTCCGTATCTCATTGTATCATACATCTATGCGCGCGTATGCAATTCGCAATGAACAAACGTCGAATTCAAAACAGCGCGCGTTCGCGCGCGCCTCACTTTCGACTAAGGTGGGAAAAAATTTCGCTCGATCCTTTGGAACCGGGGCGCTCGTATCTTTGGAGCTCGTATCTTTGGAATTCGAGTGTAGTGTGTTTTCGTCCCTTAGAGGAACATACTTATATATTTTACACTTCTAGGTAGATATCCCCCTCCCTCCTTAAATTTCTGGAATAAAGTATTATTGTTAATATTTACATTAGACTTACACTCACGAATATTGTAATAAAAGTGGGTTTTATCCGCTTTCAACTGTTGGACTCAAGCTTTAACTTCAAAATTGAATCACCTTATTTCAGTAAATAAATACTAGAATGAAATACTTTTTTAGATACTAAGCAGTACTCCTTTCACAAATAAAAATGCGAATGGAGGGGAAAGGACTGTGTAATATTATAAGTTTTACCTTGAATGAATTTTTCGAATGGTAACCTCAACTAACGTGGAAAGTGCAAAGTTTGATATAATGCAAAGATTATTGAAATAAACAGTTTTTTCTTCCTCATATACACTTCTAGTAAAAAAAATATTACCACTTGGTATTCAAAAAATATGTAGTGCTGGTATTTATGGAGTAAAATGAGTCAATTGAATTTTGAGGTTACAGAGCTTCTACCCAACCCAGGTAGAAACAGCCTCTTTATGCCTAAACTAAATAATGGCTCTTATGAGGCCGCAGCGAGATTTTCTAGCTAGAAAACTCTAGGCTTTCCCTCTGCTGGCCCTCGACAGGTTACTGTCGTATGCTATTTGTCTTAAATTATGTATATATAACTTTTCAGCACTATATTTTCGAATCAGAAGCGATAAGAGACTTTATTCATAAAACTATATTTTAAAACCAATTTCTATCAACTAATTATTTTCTCGTGGAGACCTTGTAAAGCCCTCGACAGGTAAAACTAAATACAGCTGTGAGTGCAAAATGAAGTTGGCAGTGAGTTGAATATATACATAAACATGCAATAAACATTAATTTATAAATAGTGGACTTTTCCGAGTCTCGAGTTCTGGAGTTTAATTCACAATAATTATATTACTACATACTCTTTATACAAAGAAAATTACAAATAATGAAGATTGTATAAATTATTAAAGAATATAATATTTATTCTTTATTGACAAAGATATTCACTTTTACTTTTATAGGCTTTAAATTTATATATTTCCATGAGATATTGGCTATCCTCGATTTATTTTTCTTTAGCATAATTTTAGAAAAAATTTCATTATCAGGAACAGTGCTACAGATTTCAGGTCTTAAGATACACATGAGCATCATTAAAAAAAGTGAGGTTATATTAGGCTCTATCTGAGGCCCGAGCCGACATAAATTACGCCCGCCATCTTTGATATGTATTATACATAGTTTTCTACAATTTTCTACGTATCTTACGTCGTCTATGTTTTATACGTAGAAAATCTCGAGTGACATGTCACGACCCATCTCTGGCTACCGCGGACGAATTTTTGGACTTAAAAAACTAACAGTATGAACCTGCATATCAGTGAGACATAATCTCTGTTCATTCAACTTTATTTGAGCCGATGCTTTATTTGTTTAAGATGCAATAATTTTTTTAAATAGTAAAATAATATGAGCAAGTAGGGCGGAGTCGCTACGTAATATGTCGAAGACCTCTTGGTTAATTTTCAATTTCTTTCCTGTATTTTAAGAAAGGAAAGCATCACTACATTCTGCTCATATTTAGTATTAGTCTGTTCTTAAAACTAGTATATATACATATCAAATAATTAAAATAATTGTCATCCTTGGGTCACCCCGTACCCTTAACACATACGAGGGTTTCACCGGCCTGCCATTGTGATGTTGACATGCCCTGTGGCCACCCATATCACGGTCATGAGACGTGGCCATATGTGTGATTTACCGGTCCCTGTACCAAGGGTTTCTGCTGAATATGGTTGCAATAATTAATAAGCAGTCGCGGACAATTGTCCAGGGATGGTCTTGCCCATCCAATCTTCTTGTTCAGTTGATGCAAGCGTCTTTTGGTCTCTTGATCCATCGTCGGTTTGAGCCTTCCATTTAAATCAGCTAAAGCTCTCGCAGCACCATAAACTGATCAATTTATGGTCCAGAGATCGGACTCTTGCGAGATTTCTCCACGAAGGCAGGCATCACTGATATATATAATACAATGGATACAGCATTCGATGAAAAACGCGTATGCCTACTTGAAGGTGCCCGAGCCGTCATTTTTAATTTATGTTTTGGTTCGGGACCACTCGGGATATGTGGGAGATTCAAATGTAGTATAGAAGAGATCTTAAAAATAATAATAAAAGTCATGTAAAATGTAGTTTATTGTTAATGAGTGAATGGGCTAAGACTGGAAACTAAATAAAATTGGATGAAAAGTAATCACATCAATAAAAATAATTGAAGAGTATAGAAAAAAGGAAAGCTGATGTAATTTAAAATTGGTGGAATGCACATTTTGTAAACACGAGATTTAGAATTTATTTTTCTGTTAAACTTTGAAGTTTTTACAAGTGAACAATATAATAAATGTAATACCCTAAAAATCTGTATACATTAGAATTGTGAAACCACTTATTGGAACCTTTAAAGGCTACATATTTGTACAAAAAAATTTTTCTGCAGAAAAAAAAATGGTGTGAAATTGTAAAGATGACTAATGGATATTATAATTACAAAATTAATACAAAATAAAAATCATTAGGAAGGTCCTACAGGAGTTTTCATATTTAGCAATAATTAAAAAGAGTAAAAAAATATATAACTCGTGTGGCATGTGCGTAAGTTAAATAATTAGTAATATTAATATTATGACAGTAATATTATGCAATTCAGGAATACGAACTTTAAACGAATGTTCAATAAAAATAAATGTGGAAAAAAATATAAGGTATAAATATGTAAGTTGAAAATATATATTGTGAAAAGGACATTTATAATGGGAGAAAATCCTCTTCACTTGAATGTAAAGAAGGCATCGTTACTAAAATTAATATTTTTTTATTAAAAACGAGAGAATTTTAGTTAAAAATTTAACTATTTGGTTGAAAGTTCAACTTTTTGTTTAAATTCATCCTTTTTTAATCGAAGTTCAACTATTTGCTTAAAAATTCAACTGTTTTTAGTTAAAATTCAATACCGGATTATTCTTGAAAGACTAATCGGATTGTATTGTACTTTGGCACACAGTTTAAGGGACCAAAAAGAAAGACCGAGTTGGTTAGCCAGCTTTCCAAATTAGGAAATTCTATGGCCGGCTTACATAATACTAAAAAATTCGAACAATTCGCACAAAAAATAATGAAAATCAAAGGTTTTTTGTTAATAATCATTTTTTGATAGGATGCGTAGTTTCCGTTTTTTCATAAGAAACAACATTAAAAATTAACAAATCTAATTTTTGGAGAAATGACACAAGCTATGAAAAATATAAATAGACCAAAGTTGCTCTTCCGAAAAAAATCGAAAACTCATCCAAATTTGTCATCAATAATTTTTTGATATGACGCATAGTTTTAGTTTTAATCGTAAAAGATAACATTCAAGATAAAAAAAATTAAATTTTTTGAAAAGCGACTCAAGGTACAAAAAAAAATCAATCGACAAAACTTGTTCACCCAAAAATGATCTGCAAATTTGTGTTGAAATAAATAAATAAATATAAATCTAAAATTATATTATACCAATGCGAAAAAATGCAATGTTGAAAATGTGACAAGATTCAAATGCTGGTTTCAAATATTAGTGGTTAGATAAAAGGAGAAATTGGACGTTGAAAAATTTACATTACAAAGAAAGTTGAATTAACCTTGCGGGCGAAATTCATCCACCATTATTGTTTCAAAATTTCTTAAGATTGGTTGATTCTTGCCTAAAAGAGATTCCTTGACTTCTTCTCTGGTCATCTCGTGAACCTCGCCGTCGTACATGTTTATTTTTACCCGAGCTTGGAGGCCATATTTCACTGTATATATTCCACGTAGAAACGAATTATTTCTATCAACCGTTGACGGGATCAGTGGTGCATTTAAAGTTACTGCGCAAAAAAATTCAAAAAGTCACTGACTTATCAAACAGCCCTTGTATATTTCACACATATTGACAGTCAAGCAAATTCAAAAAATTGATTTACTGAAATGTTAAAGAAAGAGTAATATTTCTTACTTTTTGCGGAAAGAGGTTAAGGAGAGAGGCCGAGGTGGTTTGAATGTCTCTTTTCTTTTATTCTCCCTCTTTTTCATTTTTTATATAACTGTCTCAAATGAGCCAATTACAGTGTTATCTAGAAACATATTCCTCGCATTTTAACTCCTTTCGTGGAATTATGTTACACAAGTTGACTTTCTTGAATATACAGTGAAAACTAGCCTTTTTCCTGACATTGAAATGTAACGATTTTTTTATTTCTGAGCTGGAGGGGGCCCCACCCCTACCGCGATTCGGCAGTTTATTTTTATCAACGACGTTCATTGGCTGCCCCGTTCTTGTATCGATGAGCCGCCTGTCGCTACTTTTTCAGCTGAAAAGTGCGGGTGATTTGAAATCAATAATAATACAAATAAATACACTCAACATTCCTAAAACTGCTGGCCCACACAGTTTCTCAGTGCGTAGGGCGAGAGACGGTTGCGACTCTCTCCTCGGAAGGGCCGAGTGCGCTAGTAGGCAGTCGCGTATATTACGCAATACGATGCATTCCAAGTGAAAACGTTTCAGGTGGTCTCGGCTTATTGCGCAGTTGAAAAAGTCGCGGCCGTTACTCTGCATGCATGCATGAGTGTTTTTCAAGTGTCTCACAAGTGTTTTTGTTGGCGTACGACAATTTGCCAACTAAAAATCAATATTATAGAATCAAAAAACGACTTAAATATTTCGCGGGATAGTGAGTTTTGTGGCATGACGTCGATAGGTGGAAATGTTAGCCGTCAGGAAGTTTAGTACATGTTACTGCAACTACATACGACTTTTTGGAGAAAATCTCCGAAACGTGAAGGTAAGTTATAAAGGTCTGCATAGTAATCTTTATTTATAGTTCTGTTTTGTATTAAATCCTAAAATAATTGTAAACTTTATCTAAATGCAGTAATGTCCTCCATTTACTAAACTAATTGGGTAAATTTTAATGAACGAATTTTCTCCGTGTATGAATGGAGAGTATTAATCGAGATTATTGTATACCATACTCGAAATCAGCTGTTTGTGAGATAAGATTTTAATTTTCAATAAATAATGTAATAAAAGTCGGAAATGTGCCTTATTATTTCACGATTGCAGGTAAATTTTAACTGTAAAATGTGGGAAACTATTATTTACTACTCAATCAGTGTCTAAACATTTAATTTGACTTGAAAGTCGCGCCAATTTCAAAATATCTGATTCCCCTTTCGCAGCACCAATTAGAAGCGAATTGAACGGTGACACAACTCTCCTCAGAGGAACTCTATGGCTGAGCAATTAAAAAGAGGCCCGATGAGCGGGAAGCCCTTGTTGGTTTAAATTGAGTATTTTAGCATGACGTCATGACAATGCATACGACTTTCTTGAGAAAATATTCTAAACGTAAAAAGTAAGTCATAAATGTACAAATAGTAATATTTGACAAGTGTAGAATTTATTTTCTCAGTCATGTTCCATTCTTTTTTCGATTGACGACCTTTCAGTGTCACGAAATAAAATAAAATATCGAAAGTTTCAGGTTAGTGTACAGGGGTGTGCAAAAAAGAAAATAATCCAACCCGCGCCGGTCGGGTCGGTCCGGGTCGGGTTCGCGGGTTGGCACACAGATCCACAATCAACCCGACAACCAAAATTCAGCCCGCCAACCCGAATTCAACCCGACAACCCGCATTCAACCCGATTTCACCCGGATAACCCGCAACCTCTCATTTTAATACATTTTTGAACATTTTAAAAAATTTCCAAAATTTTGATCGATTTTTAACATTTTGATGAATCTGTAAAATTTTAATATTATTATTATTATTATTATTATTATATCATTAAGCCGTTTCCCTTTCGGGGTAGGCGTGAATTGCTCGGTTGAGGCACGCCCAGGTATGTATAGGTCTCTCCAGTGTTAAGATGTCTAATAACACTTATATCCACAACCTCAGGGTCCTGGGGAACGCCAACAATCTTTTCCTTCATCAGATGAATTTTGGCACATTTATGCAATCCAAAACCCATCCCAATCTCTTCTGTGTACTCATTGACTTCAGGTCATCCATATAAAATACATGAGTGACCTTACTTTCGCGCTGGTTAGTGGCGCCACAGAGGTATCCATAAGAATTTCGTAGTGCGCGAGATAGAGGAAGAAGTGTGATGCAAAAAAGCAAAGGGCTCATGATATCGCCCTGAAAGACGCCTCTCTGGAAGGTGACGCTGTTCGTTGTCACACGATAATTTGCAGATGAGATAGTAAGTATAGTTTTCCAAAGGGGCATCAATCTTTCTATGTATCTCAATATGTGTGGATGTACCTTCAAGCTTTCAAACATACAGATGATAAGTCTATGAGAGGTTGAATTGAAAGGTTTCCGGCAGTCAATCCAGGCCATTAATAGGTTGCGATGATGGGCTGCAGCGTCTTTACAGACACACCTGTCAATTAGCAGGTTCTCTCGGCAGCCTGCTACTCCTTTTTTCGAGCTACGTTGTTCGTACATCTCACGTCATACAGGCTCCATTCGCCGAACAATCCTGTTGTTTAGGACAGCTGTAAAGCTCCGTCCTTGAAGCGGATGATATTCTCAGTATCTTCTTTCAACTTTCGTGTTTCCGGGATATTTTATACCTCTCTCCAAAAAGTCTCTACCTCGTTGGGCTTGGGCGGATTTTTGACCGAAACCGGGAGTTTTCTAAAGAGGCGAGATGGGTCAGCGAGAAACTTTTCATTCTCCTTGAGCCACCTCTCCCTCTTCTGTATTCTCCTCCTTGCGTCAGATAACAAACGTATTTTGACAAAAATATGCTGCTTGATTATCAGCAGCTTTGACTTGTTCAATGTGTGATTCAAGATCCTCAGTTCTTGGGCGAACTTTCGAACCCTTTCCGTGAACTGAATTGACTTCTTTATTGATAACAACGGTCGAAGAAAATTTCACAGTGTCGATAATATTCCAATCACTGAACATAGAAAAAGTTAGAAACTGTTAGAAAAATCCGACTGAATTTAAATGCACATGTATTGGAAGTTTTGTGCACTCCTTCACATTAAATTTGTTGTACAGTCTGTATTGAAATTCAAACACGATAATTTCAAAGCGGAGTTGTTTTAGTTTCTATTTTAATTATTAAGTGAAATTCAAAGAATGGTATAATTCACCCGTGATTTCCCCTTGTTCAAGTTTTTTTTTACTTTGTGTGTGGATTATTGACCTTAAAATCGTGTTGGAATACGGAAATTAAATACGTGTGAAGTTGCTGACAGACTAGGTCGAGTTTTTGGATTCTATATTCATTATTTTGTGAAAGTGATAGTTTCAAAAAACTATGGATTATAATATAAATCTATGGCGAAAGCTACACAATTTGTTTATGACAACAAAATGAAAACACTGTTTCAACATATTAAAACTAAGAGATAAAGTATCTTCATATATGAATTTTTAGTCACAAGTGCATGAAAAGGACATTCAGATACCAATACTTGAAATTTAAGTCACATTTTTCTTTTAAAAGTGCTTGAATTCTCAAGAGTCAATCAAATGAATGATTGGAAAAGGCGTAAAAACCCATTTGAAACTGTGATGGACGAATTTTTGTTATTGCCGTTAGGAAAGTTAAAAATCACCGAAATAGACAATATCAACGATAATCCCAAAATGTTCACACCCTTCCCCCTATTAAATATTTAACCAAATGACAATATTTTTCTTTATAAACTGCTATCCAATTTCAAAATACTTTGCCCAGGTACGAATTAGATCGACAACTTCTTTTTAAGTGCACTGTTAAAAATGTTTGGAATTCAACAACATTTCTACAATACAAGGGTAAGATAAAATTCCAAACAAGATATTGGAATGGCGAAACTGCAATACATGTATTGTAAGTGTTGTAATTGGCGGAGTCACCGAATTGACGTTTTTATTTCTTCCTCAAATTACAAGTGATATTCTCGACCTTCCTATAAATGAAAAATCATTAAAAATTTCTAACGATGTTATCCTTGCCAATTCTAAATTTGAGATGCCTGCCAAAGTGAAAGCTCTAATTGGCTCTCTAATGGTAAAACTTCTCTGGCTACGTAAATACACAGGAAAATCCTGCAGACTTTGTTTCCGAAGGACAACTACCTGAAGATTTCCTGAATAATGAAGTGTGAAGATGCAGACCTATTTGACTCAATCGACCTGAATCTGAGCAGCCTGATGGATGATTTGAGGTCGAGGGCGTTCCAGACAAAAGAAGGTATCCGTTTTGGTCACTGCTTTCACCGAGAAATTCAATTTGTGGGACCGGTATTCATCGCTCAAAAGGTTGCTGCATGTCGTTGCTTACTGTTTTTGTTTCTGCGCAAAGTTACGTAAACATGCAAATCATGCTAGCCCACTATTAGTCAAGCAACTACAAGCTGCAGGAAACGAATAATTGAGATTGTACAACATAAAGCATTCCAGGAGAAACTTGTTCGACTGGCAAGGAAGGAGGAATTACCCACGCTATAAACAATCATCAGGTTGAATCCCATCCTGGAAGATGACGTCTTGAAGGTGGGAGGACGAATAAAAATTCAGACCTTGACATTTAAGGTGATGCACATGAAGTTGGTAGGAGATCTGATTACCGAGGCTTTTTTGGGATGCTTGAGGCCATTCTTTGCCCAACAAGGAAAGACCAAGGCCTTATACAGCGATAATGCGACAAACTTTGTGGGTGTGAAATGTTGGCAATTGGAAACATTTTTTCCTTCTTTACTTCTTTAGTTCACCTAGATGCTTCACTTCTGAAGGCCGAAGTGGAGAAAGCAGAATTTGAAAAATTCCATTTAGAGCTATTCGACAAGAAAATGCACGACAATTTTCACAGGAATGTAGAAAAACAGTCCTTGTCGAAGGAGCAAACTTTTGCTTTTCTCAAATCATCAGGGCTTGAACGTCGACATTTGATTGAATCCGCGAAAGTCATTTTTCACATAAAACCAATACCTTCTCATTGAGATGAGAATTTAACAAATGCACATTTTAGGCGTTTTTAAGAAACAAGAAATCGTTTCTTCTTCTGATCTTGTTGAAATTATAGTACCAATGATTTTTCATAGAAAAATGTTGCTATGTATCACTAACCAAATAGTTGAATGTTAAACCAAAAAGATGAATTTTTCCACAAATAATTAAAAAAAAACGATTTATTTCTGCCTATAAATGTCTGCAATGTACATTAGATTATATAATTTGCTTATAAAATAAATGATTAGTGATTCAAAGCAACATTATTCCAGAAAAAATCATCGACAATTTAATTCCAACAAGATTAGAAGACAAATTAATTTCCTTTCGCTTAAAAACGCCTAAAATGTGAAATTTGTTTACATAATTTGTTCATAAAATAAACAAAAAATGATAAATATTAAAATTTTTTCAGAAAACATCATTGATAATATAATTGCAACAAGTGCAAAAGAAAAAGCGATTTATTTCTGCCAAGTAATGTCTGCGATGTACATTTGTTTACATAATTTGTTTATAGAAGTAATTAACAATATCCGATCCTAAATTTTAATTACCAGGTGTCTTTCTAACGATGAAATCAAGCAATCTCAGAGCAGAAATATACTTTGAAGACGAATAATCCCTAATTTCGATTATTTGTTCAAACAAATTAATTTATAACAATTAACTTTACAATTTAAGCATTTTTACATTCTCATCCAGAGAAGGTGTTAGATTTGTGTAAAATTTAACCCCCCCGGTTTTTGTTAAATGTCCACGTTTTGAGACCCCCCGAACCCAAAAAACAGGTTTTTACGAATATGTCTGTTGTGTGTATGTATGTATGTATGTAAGCATGTATGTATGTCTGCCTGTGAGCACGATGACTTTCGAAAGAGTTGACCTATTAGATTGGCTTTTGGTATACTCTTTTAGTCTCGCAAACGAAAGGTCAAGTTCGTTTTTGTATGACTACGATTTCCAGCTGCTTGGGAAGCTAAAAGTAATCGAAGTCGATCTATTAACTCATTGGGATCATCTCAGTAAATATAATCCTTCGGGTTTTCCTTCTCATCAACAACCATGTACTATAGAATTACACCCCTTCCAGATGAACAGTTCTTCTTACTTTGTTGTTTTTTTTTGCAGATTTAGGAGAGGAAGAAGATATTACATTTTCTATCAAATTTTTTATTTTAAAAGTCCTATTCTGACGTACAGCCCCATTTCTACTGTGATGCTTTCAATGTGCATTTGTTGTATTTATAATCTTACGATAATTTTCAAAATCATTTCCACTTGCATAGCTGTCTTTAGGTACTTTCTTGAAGAGGAATTCAAGCAAACCTTTAGTTTAAGGTAAATATAAATCACCTACATTGATATAGTTTCCACCAAAACTTATCGGTGAATCTCCAAAACATTAATCTGCCTTTTGATAGTTTTCGCACGCCATACACATTATCCATAACTTCATTTCTCTCCCCTAACAATATGAGATATTTGTCCACAATATCGTTCTGTGAATTGTTGATTCTAAATCTTCTGAATTCTTAGCTGTTTTGTATGAATTTTCACCACCATCCATTTCATCATCATCATCATCATCAAAATCACCATATTTATATGTTTTTTTATCCATTGAGTCATCCTCATATTTATTTTTCACCTCTTTCTTCCCTGTTACGCAATCCAGTTCCTTTACAGTCTTAAGCCCGTTAACTATTTTTTCAAGTGGTGAAACAATCGGTTTAAATTTATAGTTCAAATTGATTTGAGCACTTCTTTTTCCTAATTTTAATATTTTATTTTTATTTCGAATCGATTCACTGGCTCTTGTGATTTCATGTAAAATATCTCTCTGCTTGAGATAATTCGCTTTTCGTGATGCCATGTTGATGCAATTGAGTCAGAAATGCTACTACCTTTATCTGATAATTATAACCCTTATATAGGATTTACTTGTCCACGTTTATGAAACAGGCAGAATTTCTAATAGCATGAAAACTAATAGAAGACTTTTCCAGAAAAAAATGTATTTTTAAATTGTTTAAATAATGTTTTCAAACAAATTTTTTAACAAGCGAGATTCGGAAAAAATAATAGTGCCATTCGATTCTACGGAAGAAATTACATCAATTATATGCATATATTATTCATAATTGTATCTATACTGCATAACAAGTTGAGTCGAAAAAAATTGCCCAATGCATGGAATTTATGTAATTTTTTCCGCAGAATCGAATGGTGCTATTAGTTTTTCCGTATCTCGAATTTTCAAACATTTGTCGCATTTGTTTTATTTTGTTTGAACAAATTGTTTAAAAATGTGAGATACGAAAAAACTAACAGCACCATTCGATTCTTCGGAAAAAATTATATAAAGATTATGTTTTTCGCAAATTTTGTATATACCCAATTGGTGAGGTAGTATGAATAAACAATTATTGTTTATTTATGTGTCACCACAAATTGGATAGGAAAAAAAATTGTGAAATGTATGCTCTTTATGTAATTTTTTCCGCAGAATCAAATGGCGCTATTATTTTTTCCGTATGTCGCATTGATAAACAATGTGTTTAAACTATTCAAAAATTAAACTTTTTTTCATCAAATAATAATTTTCAAATTATATAATAAACGAATTATAAAAGTAACAAATTATTAAATTCCTTAAATAATTAAGATTCAGCAATAAAAATTTGCCAATCATATATTTTAATGTAAATAATTAATTAAATATTTTAAACTTCTTTGAAGTATCTAGCACATCGGGATTGATAAAATAATTTATAATTATTTGGAATATTTAATCACTAACTTATTAATTATTGAAATTTAAATTTCGCCAATTAAAAAATTTAAGTTAGTTTAACGGCTTCCGTTTCTGGTACCGAATGGTAGAGTACGTGTGTTTTTTCTGAGCTATCTTTTTTGGTTTTGGCGACGGGCGTGGAGGTGCGATTGAGGTGAAAGGTGGTAAGGGAGGTGAGTGTAGTGACAGCGTTGTATTAGATAAGAGTTCATAAGTTCCCATCTGCTAAATTCCCGGCCAACTTCTAGGTATGGAGCCAAAAAATGTTTCTTTTTTTAATTGGATTATTTTATAAGAGTTATTTTAGTGAACAAGGAGCCAAAAGCATTCTGAGATAAAAGTCAGCTTTTCCACTTTCAGTTTTTGAATTTTCAGCCATAGAGAGATTATAATCCCCCCGTCGCCTCAGCGATACGAAAGATGGTTGAATTTTAAAAGTTTATGATTATCATTAACATTATAATTATTATTAACGATGGTTTGAGTTGATTTCGTCTTGCAAAAATTGACACCTTGAAGAAAGACCTCAAAACATGTAATGAAGTCTTCAGATATTTAATCCTCTGCCTGGTCATTTGATCGTTATCATCAAAAATCGTCAAATGAGGCACGTAGAAAGGGAACAACCAATAGTAGTGCTCATTTACGTAACGTGATGTCTGTAAGTGCGACAGAGCTGTATTTTATAGCTATTTCGAGGGGCACAAGTTCCCCTCGATAGCAACTTTTTAAATAATAAGTAACTTATTATTAAAAAATTCTCAAAATGAAGTATCAGTACTAAAGTTGAAGAGTATTCAAAAAAATTGCTCAAAATTGGATAAAAAGTGACAGGTTTATGATACGAAAACCATTATGTGGAACATGACCTCAAGAAGGAAACGTCAAATTGAACAAAATACTTTTGAGTGGAAGAATTGTTCAAAATTCATTTAATTTACATTTAATTTAAGGTGACATTGTGTATTAAAGCGATTGTTCGCAAGATTTCATGCAATTTTCCCGCCTAAAAGGTCATTTCATATTCTGCAGTAGTAGGAAGGAGAAGTTATGTTTTCGTGCCAGGTAAGGAAGAAAATCATACAAAAAATGTAGAATTTTCTAATTTTTAATTGACTCTCCTTCTTGAATTATTTAGGTTATAATTTTGTATTAAAGTACTTACATTTTTGATTGATTATGATAAGCAATGAATTCTTCTTTGCACGTGCGACGCATATGTCACGCATATGCGGACACATCTGTTTGGTGATTTGCGTGACGATTTATTCGCACTCCTGCCGGCACCGTGCGCGCATATTGTTATCTGGGTATTTATCTTTATACTCTAATTGGCATACCTGATAAAGCTTGTTGCGAGTAATATCCCCAAACATGCAGAACATTTTCATGAATGGTACCATGGTATGAGCTGTTTTATACTTTTAGTATCAATCAGGTAAGAAGAGTCACTGTGACTGAAAGAAAACCTATTAAAGCGCACCATGTCTTATACAAAAATGCCTAAAAATAATCTTTCATCAATCTTAATTACGAAAAAATAGATTAACTACTTATTTATTGTAAAAAAAGTGCTAAGTGTTCTTTTGAGCAAATTATTCAGTATTGATGTTTACTAATGGCCACTGTTTTTGAACAATTTTTCAGTGATTATAATCATACCGTGAACTTTCTTATGTACAATTCTTTATTTAAATATTATATGTACTTCTATGTACCTTGAAATAACCAGACCACAAAATTTCAACTTTAGATGTTCGCTTTCTTATGTGGAGGCATACATCGAATTTGTTTATTGGTTACGTCAAATCAGACGAATTTAAAAGTTTTTCTGCAAATATATAAATGGGCGCTAAAATATCAATCTCATGATTTTCAATTAGACCCATAAGACCTGACCATGTCTTGTTGCTTACGTTTAGAGACCCAGTATCATAATCTTCTGTGGTTTTAACCATTATAGTTGTAAAATTACCAGCATATTGTAGGGCAAGAAATAAATCATAAAAATATTGATCGAATTTTTCGGATATCTATTTAAAAATATACATACTTAATTATCATATTAGTTTAATATTTTCAAACTAAATTTGTAATGCCTCCAAATAATATATCGTAAAAGCCATCCTACAGTGGATAATCATTAATTACCCAGTAAAAAAAGTTGAATAGATATAACGCGAAAACGAATTCAGGTTAGGTTTGGTGTATTCGATTTGCTGCCCGGTACAAGGGCGTAAGTGAGAAAATTAGAATGTTACTGAAGGGACAAAAAGCTGTTTAACTTTTGCCCATTTGATTACAAAAAAAATTAAATGATAGTACTGAAGTACTATCAGGGTACAACAAACGATTAAAAAAAAGTATTAAAAAAAAGCAACCGTTTCAGAGAAAATCGTTGTCAAAGTAGCAACGTTTCCCAAGAAACTCCACGCTTCACACTGAAAAATCTGCATAACATTTTCAAATTCGAATTTTTTTTTTGAATAGAAAATTGTTTCGAGCGATTATTTTCTTCTATTGATTCGTAAAAGTATCGCCTAAAAAAAGCAATCACCTCTGATAAAATCCTTATCAAAGGAACGAAGGGTCACAAAAAATGCCAGAGTTGACATATAAAACAATGCATAACTTTTTCTTTTTTTAATTTCAAAGAAAAACAATAAAATTATCTTGACGTGTTATTTGGTTCTATTGAATCTTAAAATAATTTGTCAAACAAAAGCAACCGTTCACGAGAAAATTCTTTTGAAAGGGACTGATTGCCTCCTTTACAATGTGTATACGATATTTTGAAACCTATATGAGTTTTGTGAAGTTTATTAAAAAAGAAAAACAACAAAGTACTTTCGATTTCATTCTGAGCTCCGCTATACTATTAAAAGAACACGTTAAAAAAATGAACCTATTATTAAATAACCCTTATGCAATTGCGTAATGCTCCCCAAAAAGACGGACCTGTGAGACAAAATAATGTATAGGTTTAAAATTTTTTATTTATAAAAAAATTTCAAATACTTTTTTGTCCCTATCAGGCTGTACTGAATTGTGTATGCAGCAGGCTGAAAATAACAATTTACAATTTTAACAATTTCAATTTGTTTAAACAAGGTTGTGGAGGAAATTTTGGATGCAGGAAAAGTGAACTTATCTGTACACAAGCCTATTCCGAATGCAACGGCATAAATTGTTCCAATTGTTCACCAGCAACAGTTGTTGGTAGCAATGAACTGGAAGATGAAGAATCGAAGGCTCAAACCGACGATGGATCAAAAGACCAAAAGACGCTTGCATCAACTGAACAAGAAGATTGGATAGGCGAGACAGAATGCGTCCCGTGTTCAATGTGTGATTGACTACATAACATCTGGTAGACCGTTCATGAAAAGGGTTCGAAAGTTCGCCCAAGAACTGAGGATCTTGAAGCACACGCTGAACAAGCCAAAGCTGCTGACAATCAAGCAGCTTATTGTTGATAATATACGGCTGTTATCTGACGCAAGGAGGAGAACACAGAAGAGGGAGAAATGGATCCGGGAGAATCAAAAGTTTCTCGCCGAGCAATGTCCATCAGTCACTGCCGAAGAGGTTGAAAAAGCACTTAGAGGCACGAAGAACTTCTCCGGTCATGGACCAGATTATATCAACTTCTGGTGGAAGAAGTTTACTTCCACAAACCAACATTTGGCCCGCATATTCACCTCATATTAAAAGTCGAAGACGCGCATTCCGCAGTGGCTAGTGTTAGGACACACTATACTCCTACCGAAAACAGGCAACTTGTCCAACCCAGAGAATTGCAGGCCAATAACTTGTTTGAACACACTGTATAAGATCTTTATAACTGTCCTAAACAGCAGGATTGTTCGGCGAATTGAGCCTGTGTTCCGTGAGATGTACGAATAAAGTGGTTCGAAAAAAGGTGCAGCTGGCTGTCGAGGGAACCTGCTAATTGACGGGGTGTCTGTAAAGACACTGCAGCCCATCAACGCGCTCTGTCAATGGCCTGGATTAACTACCGGAAAGCTTTCTATTCTACCTCTCATAAACTTATCATCTGTCTGTTGGAAAGCTTGAATGTACATCCACACATGGTGAGATGCATAGAGAGATTGATGCCTCTTTGGAAAACTAGATTTGCTATCTCATCTGGAAATTATTGTGTGACAACGAACAACGTCACCATCCAGAGAGGCGTCTTTCAGGGCGATACCATGAGCCCTTTGCTTTTTTGCATCACACTTCTGCCTCTATCTCTCGCAATTTTGTCACGAACGTTCAAGCGGTTTCATAGCGCAATTGGCTAAGGCATCGGCTAGGTACATACGGGTTAGGTAGTTCAGGTAGGATTTGAATCCCCAGCGAGTCCGATTTTTAACGGGTTTAAGCGTGCGATTATATGTGTAGGGGACCTTGCGTGAAATTGAATTATTTAAAATATAAACTAAAGGCAAGCAATAATGCAAAAAACATTTTTTTGTCACATATCGAACGTAAAAATGCATGCCTTACAGGTCTGAGTGGAAGAGGTGAGCGGTGGCGACCTGGCAAAGGTGCGAATTTTCGTGGTTTCATGCGGTGACTCGGAAAAGCTTGAAAATTTGTCTACATGTAGAAGATGACATATAAATAGCACCTGCTAATTTTAAGGCACTTATCTGTATTATAAAGTGCGTTAAGGCACCTGCGAAGTTGCCGAAAATTCAGGTAAAATTTCTTAACATTGATTTTACAGCAAAAAGCTTCAAGCAAAAGTTAGTCTACTTCGAAAGATGCATATTTTCATTTTTATATCATTTTTTGATAAAAACATCGATTAAAGAAATACCATAGCAATCAAAAGCGATCGATGTTTTCTCTAAATGTATCAATTTTATCAAAAAATGATATGAGAATGAAAATATGCATCTTTCGATGTAGACCACCTTTTGTTTGAAACTTCTTCCTGCCAAATCAATATTAAGAAATTTTACCTGAATTTCCGGCAACTTTGCAGGTGCCTTAAAGCACTTTATAATACTGATAAGTTCCTTAAAATTCGCATGTGCTATTTATGTCATCTTCTACATGTACACAAATTTTCAAGCTGTTCCGAGTCACCGCATGAAACCATGAAAATTTGCACCTTTGCCAGGTCGCCACCGCTCACCTCTTCCACTCAGACCTGTAAGGCATGCATTTTTACGAACGTTATGAACGACTGCGCTTATATAGAAAATAAACATAACCTCATTCTTGAATACACTGAAGACACTGACTGACTTGCTTGATAGCTTCTTAAGCTTCACGCAAAATGGCGCTGCTGTCGCGTTAAAATCGTGGTTGTGTTGCCCTACTACATCAAACGCAACAGCTGTCGTAAATTTCTTTCCGTGTACGTGTACAATTTTTTGTAAAAAACTTTATTTACAAGGTCAGTGCTATAATTCTTGTTAAACTATTGAGGATATCACGCTGATTACAAATACTTTTTTTTTGCATTGCAAAAATCTCATTAGTTTTTTAATAACAATTTTTATAAACAAATGAGTATATTTTATATAGCTTTCGTTATTAAACGTAATTCTCAAATTAGATGAAAAGGGAAAACTTTGTCTCTTATAGATTTTATTTTAATTTAAACCATTTGTTAACTATGAGTTTATGAATAATTAATTGCAAAATCATCTTTGGTTTGTGCCAGCTGCAATTTTATAATTAAGATTTTCGACTGTTTTAGTTATTTATCTGGTAGTTTCCCAATAATCTTTTTCGAAAATCTTAAATATAAAATTGCAGCTTGCGCAGACTAATGTTTATTTCGAATTTAACTATTTATAAGGCCGTAATTAAGAAATGGTTTTAATTAGGAGCAGATTTAAGAGAGATTAAGGTTTTTTTCTGTACTGGATTCAAGAAACGCGAATAAAAGGAGCAGGTTTTGTTAACCTAGGTTTTTTGTTGATAACAGCTGGCACATCGGGCATGGGCAAAAGATGATTTTGCAATCAATTGTTTATTTGTTGCTTATTCTGCAAAAATTATTCATGATAAAATGGATTTCTTTTCAATCTTAATGTAAAGAATGGTTTGAATTAAACGAAAATCTATAAGAGACAAAGTTTTCGTTTTTGATTCCATTTGAGAATCACGTTTAAAAACGAAAGCTATATCAAATACTCATTTGTTTGTGAAAATGATTACTAGCAAAAAAACTATTGAGATTTTTGCAATGCAAAAAAATTATTTTTGCCCGACCCCCCTTGAAAACGCGCCATTGCATGCACGTGAAGCAGGCGTAATGTGGCCGCTTCCAGCCCAGTTTGTTCGGTTATTAGTAGTGCTCGAAAAGACAAACAATTTATCCTAATGGCATTGTTCGATAAAAAAAAAATGATCAGAGTTATAGCATTTTCAAAAAAAAAAAAAAAAAAAAAACAAAAACTCACATTTTAAGCCGAACAACGCATGATGTGAAAAAAAGTCAGAAGGGGGAAAACCTTTCTTTTTGAGAGCCCTACAAGATTATCATAACAACTTTTCGAATTTTTTCGAAAAATCGAAAATTAAAATTTTGATTGCACAACAAATAATTATCAATCACCTTTTGATAGGACGCGTAGTTTTTGTTTTATTCTTCGGGGAAAAACATTAAAAATTAAAAAATTAAATTTTTGGACAAACGACACAAGCTATAAGAAGAAATGAATAGACAGAATTTGCTCAAACAACAAACGTCTACAAATTTTTTATCAACAATTTTTCGATAGGACGCTTAGTTTTTGTTTTAATCGTAAAAAATAACATTAAAAATAAAAAAAATTAATGTTTTGGACAACAACACAAGGAAAAAAAAAATAACAGGCAAACTTGTTCACTCAAAAAGGATGTGCTTTGTTATTTATAATTTTTAGAAAGGGTGAGTAGTTTTTTTCCATCGTAAAAAATAAGTATAAACAAATTTAATTTTTGGAAAAACGACACAAGAGATGAAAAACATGAAAAAACAAAAGTTGTTTAACCAAAAAAGATCTACAAATTTGTTATAAACTCTTGTTATAAAGTTGCATCAAAAGAGCTTTACCAAAAGAGAATTCACAATCACAGTAAGGGTCTGATTGAAAAAAATATTTTTGACACCATTTGACCCAGAGTTGATTATAGCAGAACTGATACCTTCTAATCAGTTAAGACCGCGATATATCCTACAAGAGGTGCCCCTGTTATCGCAGAAAATCACGGATCTAGAGGAGAAAACCTCGAAAAAAAAAATTATAATAAAAATTCGAAAAAGAACTTTTTAGCTTACATTTTAATACAAATTATACACACCGTTAGTCAAGAAATAAACGTTAGTTTTTAAAAACCCTACAAGATTATCATACAAACTTTTTGAATTTTCTTGAAAAATCGAAAATTCAAATTTTTATCGCACAAAAAATAATGAACAATAAAAAATAACATTTTGCGGTAAACTATGCAAGATACGAAAAAAGATGATGAGACAAAAATTGGGCAGCCAAAAAAGATCTACAAATTTTTCATAAACCTCCTTTGATAGGATGTGTAGTTCTTAATCTATTCGTAAAAAACAACAGCGAAAATAAAAAAATTAAATTTTTGGACAAACGACACTAGGTACGAAAAAAAAACAATTAAATAAAAGTCGTTTATCCAAAGAGGAGCTAAAAATTTTTTATTTATCATTTTTATGATAGGATACGTGGTTATTGTTTCAATCGTGACAAATAACATTAGGAATAAAAAATAAATTAAAAAAACGCAACAAAGTACGACAAAAAATTAATAGACAAAAGTTGTTCACCCAAAAAAGATCTAAAAAATTTTTATTCATAATTTTTAGAAAGGGCGAGTAGATTTTCTTTCAATCGTAAAAAAATAAGATTAAAAATGAAAAAGTCAATTGTTGGAAAAACGACACAAGCTACAATAATATTTTATTCAACAAAATTTTTCACCTAAATTATATCTACGCTCAGAAACACTTTACGCTAGCATGCGTATTTTTAGTTTAAACCGTAAAAAATGACATTGAAAATGAGAAAATTCATTTTTTTCAAACGAGACAAGGGGTAATAAAATATTTATTAACAAAATTGTTTTTTTCTCTGTAGGATGCGCACTTTTTTAAATTTCAAAAACAGGACAATACAAATACGTATCTTTCCATGTCAACGCATATTATAAATTGTAATAATATAAACTTATTGAAATGATAGATTTTTCAAGGTTGCTGAGAATAAAAATTCGTGCAAAATAAGGCGTAAATATTTAATTGCACATATTTTGGAAAAAATCGAGTGCGAAGCACGAGATGCGTGATGAGAATGTGTTCGTTTTTTAATGAAGTTGAGATTTGCTTAATTATCAACACTTCGTATTAGAAATGTTTTTATTTTTAATGTTGCGTACTTACAATTTTTTTATTTGTAATACTTTTTTTAGAATAATTCAATCGTAAAAGTTTACAATTGAAAATGTTTCCAGCTTGTACTAACAATTTAAAATTCTGAAATTTTAGAAGCTTTGACTTTGAAAGATTCAATTCAGTTTTCAGTTTAAAATTGTATCATTGTAATCAGTTTTAATTGTGAATTATTGAAATTCTAAAGTTTTCGATTTCAAATTATTAAAATTTGAACGCTTCAAATTATAAATAATACAACTTGGATTTCGTTGAATTTCATATGATCCAATTTTCAACATTTTAATCTGAAATTATTCAATTTTGAACAGTTTCAAATGGTCCTGTTTTCGAAATTTTAATCTGAAATCTTTCAATTTCGAGATTCTTCAATTAAAAATAAAATTGTTTAATTATGAACGCTTTGAAGCAGTACTCATACCACAGCAACTCCTTTCTAATGAAACTGTTTAATTTTAAAAATTGTCTTTTAAAATTTTCCTATTTTAAGAGCATCTAATGAAAAATTGTTCAATTTAAAGTTATTCAATTTTAAACGCTTTTATTAAGCAGTGATAAAATTTAAATCCTTTTCTATCAAATTACAAACATTGTGCTTTTGTCCAAATTTCATTTAGGTAATTTAAAATTGTTTGATTTGGAACGTTTTCAATTCAGAATCGTTAAATATATATCATTTTTAAATTACAAACGCTTTTAATTTGGAATTATAAATTATTGATATTAATTAATTAATGATTGATATTCGAAAACAATTTATTTACGCATTTTAAAACTTTTTATTTTTTTAATGTTATGAAATAAAAATCTAGACATTTACAGCTAGTTCATAAAAATATAATTTAGAGGTCTCGAATTCACGACACTATTGTCACTATTGGCCACTTTTTTCAGCAATGATACTATTTTGACAAAAATGCTACTAATGTCACCTGCTTATTTATTTATTATATTTAGTTTATAGATTAAATTATAAGTTTAATCAAGTATACTGCCGATCAGTGCTTGCGCAAATTTGTTATGACCCTGTAATATCCTGTTCCTCACAGGGCTATTTAGCCCTAGGGACTTTCTTGAATAAATACAAATACAAATACAATTAATATCACTTGCTTCTCTTAATAAGAAAGATGGAGAAAATTCTAGTTTAAAAAAATGATTATTGTTTAACAATTAGGGTATAAGTTCTGAAATAAGAAAGTACTGACATATAAGCGATATAATGTAAGAGATTAAAAAAACAAGAATTTTCTCCACCTTTCCTATGAAAAAGCGCAAATAGATGATTGTTAATTGTTTCAATAATTGCAAAACTATCTTCCACAATAAATATCTTTCTTGAAATTCCTTAAATGCAACATTAATTCCATAAAGTAGTAACTTTTCACGATTGGCAGGGGATGATTCCAGGAAGTAGTAACTTATCAAAATATACAGAGAAAGAATTTTTTAAACAAATTAAAATTGTTTAAATCATTTTCAAATATCGTTAACAAATATATTACTTTCAAAATTCGTTAATTGTGTCATTGATTTAAGAAAATAATAACTTTTAACGATTTACATCATAAAAGTTGTTTAAACAACTCAAAATTGTTCAAATAACTAATAAATATCTTAAACGAGAAATATTATTCTTGAAAGTCATCAACTGTATCATTTATCCCGAAAAATAATAACTTTATGATTTCAAGGCGGAAAAAAATGTGTTTGAACAAATAATAATTTCTTAAACAATTCAAAATTAGTTAGAAAATAGAAGAATAGAAAATTAGTCACAAAATATTTTGAAACCTGTCACTTATTGAATAAAAATAAATAATTTAGAAGAAATGTAAAAATATACCGTTTTTAGCATGAATTTGACATAAAACTGCTATTTAACTTTCTTCGGGCCATTTTTCGGGCACAATACAAGGGGATTGGGGGAGGGGGGGGGGGGTAAAAAAAAATTTTTCAGGATTTTTCAGTCATCCCTTTCGGAATTTTTTCAGTCGTCTCATATTTTTATACCATCACGGCGTTCCTTAACAGGAGTTGAATAAAATTGTCATGAACGTCTCAGATCTTAGCAGGATCATTGAGTAGAACATAAATAGGGATGCTTTGGACAAAAATGGAAATATTTCGTCAAGCTCTTTCAAAATAAAACTGGTTTAAAGGTTTTTTATACCTTTTCTTCACTAATTTCGTAGCTAAAGCGGCTTTCAAATACTGTTATCAAAGTTACGTATCAGCGAATCTCTACATTAATTTTTTGGTCTGGTTTTACGTAATTTTCAAGAAATTCTAACAATTTTTTAAAACGAGCTAACGAAACCAGATAAGCGGGAAAATTTTTTTTGAATCAAGTACTTTTAGCAAAAAAAAAAACACGAACATTGACTGTACATTTATTTCAAATTCAAATTTAATTGATACAGTCGCTATACGGAAATGCCGTTTTGACCTGCCTTCTTTTCGGACTCTTTTTGAAAGACTGCAGTTTAATTTTCGTAAACTTTTTATTTGTGTGTACTCTTTGAAAGCACTGAAAATTCTCGCATTTAGTTATAATGGAAATCATATCTCCTGATCAAAAAAAAAAAAAAAAAAAAAAAAAAAAAATACTAAAAAAAAAGGATAAACATAAATGAGCAAAAACCAATTATGTGCTTGTCTGTTTACGTTCGTAAATTATTTTAATCCACAATTTGTCTGGAAATAATATTTATTTTAGATTCTATAATGAACAAGCAATGGACTCCGTTCATCATAACTTTAAAATCACGTGGGAGAAATATGAAGTTGGAAGAGCGAATTCTATTTATGATGAACAATTATTATTGCAGGCTGTTTGTGAATACAACGCTTCTTATATCTAAATTTTTTTCTTCTTCAAAATAAACAAATGCATTAAAAAACTTCAATTAAGTTTCAGTGCTCAAGAATTCATTTCTCAAATTATTGTACAAAATGTTATGATGACATAAATCATCAAGACACACACTAGGCTCTTCAATGGTACTTAAATTTGTTATGTCTGGTATATCAAACAAATCTAAATCTTCATCATAATCGCTTATGTTGATAACACAGGAATCCTGATTTTGAACCTCACAAACATAAACGTTTTCTTGATCATGTGAAGTTGGAAATTTTTTAGAAACTTTTTCTTTATTGACACTCGCGACGTTAAAAATACTTAAACTGTCGAATAATTGTAAAATATTGCTCTCCTCATAGACATCGGTACCATTTACATCCACTTTCATGAAAATTGGTTTGTGATCCGAAAAGTATGTTTCGTATACTCCACAATATTGTTTTCTGACATTTGTGAAAATCACATCAATTTGTATTTGGAAATCTGTTGTTGCAATCCCTGCAGGCAAACTGATTTTAATTTGTATGCTGACATAATTTTGTTGATAAAAATTGATCTTTTTTCATCATTGACATCAAAATTGAAGTCTCCAATGACAACTAAATTCGAATCACTTTCAGGAAATAATTCCGAAGCGGCTTTCATACTTTTTTCAAATAGTCTATTGTGTACGGAGGGGGATTTGTATCCTGCAATTACTTTAGTATTGCCAAATTTAAAGGATATTAAATCAACTTGCCCAACAATTTTTGATCCTTCCATTTCGAATTCTATAATGTTTCCTAATATTTCAACGAATTTTTTTTTTTACAAAAACTATAATAACTCTTAGTTTTGGATGTTGAAAAACATCTGAACGAAATACAATATCGAAATTTGGGTTTTCTATATTATCTACAGTCTTTAGCAGAGTTTCTGCAAATATTAGAATATCACATCTGCTATACCATTTATCATTTATAATTTTCCTTGAATGTTTTTTGAAAGATCTAGCATTCAAAAACATGATTACATCATCTTTATTGTTGACTAAATTATCGTACGATAATTCCACAAGCACCATTCACCAACCCATCTTGTACATCTATATTTGTTAAAGTCATATAATTTATACCAACTTCAATTTTAATAACTAATGAACATATTTTTAGAATATTTATCCTTGATTCTGCCCTAGGGTCAAACATGGTACAAAAAAATATCGTGAAATTTGAAATAAAATCTGTACTCTGTATACATTGATTTTGAGAATGAAAAATAGTAATACTTTTTATAAATATTCCTAAATGTTATTTGCATATGACACACATTTATTTTTATTTTAAAAATTCTTGTAGTGAGCTGGCCATTTTATAAATTGTACGACATTTTTGTACTATGTTTGACCTTATGGAATAGATTTGAAGAATGAAATTATTAATTTTATTAATATTAATTTTGTAAAATTTTCAAGAATCATGTGAAAATTATATTTATATAACCCTAAAAAAAGCAAAGAACATACATAAACAATAAATAGTTATTCCAAATTTTTATTTTGTATACAAAACTACTTTGTTGAACTTTCCTTTTTTCTTCACTAAACAATTTTTTGATTTGAAAATGTTGTTATTTGGCTGAAAATACATTCTTTTCAAATTGATTTTAACTTTTTTCAATTGAAAATTAGAATATTTTAATTAAAATAGCAATTATTACATTTTTCTTTGAAAATTCTGCTTTTTTCGTTGCAATATTATCTTTTTTTGGTTGAAAATTCGACTGTTTAGTTAAAACTTTTTTTTGCTGTTGAAATATTCATTTGAAATATCTGAAATGTTGACAAATTTGCTGAAATTTTGTCAAGAATCATGTGAAAATTACATTAATATAACCTTGAAATAAGCAAACGAAATACTTCAAAAATAAATAATTATTCCAAATTTTTATTTTGTATAAAAAAATATTTTTCGCATTAAATTATAATTTTGTTGAAATTTTACTTTTTTCCTGACTAAAAGTCATTTTTACTTGAGAAGGTATTTATTTTGTTGAAAATTCATTTTTTTAAAGTTAAATTCGACCTTTTTTTATTGAAAATAATTTTTTTATTGAAATAGCAATTATTACATTTTTCGTTGAGAATGAAACTTTTTTGCCTGAATTATAATATATATATTATTATATTATATATTATATTATTATAATTAATTTTTAAACTGAAAAATTATTTTTTTCCTATTAATATCAAAATAATATCAAAGAATATCAAAATATTTGAACTTCAATAAGAATTATTTTACAGAAGTAAAGGTCATTCGTAGGTAATTCCATTTTATTTCGCCGAAATCGGTTGCGACATAAGTTTTATTCATTTTGATACCTAACTATAATAAACTTCAATGTCTTTTAAACTCATTTATGACCTATATATTTGTGAAATGACATTATTTTTATTCAGAAGTTTAATTTTAAAAATGCAAAGTTACAGATTACTGTTAAATTTTTGTGCATTATAGAATAGTAACTTAAATATGAAATAATGGGCGGAAATTGTATTTAAAAAACAATTATAACATTACCATTGTTTGATACTTTCGAAGCGTTATCAAAATCGCAGTGTTTAATTAAAACTTGCCTCATTCATGAGGTTCATTTTTTAGGAAACTTCAGAATTTGAGCTCTTTATTCAATTTTTGATGCCGAAATATACACAATTACATTTTGTATCCCCTTAAAATTTCGCGTTTGTCCTGAGCCTTTTTCTACCGAAATATCGATTTTCAAAATAACCCGAAAGATTGATATTTGAGGTTTGGTTCAACGAATTAATTGCTAAGTTATAGGTGTCTAAATATTTAAAAAATCTAATTTCTTGTAGTCAAATCACAAAAGCCAAATTCAACGAAAAATGTAATAGCTTGTATTTTAACAACAAATTAGTTAAATTTTCAACTGAAAAAATCAACTTTTAACAAAAAATAGTTAAATTTTCATGTCCCGGAAGTTAGATCCGCAGACTTATTTTTTCAAAAAAATGTAAGTTGTGCTAAATTGTGCTAGACTTGTGCTGATTTGTGCTGTAAACGTTTTTTTGAAAAATCAAAAATTACGGGCACAATTTTTGAAAAACGTTTTTTTTGCTAGATCCGCAACTTCTTACTCGAACAAAAAGAAAGGTTTGGAACACGTGTGACATTCTAGTGACATAACAATTATAACACTCTGTTTTATATTGGTTACATCACATAATTCCAGAACTGTTACAGATTCTTACAGTAACAGCGTTACAGAACAGTGTGACCATTATGTTCCTTTCTTGGAACACGTGTGACATTCTAGAGACATAACAGATCTATCTTTCTGTTCTATATTATTTACATTAAAGAATTCCAGAAGCGGTACATATACTTACAGTTACCGCGTTACAAAACAGTGTGAACATTATGTTCCTTTCTGGGAACACATGTGACATTCTAGAGACATAACAGTTCGATCACTCTGTTTTCTATAGGGTTAAATAAAAAAATCCAGAACTGTTACGTATCCTTACAGTAACAGCGTTACACAACAGTGTGACCTTTATGTTCCTTTCTTGGAAAACGTGTGAAATTCTAGAGACATAACAGTTCTATCACTATGTTTTCGATAAGGTTAAATAAAAAAATCCAGAACTGTTACGTATCCTTACAGTAACAGCGTTGCAGAACAGTGTGACCTTTATGTTCCATTCCTGGAACACGTGTGACATTGTAGAGGCATAACAGTTCTATCACTCTGTTCTATATTCGTCACATTACAGAATTCCAGAACTCTTACATATCCGTGCAGTAACAACATTACAGAGCTGTGTGACATATATGTTCCGTTCCTGAAATATGTGTGACATTCTAGAGACTTAACAGTTCTATCACTCTGTTCTATATTAGTTATATTTCAGAAATCCAGAACTGGTACATATCCTTCCAGTAACAGCGTTACAGAACAGTGTGACCTTTATGTTCCAATCTTGCAACACGTGCGACATGCTAGAGACATAACAGTTCTATCACTCTGTTTTATATGAGGTTAAATGAAAAAAAAAAACATAACTGTTACGTATCCCTACAGTAACAGCGTTACAGAACAGTGTGACCTTTATGTTCCGTTCCTGGAACACGTGTGACATTCTAGAGACATAACAGTTCTATCACTTTGTTCTGGTTTTTTGACTCTTCTGAAAAATCGTTGATATTGCGCTTGAGCTATTATGGAGATAAACCCATCAAGTTTATTTATATTCGATCGTCCAGGCGCGACCGAAACGAAAATATCAGCGTAGCCAAAAAATAATCAAGAGTTCGGTTGGAGTTGAACCGTATCGAAATATGAGTGCGGGCAAAAATGGGTCAGTCCACGCGCCACAGGCAAAAACGAGTTAAATCTTTAACTCGTTTTTGCTCGTAGCGCGCGGGCTAATTCGTTCTTGCACTGAGAAATACTCAACCCGCTTTTCCTCCGATTCTTTTCTTAGTCCGCTTTTACTATCAGCCCCTCATATCACTTTAATATAGACAGAATACAATTATTGCATGCATATTTCTTTTAAAAATGGATGCACTTAACTCCCTATAATTTGTGTACATTTCTTACTTTTTTTATTTAGTTAACACTTATTTATTGCATTAAAATTAATTCCGTGCAGCACCGATTCATAGTTTTCCGCCTTCTCACACTTTTTTGCACTTTTTCGTATAGAGGGTCCTACATGGGATTTATCAAATATTTAGGTTAGGATTTACAAAATTTTACTAATTTCAAAGTTATCTTCCTTAATTTTCACATTTTCGGCCTTACAATCGTATAAAAATCACATCTGCCATATTTAAGTATTCATTTTTTAATATAAAGCATTTCAATAACGATATCTAAGATGATTTCAACGATTTCAATGATTTCACCGATTACCGTGAAATTTCATTATATCGGTCAGATGACAGAGTCGGTCGGCGTCAACTTCGGTCGCTCCCCATCCCTACTCGGTAGGCATTCCCGCCATAGCTTTTTATGGAGCCGTTTCTCAGATAAAAAATAATTTTCTTTATCAATCCCATACACAAAGATTTATTTATATCCAAAGTCACGCAGTACGTTGCACGCAGTACGTTGCACCCATATCGCCTTCACTTGTCGCATTGAAGTGGCGGATAAGCAGGTGCGCGCAATGAGTCTCATTTCGCCCGACATTTCATGGAATCCACGAAAGTAATTTTTCACATAAAACCAATACCTTCTCATTATGATGAGAATGTAAAAAGCAGCAAACACAATTCGCGTAGACGAAACAAAAACATTTAGCCCTAGGAACTTTCTTGAATAAATACAAATGCAAATACAATAATCAGAGCCCAAAATCCGAAAACTCTGAATGAAGCAATCCATATGGCTTCAGAGGTAAATATCATTTTAAATGAAAAAAGAAGATTAGCAAATGAAGCAACAACGAATCAGCCTATAAAAAGAGAGCTAAGGCCAAAATTTGAAAATAAAAACACCAAAGAACCTGAGAACACCAAACCAAAAATCAACTCTTAAATGCAATCATTGTTCAAATACGGGTAATTTAGAAAAAGATTGTAGAGGAAAATTACGAGGATTGCTTCTGAGGCAAAGAAATTTTCAAGCACCAGCCCCGAACAATCTTCCACCAGACCGATCGCAGCTGAACGACGATTACTTCACCTTACAGAAAGAAGAGAGACAGGAATATAACCAATGCCCCAAAGCAAAAGATTACAACCAATACCTAGAGAACGACGAAGACACGACACGCGGATTGTGGTTTCAAAATTCAACCAAGATATGCACCTCATAATGTACTTATAATTGAAAATTTCATAATAAAGTTGGAATACGCAGTAAGGTTAACTACCTTTGGTACGGAAACGGTATTCTAGGTAATAAGAGAAAACGATTCATTTAAGGAACCTATTTTATTATAAATGAATTTTTGTACGATCAGAAATTTTCAATCGATCTTGACAAAGGTCCTATGAAAAAAGGTCCAAAAATATTACATCCCCAACTATCGAAGAAATTAAAAGATACGATTTGCTTCGTGAATTTGAAAGAAGACTTTTCGGTAACCACAAGATTAGGAAGGGATCGCAAACCCATCTTACCGGAAAATACTGCTACTATCGATAATTTTTACGAAGCTGAAGAAGCAAGATGGAATGACACGGTTAAATATAATAAAGATATTATGAAATTAGTCAATTAGTCATATTAAACACGTTTATTAGACCTCGTCACGGGTACGATTTTGACACCTTTGGCCATCAATAGATAATCGTTTCTGGTATGGCTCCTGGGAATGATAAAATACTCAATTTTCGATAATTATAATTTATCGTTAGTATATTTACAACTAAAATGAGATTATTGAGTAAATAATAGTGAAAACTATGATTATTTTACAAAAATCACGAAAGCTTAAATTATTGACATTTTTTCTATATCTTATATTCCGTGAGATTGGTACGACTGGTACGAGATGTTTTTTTTAATCTTCATATTATTTAACCTGACTTGCGATGACAGAAAAGTGCAGCATTTTTACATAACTTAATCTTAAAAATGATATCTTTTTCGAAAGACTCCTTAAAATACAACCAAAATTCATGTGCTTTTTAATAAGTAATAATTGATAATATTTTCTCAGTTTATTACTCACAATAACTCAAATTGAAATACTTTATCAATCAAAATAAACAAACAAACACCACCATTAACATAAAAAACTGCAAGCAGTCGCAGAGCTGCCAATTTTCACAGCGACATTTTTCGCAATTTTGCGATTATCTACTGTTGGTTATCTATTGTTGGAAAATTTAATGTTCAATACAAAGTCCTGAAATATTTATAAATATTGAAGAAAGAACGCTTTCTGTCAATAAATATTACTCATTAAACTTCAAGCTTCGATTCTAATGTATAAACATGCCATAAAAATGTTTCATTAAGGTAAAAATTATGAAGAAAGAAGAGGCAAACATTTTTTTTCAGGTTAGAAACTAATTTTTGGGCTCACACATTAATGAATTATGAAATTTTAATGAAACTTCGTCCGAAAATATAGTATCCTTGACGAAATGTTATACTATCCAGGATAATGACATTTTTTTGTCAGTGTTCCAATTACTTAAAATTATCTGTTGTAAATCATTATCTACTGCAGGGTGGTTTCCCCTACTTAGAACAATTAGGTTATGAAGACCCCCACCCCCTTAGCAGGCAGGAGCGGGGGTAACTTTGTAATTACAAATAGAAATCCCAATTTTTTATTACAGATTCAGATTCTCCTTCATGAAGTATGTAAGTTTTACTCGAATTTTTTTTTTTTGATTCGCGATAAATGGCGCTGCAATTGCAAAAAATATAATATTTGATTATTTCAAGGACTTCGGTGAATTCCCTTGCCTCTCACCATGGGGGTGCTTGCTTCCTGTGAGTCCCCTCGCCTCTCACAATCCGAGTGCTTGATTTCGGTGAATCCATTTATGGGTAAAATTACCATAAATGACCGAAAATTTTCATAAATTTCCGGAAATTTTTGGCAATGTTTAAAAATGAATATTGGATAATTTATGGTAAGTTACTATATTTACCGGTAAAATTACCAAAAATTATCGTAAATTTTCATAAATTTCTGGAATTATTTTTACAAAAATGAATATTGGGGAATTTATGGTAAGTAACTATATTTGCCGGTAAAATTACCATGAATTACCGAAAATTAATGAAAATTTTTAAAAATGAAATTTGAGTAATTTATGGTATGTTACCATATTTAAGGGTAAAATTACAATAAATTACCGAAAATTGTCATAAATTTCCGTAAATTTATGGAAATGTTTAAAAAGGAATATTGGGTAATTTATGGTATGTTAATATATTTACCGGTAAAATTACCATAAATTACCGAAAACTTTCATACATTTCCGGAAATGTAAAGAAATTTATAAAAATGAATTTAGGGTCATTTATGGTAAGTTAACATATTTACCGGAAAAATGACCATGAATGACCAAAAATTTCCATAAATTTCCGCAAATTTATAGACATGTTCAAATTGAATCCTGCAATTTTTTAACTGAATTTTTGATAATTTGGAATAAGTTAACATAAATTTCATGATTCTTTATTTAAAATCTAATATGAACTGAAATCATGACTGTATTTCGAAAAATGTCTGGAATCATCCATTTGTTATAAAAAATATCGTATGCGCCAAGGTTCTTTGAAATTCAGCATCAATTCCTTGGAACTTTTAAAAATCAAGCGCGAGCTTTGCCACATTTGCTGCATTTTTCCGCTAGTTAAATAAGGGGTGTGGGGGTTAAAATATTGAGATGAAATATAATCTTCAACTGTCGATGAGATCGACCTTCAACGTTATATAAACAGCAATATTTTGATGGAGGAAACTTCTCACAGTAACTGGAATTAACTTAGATTCATTTGGAATTCATTACACTATCCTCGAAATTCGTTATAATTTTTCAGAGTGCAATTACGTTAAATATATAATATGTCGACAGGGAAAATTCTCAATCTGCCAAAATATGCCAGTAGCGAAAATTAAAATCTAGTATCTATTGCAGAAAGACAATGTTGTTCCAATCCAAAATCTAGTTATAGTATAGAGTACAACACGTACAAGATACATATAATATTTCAACTTCTATAATCCTGTAAGTGTAGTACCATCAGGTATTTGAGAAAGAATGAAAAAGCATGCATTTATTTCTTTACTAAACAAATCTAGTTTAGGGGGTGAGTTTTCAAAAACAGACTATTCCACTTCTTCAGGACTTCCTCATGTACAGATAGTACACGTCTACATTCCAACGCCGAAAATTTTCCGCTTCTAATTTTACACAAAGTGAGAATTCGTGCGAATTAAATTATCAATAAAGGCAATTTTCGAATTCGTACAAAAATGTACCAAAAGTTAAAGATATATTATATTATATTCACCAATATAATTGAGGAGAACTGCCGAAGATAATACGAGAATATGATCGATCCTCATCTATCCTATTTTGAAGAAAAGTTGACTAACGTATTGATGAATAGTTTGGCTGTGAATGTAATTAATGAATATTCTGGTACATGGTTATATTATGTATATAATACATACATAATAGAGTCGTTATCTCATCGGTTACGGGATTGAAGATTGTCTTTCTGAGATATTTACATTTCATTAGAGTCAGTTTCAAGGAAAAACATTGAATCACTGAATTCGTTCAAATTTTTGGTTGCAAAATTATATTTTTTAGTTAAAAATTCGTCTTTTTTGGTAGAAATTAATCTTCTTGGTTGAAAACTAATCTTTTTGGTAAAAAATTCAATTATTCCAGTTGAAGATTCATAATTTTAGTTGAAAAATCATCAGATAGGTTGAAATTGGACTATTTTGTTAAAAATCCGTGTTTTTTTTTTTTTGTTGAAAGTTAATTTTGTCAACTCAAAGTTCAACTTTTCCATTTTTTGTTAGAAATTGATATTTTTAAGTGGAAAGTTTAAGTATTTGTTTAAAGATTCAATGAATTTGCAATTTTTTGCAAAAATTTTTGAAGGATTATAAGGGATTTTTATGAGAGTTTAAAGATTTCAATGAATTTCAAGGATTTTCACAGTTTTTAAACAAATTTAATGCATTTTAAGATATTTGAAACAAATTCACTATATTTGAAAGGATTCTGAAGAATATCAAAGGATTTTAATGTGGTTTCGAAAATTTTTAAGGATTTAAAAAGATTTCAGAGGATTTCAAAAGATGTGCAAAGATTTCAAAGGATTATAACGGTGTTTAAGAGATATAAACGGGTTTCGAATTTTTAATGATTTTGAGAGATTTTAACGGATTTTGAAGGAATTTATGGGTCATTGAAGATTTCAAACGATTTCAAGGATTTTTATAGTTTTTAATGGGTTTTAAGGGATTTTAATGGATTTCAAGAGATTTAAAAAAAATTCAGTGTATTTGAAAGGTTGTTAAAGATTTTGAAGGATATCAAAGGATTTTAATATGATTTTGAAAATCTTAAGGGATTTAAATAGATTTCAGAGGATTTCAAAAGATGTGCAAAGATTTCAAATGATTTTAACGTATTTTAAGAGTTTGTATAAAGGTAAAGTAAATGGCAGAATGCCCAGAGGTAGACCGCTGATAGAATTGTTAGAATCTCTGAATGAGACATTAATTCGAAGAGACATAAGAAGCCATAGAAACACGAGGGCTTGCATGAAAAAATGCATGGACGTGTAACAGTCACATAACGGTTCCATAAATGTTACATTCCTGTTACATAACAGTCACATAACGGTTTCATAAATGTTACAGAAATGTTACATAACAGTTGCATAACTGTGACATAACAGTTAAACAAATGTTACGTAATTGTCTCACAAATGTTATATAACTGTTACACAAATGTTACATAAATGTCACATAACGGTTTCATGAACGTTATATATCTACCACACAAATGTTACGTAACTGTTACATAACAGTCACATAACGGTGACATAACGGTTTCGTGAATGTTACCTAACTGTTGTATAACTATTAAAAAAATGGTACGTAACTGTTACACAAATGTGATGTAACTGTTACACACATCTTACATAACTTTTACATAACATCCACATAACGGTTTCATAAATGTTACATAACTGTTACACAAATGTTACACAAGTGTTACGCAAATGTTGCATAACAGTTGTATAACTATTACATAACTATTAGACGAATTTTACTTAACTGTAACACAAATGTTATATAACTGTTACAAAAATGGGACACAACTGTTACGTAATAGTCACATAACGGCGGCATAACGGGTTCGTGAATGTGACATAACTGTTACGCAAATGTTGCATAACAGTTGTATAACTATTAAACAAATGGTACGTAACTGTTACACGAATGTTATATAACTTTGACACACATGTGACATAACTGTTACATAACAGTCACATAAAGGTTTCGTAAATATAACATAACTATTACACAAATGTTACATAACTGTTACGTAAATGTTGCATAACAGTTGCATAACTATTACGTAACAGTTAAACAAATGTTACGTAAGTGTTACACAAATGTTATATAACTGTAACACAAATATTACATCACTGTTACATAACAGTCATATAACGGTTACATAACGGCGACATAACGGTTTCATAAATGTTACACAAATAATCCATAACTGTTACGCAAATGTTGCATAACAGTTGCATAACTTTTACATAACAGTTACGTAAATGTAAAATAAATGTTTTTGTGACTGTATAATTTCATAACCAAATGGGAAATACATTTTTTGTAAGGCTCCTAATATTCTGTGCGGTTATATGGCTTGGAATTACGGTTCCATCTGGCAAGAATAAGGGTAAGTGACACTAAAATAAAACTAATATGGAGAAACAATTTACAATTGGTCCAAGCTGCCATTCAACAGTTGGCTGGCAGAGCCGGTTTTGTGGCCAAAAGACAAGTTTTTAATTTGAAAAGAAAGCTGGTCACTATGATTAAGATTAGCTAGAGCACCCCTAACCGAAATTATACGTTTATTTATTAAGTATTATTTCTATCAACAGTAATTTAAAACTTAAAAATAAGTGTAAAGTATGTATGCATTCGTTTCTAAGAAAATTCAATTATTATTATGCAAAAAATGTATGTGAAAAGTCATTTTTATTTTGATCTATCAAGGACAATGTACAATCAAATAAAATATTATTCAAATAAGGAATTTCAACTCTCAGTGATCTACAGCCATATACTTATGAACTGTTACCTCGTTCAAATAATTAAACATTGAACATTGATGATAATGTTTGACATAATAAACAAATTCATTTTGAAAATTAAATTTCATCTGTTCTTGAACAGATAGGCTTACGGTTTTTTCGTCTAATGCACAATTCGACCCTTTCTGAATATATAGATTTTGTTTTTAGTACTATTAAATATCAATAGCTTCACAATTACCTCCGAAGAAAATAATTTGCTAGTAGCTACAGAATATATCATTTCATAGACAATTTTTGAACAGCCCTGTTTATTAAAACCTACACATTTGTCATCAATGCACAGTGTAATATTATTATTAAAAGTGACCTGCAACAAAATTGGAAGCTCTACCATATCTAGTTCACTCTTATTTCTTTTGGCTACAAATTCGGATTCACAAAAGTCTAATATTTTTTGGAAATACTTTTACACCACATTGGATTTTACATTTTTCCGAAATGTTTACTTTAGATTGTAAATCAGCGCCTGCGGTATCCCCTGTTGAGATAACAAGGTTTTCAAAGAATCTAAGTCTTGGGAGAATAATAACGTTCGTTTTTATAATCGCCTTATAAAGGCCGAATTTTAATAGATGTCACGAATACGTTGTCTGGGTTATTGGGTCAATTCAATAAACATGTTTTTCAAATTTGAACACGTATATCTTGAGTCTCACGTTTTTAGTCGGTTGACCTTGACATTAAATCCAGGTTCTCGGAACGTAAACAGTCAGGAGCGTCTGAAACGTTTCCTGTGGATTTTACTGCGTGTTAAAAAACATGTTGCTGGACATAAACATGCACACCAACCTCGGAGGATTCTGGACATGTTTCTGGACATGAACCTGCACAGAAATCTCGGACGATCCAGCATATGTGCCTGGACATAAACCTGCACACGAGCCTCGGAGGATTCTGGACATGATGCTGAATACGAACCTGCACAGGAACATCAGAGGATCCTGGAAATGTTCCTGGACATGAACCTGCACAGAAACCTCGGAGGTTCCAGCACATGTGCCTGGACATGAACCTGCAGAGGAACCTGAGAGGATCCTGGACATGTTCCTGGATATGAACCTGCACACGAACGTCGGATGATCCTGGACATGTTGCTGTACATGAACCTGCACAGAAACCTCGGAGGATCCTGGACATGTTTCTCGACAAGAACCTGCACAGAAACCTCAGAGATTCTAGGACATGTGTCTGGACATGAACCTGCACAGGAACCTGGCATAATCCTGAACATGTTGTTGTACATGAACCTGGACAGAAACCTCGGAGGATCCAACACATGTGCCTGGGCATGAACCTGCACACGAACCTCGGAGGATCCTGGACATGTTGCTGAACACGAACCTGCACAGAAACCTGCGCAGGTAATTTTTTTGGTTCCTGTGTATTAATTTGGCAAAGGAAACTGAACATGAGAAAAAAAAAAATTTTCGAAGCTCTGGAATAATAAAATAATTTTTAGAAAAGAACTTCATCTGAATTCCCTATTGCGAAATCCTAAATTACAGGGGATACCGCAGGCGCTGATTTACAATCTAAAGTAAACATTTCGGAAAAATGTAAAATCCAATGTGGTGTAAAGGTATTTCAAAAAAAAAATTAGACTTTCGTGAATCCGAATTTGTAGCCAAAAGAAAGTAAAGTGAACTAGATATGGTAAAGCTTCCAATTTTTTTGCAGGTCACTTTTAATAATAATATTACACTGTGCATTGATGACGAATGTGTAGGTTTTAATAAACAGGGCTGCTCAAAAATTGTCTATGAAATGATAAATTTTGTAGCTACTAGCAAATTATTTTTTTCGGAGGTAATTGTGAAGCTATTGATATTTAATAGTACTAAAAACAAAATCTGTATATTCAGAAAGGGTCGAATTGTGCATTAGCGAAGAAACCGTAAGCCTATCTGTTCAAGAACAGATGAAAGTTAATTTTCAAAATGAATTTGTTTATTATGTTAAACATTATCATCAATGTTCAATGTTCAATTATTTGAACGAGGTAACAGTTCATAACTATATGGCTGTAGATAACTGAGAGTTAAAATTCCTTATTTGAATAATACTTTATTTGTTTGTACATTGTCCTTGATAGATAAAAATAAAAATGACTTTTGACATAAATTTTTTGCATAATAATGATTGAATTTCCTTAGAAACGAATGCATACATACTTTACATCTATTTTTAAGTTTTAAATTACTGTTGATAGAAATAATACGTAATCAATCAACGTATAATTTCGGTTAAGAGTGCTCTAACTATTCTTAATCATAGTGACCAGCTTTCTTTTCAAATTAAAACCTTGTCTTTTGGCCACAAAACCGGTTCTGCCAGCCAACTGTTGAATGGCGACTTGGACCAATTGTAAATTTTTTCTTCATGTTAGTTTTTTTTCAGTGTCACTTACCCTTATTCTTGCCAGATGGAACCGTAATTCCAAGCGATATAACCGCACAGAATATTAGGAGCCTTACAAAAAATGTATTTCCCATTTGGTTATGAAATTATACAGTCACAAAAAAAACTGTGAAAATCCCTTGAAATTCTTTGCGATTCCGTGAAATCTTCTGAAATCTTAGAAAATCCTGTAAAATCCAAGGATATACTTTGGAATCATTAGAAATCTCTTGAAATCCTTTGAAATCCTTAAAATAATTGAGACCTCTTTAAATCTCTTAGAACCCGTTAAAATCCCTTATATCCTTTGACATCTTTGAAAATCTTCTGATATTTTATGAAATTCCTTCAAACCCCTTTAAATCTTTGGAATCCACTTAAACTATTCTGACATCCTGCGAAATTCGGGAAAATACTTTTGTGTCACTTGAAATCTTTTAAAATCCTTTGAAATCTTTTAAAGTTCCTTGAAATCTTATAAAAACTGTGAAAAGTCCTTAAAATTCTTTGCGATTCCGTGAAATCTTTTGAAATCTTAGGAAATCTTGTAAAATCCATGGATATATCGCGAAATCATTAGAAATCTCTTGAAACCCTTAAAATAATTGAAACCTCTTTAAATCTCTTAGAACCCGTTATAATCCCTTAAATCCTTCGAAATCTTTGAAAATCTGCTGAAATCTTATGAAATTCCTTTAAATCCCTTTACATCTTTGGAATCCACTTAAAATATTCTGACATCCTGCTAAATTCGTGAAAATACTTTTGTGTCACTTGAAATCCTTTAAAATGTTTCTAAATCCCTTGAAATCTTACAAAAACTGTGAAAATCCTCTAAATTTCTTTGCGATTCCGTGAAATCTTCTGAAATCTTAGAAAATCCTGTAAAATCCATGGATATACTTCGGAATCATTAGAAATCTCTTGAAATCCTTTGAAATCCTTAAAATAATCGAAACTGCTTTAAATCTCTTAGAACCTGTGAAAATCCCTTAAAACCTTTGACATCTTTGAAAATCTTCTTAAAATCTTATGAAATTCCTTTAAACCCCTTTAAATCTTTGAAATCCACTTAAAATATTCTGACATCCTGCGAAATTCGTGAAAATACTTTTCTGTTATTTGAAATCCTTTAAAATCCTGTCGCTGAATCCGAATCTGTTGTTAGATTTGATCTATCACGTCTCGTTTTTGAGAAAATTAGCATTTTTGTCCATTTAAAGAGAAAAAAACATATAGTGCGAATCTGACGTTCTGGAAACTTCTATTATGGTTCAAATCAAAGATTAAACCTTGTATTTTCTGTTAAGTATATTGAAAAAATTATGTTCGTTCCCTTATCTTGAGCAGTGACAGGCTGTTTCTGAATATTTGCTTGAAGTCTCAAAAATCTACAAAATCTGCCCACGCATCATCAACTTTCTAAGTCGTGCGATGATGATTTGGGGTACAAGAATCAAGTATTTTTATCATGGACAACCAAGGATAACTTGGTCAATACGCCTTACGATAGGTTTTTTTCAAGAAGACTCCTTCAGTGCGTTATAGTTCTGTTTAGTGTTGAACCAATTGAAGAATATTTTTCTCTATGGGTCATGAAAATGAGGATGGTCATCAATTCACCCAACTTCTATACATTGATGACCTGAAGCTATGCGCTAGCTGAAACCAGAAACGGCAGCAAGTGTAGCGTTAAATAGCATTTTTCCAATGATATCCACATGGAATTTAGACTAGATAAGTGCAAAAAAGTGCATTTAATCAGAGGAGAATTAGGCACCGCAGAGCTAGAGATCGAGAACAAGAATTACATCGAGGCAATGGCTGAGAGCGAGTCATATAAATATCTGGGCATTCTTGAGATCAAGGGTATTCAGTATACGACAGTTAAAAAAATCTAATGATTACCTTCACGACAAGACTCAGACAGGTTTTGAAGAGTTCTCTAAGCTCGCTCTACCTAGATCACGGCTTATTAGACCTATGTAATTCGGCGATTGAAAGGGTAGTCCTACCATGGCATAGAGGAGATAGGGGCGTTGTAGATGTTGACGCACTGTTTAAATCACAAGATGTACAATTGTAAGACTATTTTAACAGCTAGCGAGATTTTGGGCTTTACAACACAATCTGTAAAGCGAATCTCGATTACACCCCCTTGTTCAACCAACCATACAAGAGACTTTCGCTAATTTCTGTCACTATAAGCAAATTGGTAACTTTTGAGAGGCTAATTTTCATCGGAAGACTAGCTCTGAGCGTGATCATTTTTGGTATGTAGAAGAAATCTGTAGGTTAGTGAACAATTCATTTCGAGTAGAGATTTACAGCACAAATTCTTGACTGAAGAGTAGGAGAACAAACGTTATATATTGTAGCTTGAAGTCTATTAATGAAAATTAAATTTTGAATGAGCTATTGCAATCCGTCCTACGTCCGTTCCACAGATTTGAAAGATTTTTGGATGATAATGTTTGGTAATTACACAGGCAAAACTTGTACAGCAAAGTAGGTAATTGCCTTCGAGATTTAAGGTTATTAATTTTTCAACTTGAGAAAATTTATTCATTTCATTTTATGAATCGCTATATAGGTATTTTTGATTAAAAATTTCACTATTATACCTTTTGTTTGGAATTCATCTCATTGAAAAATTTAATTATTTTGTGAAATATTCGTTTTCTTTTCGGTTGAAATATAATTGCTTAAAACTAAAAATGCAAATAACTTTTATTTTGGGGTGAAAGTTGATATTTTCAATTAAAACTAGAACTTTTTCAGTTTAAACTTTATGTTGTTGTTGAAAATTCGTATTTTTTGCTAGGAAACTAATCTTCGTGGTTGAAAATTCATCCTTTCTAATTGAAAATGCTACGGCTTGGTTGTAAATTAATCTCTTTTGGTTAAGAGGTCCACAAATAATTTTAGTTTAGAATTCATATTTTTGGATCGAAAATTTAACTTTCTGTAGAAGATCGTCTTCTTCGTTTGAAAATTCAAGAATTTGGTAGAAAATTTAATTGTTTGGTTTTAAATTTAACTTCTTTGTTGAAAATTCGTTTTTTTTTGTTGAACAGTAATTTTGTTATCTGAAAGTTTGACCATTCCATTTTTGGTTGGAAATTCAATCTTTATAAGGCGAAAAATCAAATATTTAGTAGAGAATCCATGTTTTATTTGCATTTTTGCCTTTCTTGGGCAGATTCTTGGCTTGATCCTCAGGCTTACATTTTGTGCCATATCTATATCTGCGCACTGAAATAGTTATAAATTTTTATCATAATGTACATAACATAATCATATCTTTTTTAATATCTGATGCTTCTAAACAAATGGTACATATTATATTTAGAATGTAAATATATTTTCAAATTGGAACTGTTTCGCATTGCATCATTTGAAGTTAATAATGATCATTTTAAAAGCATAAAAAATTGGTAGATTTTAAATTTGAAGCGTTTAAGAGTTTACCATTCGTAAAAGAAAATGTTTGAAAATTAAATTAATTAATACTCGAAAAATCAGAAACTGTCTCTCTACACAACTTACGCATTTCGCAAGTTTGTGGGCACGAATAGTCTATGCCGTCAAATCCGCACCACCATTGAGTAGTGGATGTCTAAAAATATATTTTTTTTAGTTCACAATGTTTGGGAAAATAATTGTTTTTTAATATGAAAAATACCGTGTAAAGTTTTGTTTTACTTACAGCGCATTGTGTGTCGCAAGCTTTATGATCATACTGTACAAAAATATAATTTTCATTAGTAGGAGTATTATTTCAAAAATTTTGTTTGTGGAAAGTAAATCTCACCGGAGGTATTTTGCCTTTTCCTTGGTTTTTTGTCTCTGCTGTCTCTGCAAAGGTGGCCGAGAACAGGACTATGGTGGCTTTAAAAATAAAAATACATATATTTATGTATTCATGTATATTTATGTATAAAAAGATTTACAATTGAACTGAATAAGTCTTTTTTCCTGTGTTTTTTAAAATAATGCAATTTTGTTCATTCTTGACTTAGGAAGTAATTAAGACTAGGGTTTTAGTATCCTGGCTAATATAGAATATTTGACCGATTTTTTTCAGGCGTTTTTCAAATATTCATAAAAAATACAATTGCTAATATTTTTGAATAAAAGGTCTTTTATTTTTTAAGTAGATCTTGAACTGAAAAAATACATGGTCAACAATGGAAAAAATCTCGTCCCAGGTCTCGGTCTCCTCCTGCCAGGACCAGGTCTCCTCCTGCCATGCGTCGTGACTCATTCATACTTGAGTATTCTACTCAACAACTTAGATTTCTCAGACTTATTTCCCGTACTAATCCGGACCATGTGTATAAAATTCGCAGATACCAAAATATTTCAGAAGAAAAATTATCACTCAATTACTAACAATGTCTTTCCGTTCAAACCTTCCCTCGCCTTAACCTTCGCTTCTACTACCTTCACTAACATCTTCCTTCTCTACTTGTTCCTCTCCTAACTTCCATAGCTAAAACACAGCGACTTCCCTTTCCCAGTCCTTACTTCTCCTCCCGTACTCACCTACACTACCTATTAGCCCTCCTCTCACTCGTCCTTACGACTATCCTCAACGCGCAATCATTCCATCTACTTCTGCACCCTTATTTTCCCTTTCATCCTATACTTCTTGTTCTTTCATTTTCCATAATTTCTCTTCAGTTCCCCTACTGTCCTAAGTCTCATTTCCCCTCTTTTTTTCTACTTTCTCTGCCTTCCTGTACCTATATTCACGCTATTCTTCCTATTTACTTGCTCTGAATTTCCTTTTACTTCTCTAACATTTAATCCCTTTATTTACCTTCAATTCAATTCCCTCACTACTCGTACTTCCCCTAACTCTCCTCCTCACCAATACCTCTCTTCCCTATACCATCCTTGACTTTTCCGACATCCTCACCACTCGTTTCCCCTCATTTCTTCATTTTTGCTTCTCTTCATTTCCATTCACTCTCCATACCCAGCCTGAACTTATTTTCTTTCACTTTATTTTTTCCCCTTGCTCCTATTATCCCTCGCACATCATTTAATTCATCTCATATTCCCCCCTCTTCTGGTTTTTTCACACTTTTCCTACTTTTCCTCCCCTCTTTTTCCCTCATTTACCATACTTTCTAAGCCCTTATTTCCCCTCATTACCACAACTTTGCTTCTTCTTATTTTATCTGATTCCTCTCGCCTTATTCCCATAGTTAATATGATTCAACAATTTATATTTGACATAGATTATATTTCTCGAGCCTATTTTTGAGAATATCACTTATAGCCAAAGACGCATACTTTTAATGAATATTAGTAAATATGACAATTATTTTATGTTAATATTAATAGCAAGTATGACTGTTATACGACATTATGATTCTCAATTTGTTGTATAATATAAAATCAAAGTACGGAGGCTATTATATTTCTTGGTAGAATTCATGATTGGATCTATGTAATATAATCACTATTATTTCATTTAAACTAGAAGTCTATGTAGAAGGGAATTAGAACGATAATTTTTAAGACAAAATTTTAGTTCTTCAAAGATTGCAGTCACACCTAAAACGTGGGATATAAAATCATTGTAGCTACTTCAATCTAGTGTTTCAACCTGATATGATTCGCTTCAGTGGATCACTGAAAATTAAGAAGCACAACTTCATGGCGTACCAGCATTAGTATGCAAAACAAAATGACGAGAGTGGGTTTGCGAAAGTAAACCAAAAAAGAAAGCTGTTTTTTAAAATGCTATTCTGAACACTAAGTTTTATTTATAACTGAAAAATAATGATCCAAATCATAGAAAAAGTGATTAATGGCGTTAATCAGAGTCTAGGTCTTCAAAACACATCTTTCTCCAGGAAGTTGTGTTCCTAACAGAAGTTTAAGATACTCTCATGGGTTTTCCAAGCTCTCGTCATTTTAAGAAGTAAACGCGGTATTCAAGGTATTCAAAAAACATCTTTTTTGAGGAAGTTGTGTTCGTATCTGAAATTGAAAACACGCTGATCGGTTTTCGAAGTTCTCGACATTCGAAAAAGTAAAGCTGATAAAACTGGAGTTTGAAATATATCTTCTTCGAGGTGGTTGTATGCAGAACTAAAAGTTAAGACACCCTGATCAGATTTCGAAGATCTCGTCATTCTAAAACGTAAACCTGGTATCCCAGGTGTTTAAAATACATCTTCCTTGGGTAAGTTGTATTCAGAACTAAAATTTCAAACAACATACACAAACGGAGCCGCGGTCGATGCGGAGCGTGCGGAGGAGGACAAGGAAATAAGAAAAAAACCGAAAAAACAGACTGTGCGAGCCTGGTGGCGGTGCACATGAACTAGAAATTCAAACTCGGGCGTGCGAGGAAATCCCAGGAGCGTACGTTTGACATTTTTTCTATTTTCGAGGGTTGGAATTCGAACTTGATTTTTGATAGATAAAATTTATAAAATTTTATTCAAATTATTTCAAAATTAAGGAGATTTCAAATTTGAAAATTTACAATTTAAAATTATGCAAATTTTAAGTTTTATAAATTAAAAATGCTGTAATTTGAATCATTTACATTCTAAAATTATTCAATTTTCAATGTTTGGAATTATTGTGAACTTGATTTTTGATGGACAAAATTTAAAAAATCTTATTTAGAATAATTAAAAATTGAGGCCTTTTTAATTTTGAAAATTATGCAAATTTTAAGTTTTATAAATTAAAAATGGTGTAATTTGGATCATTTACATTAGAAAATTCTTCAATTTGGAAGATTTAAAATTGAAAAATCGATTTTTAAGATTCAAACTCATCAAAATTTAAGAATTTTTAATTAAACATCTAAAATTGAAGAATTTTTACAATTTAATTTTAAAAATTATGCAAATTTTAAGTTTTTAAAATTAAAAATGCTGTAATTAAAAAATTTTTATTTAGATTAATGCAAAATTGGAGAGGTATTATTTTGAAAATTTATAATTAAAACCTATGCAAGTTTTATGTTTTTAAAATTGGCAATGTTGTACTTTGAATCCTTTACATTCGAAATGTTTTCAATTAGGAAGATTTAGAATTGAAAACTTGACCTTTTATTTTCAAAATCATCAAAATTTAAGAATTTTTTTTTATATATCTTTAGAATTGAAGAATTTTTAATTTTTTAATTTACAATTCAAAACGATGCAAGTTTTAAGTTGTACAATTAAAAATGCTGTAATTTTGATGATTTACATTCAAAATTTGTTCCATTTGGAAGATTTCATGTGCGTTGAAGCGCGTTCTCTTATGCGTTATGCCTTATACTTATTCGCTATGCAAAAGTGTGTGGTTCCCGCTTCAGGGCAGGTCCGCAGTGAAATTCGTAAACAGCGACGTTAAAACGTGCATGCATATCTGCCGACATACGCACGTTGTTACCGACGTCGCAGCAAGAAATCGAAAAATGCGAAACGGTAAAACTGCTCGCATATTTGGCAACGACAAAGAAGTTAATTTTTAACCAAACAGACTAATTTCCAACAAAAGAGTTAATTCTCAACCAAACAGTTGGATTTCAACAAAATTTTGGAATTTTCAAGCCAAAAAGACAAAAAAATCATTGCAAAATAGTTGAACTTTTTATGAAATAGATGAATTTTGAACTTAGGAAAATGAATTTTCAAGCAAGAAGAATTATTTTTCAGCAACAAGAATAATTTTTAGCAAGACATTGAATTTTGAACCAAAAGAAAGTTTTTAACCACAAAGAAAATCAAATAGTTAAATGCTTCATCAAATTGATGAATTTTTAACAATCAACAATAATTTTATATCCAAATAGACTAATTTTCAACGGAATACATGACTTTTGTACCAAATAGTTCAATTTTCTTCACACAAAGGAAAAATTTTCTACCAGTAATGCAATAGCTACATTATCAGATAAAATATTAATTTTCAACAGAAAACAAAAACGAATATCTAACAGAATAGTTGATATTTCAAGAAAAAAAAAGTTTATTTTTTACCGAAAAATTTTAATTTTTCAGCACAGTAGCTTAATTTTCAACGAAAAATATATATTTTCAACGCAAACGTTAATTTTGAACAGAACAGTTTAATTTTCTACCAAATTGTTTAATTGTTCACCCAAAATGACGAATTTCTTACAAGATAGCCTAATTTTCCACCCGAAAATATGAATTTAAAAAAAAAGTTAATTTGCAATAAATAATGCAATTTTCAACCAAAATAAAGAATTTTCAACCTAATAGTTGAATTCTGAACAAGGAAAATAAGTATTTTTTTAATGTAGAAATAATAATTCTAAAATTTTGATGATTTTAGAAATCAGTCGAGTTTACAATTCTAAATATTTCAAATTAAAGAAATTTCGAATGCAAATCGTCAAAATTACAGAATTCTTATTTGTAAAACTTAAAACTTGAATAATTTCTAATTATAAATTGTACACACTTAAAAATCCTTCAATTTAAAAAATTTGCAATTAAAATTTTGGAAATGAAAAGTTTCCAATTCCAAATCTCCCAAATTGATTAAATTGCGATTGTAAATCGTCAAAAAGACATCAATTTCAAATTGTAAAACTTAAAGCTTGCATAATTTTTAATTGTAAATGGTCAAAATTTATAATTCTTCAATTTCAGAGATGAATAAATAAATAACATTTAATTTGCATGATTTTGAGGATCAAAATTAAAGTTTTTAATTATAAACCTTACAAACTGAATGGATTTTCATTTTAAATCGTTCAAAATTACATAAGTTTTGAATTACAAAACTTAAAACCTGCATACTTTTGGATTATAAATTGTACAAACTTAAAAAATGTTCAATTTAAATTTTGGATTTAAAAAGTCAAGTTTTCAGTTCTAAATCTTCCAAATTGAATAAATTTACAATGAGAATTATAAAAATTAGAGAATTCTTAATTGCAAAACTTAAAATTTGCATAATTTTTAACTGGAAATTGTTAGACTTAAATTTTTTTGAAGATTTACAATTCAAAGTTCTACAAATTTGACGAGTTGCCACTCTAGAATGTCTCCAAATTGGAGAAATTTTGAATGTAAAGCATCAAAATAACATAAATTTTACATTGTAAAACTAAAAACTTACAGAATTTTCAATTAATAATTGTTTAAATTAAGAGCTCTTCAAATTTAAATACTAACAATCAAAATTCCTACATTTTTAAAGAGTTACCATTGAAAACTCTTGAATTTTTTTAATGTAGAAATAATAATTCTAAAATTTTGATGATTTTAGAAATCAGTCGAGTTTACAATTCTAAATATTAGAAATCATTTCATGATCCTCAGTATCTACCTTATCTCTACCAGAAGGCTCTGCAATATCACCAGAGTTCAAGGATGGTATTCCCGCTGAGTTGATATCTACATAAAATGCAAATTTGAGCTCCTCCTGGTATTGCAGGGAATTTTAAACGCAAGGCGTGAGAAACGCCACGGAGTTTAAGAATAGTTGTTCCATGCTTCACTTTTTGAAAAGAGCAGTCATTCTAGTAGCATATAATATTACTCAACTTGAAAAACTGCCACTAAAGCGTTGCCCAAAGATCCTCGGTGTGAGCGCACTAGGAGAGATCGCGCGCCACCCGCTCTATCATGGCATCGTGCTTACGTATCGTTCTATTACTCAAAGACGAATTAATTTGCCACTCTGAAAATTAGGGGTCTTATGAAAAAGAATCTCAGCTTTCTTTTAAAACTATTTTGAAGGAAAAAAAAGTGTCGAAATTTGAAAAAAAATCAAATCTATTTTTGATTTTCAAAAATTAGGGTCAAAAGTGACTTTTTCAAAAATCGTCATGCCACCAGAATGTTTGTGAAAAAATATATCAAAAACATTCATACTGAAATTTTGATGAAGGCAATAGGAAAAAAGTTACAAATGTTTTAAAGTAAGGCTTTGCTTAAAAAATCCAAAAATTGTACCCCCTCCAGTTTCATAAATAATCATCAAAATGAATTAATTGTTGGTGTGAGTTGTAATGTCTGATAGGACAACGATGGGGCTAATTTTTAGCCTGATCGGACAACTTTAATTTTCGAGGTGGGTACACTTCAGAAATTTGTAACGACTTTGCACTTTATCTCACGATAAAGAACTCGTTCTGCTTAAGCTATAAGGCCTATTGTGCCACACCCTCAACAACTCGCTCTCAGTATTTCACTTCAGACCCTTGGTGAAGCCCAGTATATCAACCACTAATCGCGTTATAATTTTGTCAGGTCCCATGAACTGGGATCCCAGGGTCTGTTGCCGGACCCTAGGTAATACCGGGTACTCACGTATCTGATTTATACTTTGAAAACTATGCATACAAATATCGTGATCAATGTTTTCTGCATGCTAGCCACAAAAATCAGTTAAAAAAATTCTTGCATCAAATAAGAATTTTTTGCAACATCAATTTTCGATCAAGCAGCTCCATTTGTAAGCCAAAAAAATTTAATTTTTAGCGCGAGAGAAAAATTCTCGAGTATCCTTCAAGCTGACTCGCGATACGTTTTAACTTAGGGTGAAAGATTTGAAAAAGAGTGATTTTGATAACTAAAATTAACGTTTTTTCATTTAAAAAAAGCTCGGTTACGATAATTTGAAAGTCAATATTTCGTGGGCAGTCTAACCTTTAAGGATGAATTTGAAATTTACTCCTTGAATACAATTGACAAATATCAAATCTCAAGTAAGATTCAAGCGACATTGTTTGAAATATTTTCTGTTTTGTAAACTAACCATTTATATAGTAGGTAAAATATCAAATTGTTTGTTTTCTTAGGCCCTCAACATGCGTGAAGAAGATTGAATAGAGATTGAATTTGAAACAAGTCTTCTGAAAGTGTATTTGAGGTTTAGTGAATAGTTTGTGATATTACAAGCTTTCGTAGGATTTATTTCTACAATTAAATAAGAGTTTCATTTAGCCAAGTTTTAGATTTTCCAATCTCTATTTCTATGTCAGTCAGTGATGGGGGACGAAAAATTTGCTTTCACTACTTTAGTAAATAATGCAATCAATTATAATTGAAATAATTAAAAATTGTAATTACACTTGTGATTTGCAATGGAGCATTTCTCAAAAGAATAAGAATCTTGATTGAAACAGAAAATTTTCGAAATAAATATTATAATTTAGATCTGGAACAAGCAAATTTCCTAAAGTATCACATTTTTAACTTGGAAGGAGGAATTTTGTCAAGGAATTGTGATTTAGATTTGAGACAGGGAATTTTATAAAAAATATTATAATTAGGATTAGGAACCAGAAGTTTTCATGAAGATTTAGAATTGTGAAATGGTAGAGACTTTTTATCTTATAATAATGCCTTATCTTTATATTTTATTCTATGTCTATATATCTTATATCCTCATACATATTTTCTAACAGTTATGAGGATATATCCCTTGTATATATTCTCGCAAAAGCCTTTTCTAACTTTTATGATAAAAGTTATTTTGAAAATAGTTTCAGAATCGATGACCTTGGTATAATCTATTATATATTTAGCTTAATTGTGAATAAATCATCAATCAAGGTTATTGATTCAATAATTTGTCATTTTATTTGATGGCCCCACCTTTACTGTTGATTTGTTCGGTCTACTAGATTCATAAACCCCATATTGAAAAATTCAAACAATTTGATTTTACATTTAATTCAACATTTATTTAAAATTACGAGTTACAAATGTACTAAATAAGAAATGAAACTTCCATGTGGGTACAATCACCCCAAAATTTTTCGAAGAGAACTACCTACAGGTATTTCATCAAAATTTTTGGTTATTGTTTTAAAATTTGTATTCCTTGTCAAAATCCCATGGCCTGAGGGAATAAAAAATTCTCACGCACTGTGTTTTACCGATTTCTATATACCTGCGTGTTTATTCCACAACATGATGGTACATTATTCCTATTTTATATGAAAGATTTTACTCAAATGTCAGTCAGTTCTCACTTAGACCGTTTCTTATAAAAATCCCCAAAGTAATTGTTCTTTTCTTGATAAAATGTTGTAGTTGAAATTTTTGGTTAAATATATTTGTAAAGTATTGATTACATTGAGAATATAATGATGAATGTAATGTATAATCTTATTATACAATCATTATATAGTTGCTTAACAACAATAATACACACAATAATACATTTTGACGGATTCTGGACTGTTTTTGAGACTTTTATCCATGTTGTATACAGTTTTGTGATTGATCCTAATTTTTTAATGTGAAGTTTAGAAAACGGTAGGACACTGAGGAACACAGTCAGTTGGCCAATGAAGCTTTGAGTCCACTTCACCTTCTTCTATCACCATCCAAATGGAGCTTCTAATGCCAACATGAGAAGCACAAGATCTATCCACCAAAAAGTCTCTCTCAGGATGGACAAATTATCTGAAGTTAATAATGCTCTCCCCGATTTCCTCCCCGAAGATGTGAAGCTCTGAAATCTGAACTGTGTAGTTTACGAGAAGGCGGTGTCTCTGCTTAGCGACAATATAAGTAACGATACTTCAGTGAGCCTCAGTAAGACTCGCGAGCTTATTGCACAGCTTCAGTTTACAATTGAAACGGCAAGACGGCATGCATCAAATATTCAGTGCGTGATTAGCTTCATAACATGAAATAAAAAATTCACTCAAAATGTTAGGGTACTTGCTCGAAACTTCAGGAAAGTAAATCACACGCTGAACAAGTGTAAACTCTTGACCATCAAGCAGCACTGGGCGCGAAAAATAAGATCCCTTTCCTGAGCAAAACAGCGCCTTGAACGGCGAGTGGAATGGATTCAGAAAAATTTCACCCTTACAACTCATCCTTCCTGCCTGTTCAATGAAACGTCAGGTGCTGTTAAAAATCCGCCTAGCCGAGAAGAGATTCAAGTCTTTTGGGAGAAAGTATATGGAGATACTTATCAACTAAATGAGAATGCTTCAGATATATCAATCTTTCGTAACTTTCGCCAAAGGCGCAGGTTGCAGGCTCCAGAGTGAGAGTGTCCACTAATTACTGCTAAAGAAGTGAAGAAAGTTATCGCTAGAAATAAGAAGAAGTTCCCTTCTACGCACCAACAGCTGGCTCGTATATTCACTACTTTCTTGAATGGAGAGCATGCCATCCCGCAGTCGCTAGTGGAAGAAAGCACGGTATTGATCCCCAAGACCGGATATTTGTCAAGTCCACAGAGCTACAGGCCCATAGCTTGCTTGAACACCAGTTACAAGCTATTCACTGGCATCCTTAAAGAGAGGATCTTAACATCCATCGAGCGGGTATGAAGTGCAATAGTTGAACAACGTGGATGCAGGAGAGGGCTCGATCAGGTATCGAAGCAATCTGTCCATGTGTAAATGGTTTGGAAATGCAACAAGGCATCAAACCAACTTGCAGAAATGTACAACGTGGCTCTCATATGGGTTCCTCTTTACACGGAGATCAAGAGAATCGAAAAAGCGAACCAGTTGGCAAAAAACAGCCCAGCAAGTGAATATATAGGACCAGATCTGGTACTGGGATTAGCGTCTACCTGCATGAGAATGGCCATTAAAAGCTAGATCTAAAGGAAGCACCGGGAATACTGGAAACAAATTTAGGGTTTCCGACAGTCGGAAGCTATCCTGGGCTATACGTACAGGAGGGTAAGGGCCAGGGAAATCCTGGGATTACCCAAGAAAGACATAATTACAAGGGTTCATATGCTTGAAGGGTACAAACACCTTGACTATCAGATGCACAAAATGAAGTACACCCCGAAATAGAGTGCAGGAAATACAGCCCACTTTAATACACAGAAAATATGATCGGCGGAAGGTCGAAACAAGTGAAAACAAGAAGATCATATAGACTATCCAAAAGGGGTACTCTAAATTATCCTAAAAGTGAGTCTGAACTTTCGCTAGCTGAATTTATAACTTAGACCCTCCATTTTTCTCTGACTGTCTCTAGGGCTGCCTGAATTTTGTAGCCATGATAACTTTGAAAGAATTTGTTTAATTGAGTAAGCCTTTCACAGGCTTTCTTAGGGTCCCAAAATGAAGGTTAAGTTTATCAAGTATACATTTCCGATAAAGTTTGGTTTGTGATTTCTAGTACATAATAAAAGTCACTTCGAAATTACCATTAGAAAAGTGATATGCTTGTCAACATTTTGAAAATTTTCCAAATACAGAACAAACTACCTTTCCGATAGATTGAGAAAGTTCTATCAAAGTTTTTATGATATATCAAATATATTCCACAACTGTCACAATGATATTTCACTATTATTTTTGGCAGCTTTCAACAAGAGTTACGAAAAAAATTAAATTAATGGTGAACGCACCAATCACCCAGGGTGCTCCAGCTACCGAGGATCGTCAGTTATATTCACTCCGAAGAGTGCATCCAGATGCTGGCCGCGCGCGATAACTAGTATATCGTCCGCATAGCCTATGACGTGGTGACCTTGAATTGAGAGTAGATGAAGCAGTTCATCCACTATTAGTCACCACAGCAAGGACGATCAAACTTCTCCCTGCAGACATCCCGAATCAACGGTTCCACATAAAATGATATCACCCTTAGACGTAGTTAGATTCCTGTTGATCAACATGTGGCACGTCTGTTTCACGACTGCAGAAGGCACACCATGTGTGATCATGGCCACCCTGATCACCTTTTAGAGGTGCTGGTTAAGGCTCCTCCGATCTTCATAGAGTCTTACCATCCACGGGTCTTACTACTGTTTTCAGTAGGAAAGATGTTAGGCTAATGGGACGGAAATCCTTGTGTGAGATATAACCGATTCTACCTGCTTTCGGAATGAAGACTGCTCTCGTACCGCTCCATGCCGCCGCGACATGTCCCAGCGTCAGGCTAGCCCTAGCAAGTCTCACTAGCGGCCCTATGATAGCCTCTTTAGCCCTCTGTCAGAGGACTGGGTATATGCACTCTGGGCCAGGAGATTCATAAGGGCTGAAGCACTTCAGAGCCCACCTGACCCAGGCAGAGGTGACAATATCGTTGATAAGCCGCCGTTTCGGGCTTAGTTGGGCCACAGGCGACTTTGATTCCCTCTGAGGTGCCCTCTTCACTTCTTTAAACCTTGAAAAGCCCTGGAAATGTGCCTTGATCAGGTGAGCCAATGTGTCCCTGTCCGACTCTGAGTAAACCCTGCTGGGGAATTTCAGAGTGCCGAGAATAGCGTCTAGATTTCTAGAAAGCAGCCTGTCCAGTCTAGCCGTCTCAGCTCCCTTCTGGATGTCTGTGCAGAAGTTGGTCCAGGTCTCTTGCTTTGCCTTACGTATTGCACCTTTGCATTCATCCCTCAACATTCTGAATGAGGTCCATAGTTCCTTCGTTTCGCCATTACTAGCACGTCTGAACCTCTCTCTGATTTCCCTGCGAAGTATTACTGCACATGTTAAAAAGCGAAGAGTTACGAGGCTGGTTCTTTTTGAAGTATAACATTGTCGAATCTCTAGAACAGTATTTCGGCACATGCGAAGGTGGGAGTTCCAGAAATACTCTCTCTGTGCTTAATACTTAAAAAATCACCTCTGGCATCTCTGAATTGAATTTATTTGATTCATTGTTTGTATTGTCCACACGACAGACGCATATTCAAGCTTGGATTCAACCAAGGAACAAAAGAGCCTCATTATCAAAGTTATCGTGTTAAAATGTGCACATGCCCTCATTAAAAAACCAAAAATTTTATTTGCGCTAGCTACTACTTCGCTTATGAAGTCCTTAAAAGTCAATCTACTATGAAAAAAAATTCCTAGATGCCTGTACGCTTTCACTTTTTGAAGTTGCATGCCATCAATAGAGTACCTGTGGTGCAAAACTACATTTTTATTTAAAAAAGACAGTATCTTGGATTTTGTTGGATTTAAACTAAATTCATTCATTTGTTCAAATTTGTTCAAATTCCAATTGTTAAAAACATTAAGATTTGCTGCAAGATTGAAACAAAAATTTATAATCGCAATTGGTAAAAAAATTGTTACATCATCTGCATATAGCAGATTGTAGCAGTCAAAGATAAGCGATACATCATTCATCAATATTATAAAAAGTAATAGACCCAAAGTTGATCCTTGAGGTACTGCAGATGACGGCACAAACGGCCGAAAAGAATGACCAGCATATTGTACAACATGATATCTATTTGCCAGATATGATTCGATGAAAAGTAAAATTTTGTGCTGAATACCTATGTTACACATTTCCTCTATTAGAATATTGTGGTCAACTTTATCAAATTCGCGTTGATTTGTTGATATCTCACACGAATTAATCCTGAAGATAATTTCATGAAGACATATTTTAAAAATTGTAGAAAAATGATTCAGGATCGCAATAGGTCTATAAATCGTTGCTTCTGATTTAAGGCCCTTCCTAAGCACCGGACAAACTAAGACATAAGCGTACATTTTAAATGTAAAGCTTTTTAAAATGTAGTTTTGAAGACTTAAACAATTGAAAATTAAAAGCATTTGAACTGGGAATATAAATTCATTAATTATTTGTAAAACTGAAAGGTAGTTAAAATGTTAGAAATTTAACAATAATTAATTTTACGAAACTATTTTGAATCTGTTCAATATAAAAAAATTTACAGATTTAAACGTTGAAAAATGAACTGTTTTATTTCTAAAGCCTTAGTAGTTGAACAAATTTAAATGTCCGACTGAAACTTTATAAATTATTTTCTATTATAAATATTTTCAAATTAATAGATTCATAGTTAAACGCTTTTTTCAATTTCAAATCCTATTTAAATATTGTTTAATTTATTCAAAACTAAACAATTTGAAACTGAATTGTTTGAAATAGACATTCTAATTTTACAAATGAAGGAAGAAATGTTGGTATTTAATTTTTTTCCGCGATGGAAGAGGAACTTTTTTTTAAAACTTTTATTGAGTTCAGAGCGTGAAATTTTGGTATTTTTTTATCATTTTTACTTAGTTTGAAACAGGATAATTTATTTTTTAACTATATCTGAAATGGGAGAGGGTCATTTTTTATTTTTAATATTTTTATCGAGTTGGAACGGAGGAAATTTTTTTGTTCAATTTTTTTTTTTCAATCAGAACAGGCTTTTTTTCATTTTATCTTTTTTATTGAGTTGGAAAGGATGAGATTATGGTTATTATTTTTTTTTCTGATTTTGAAGAGGCCATTTTTTTAAAAACATTTTTATTAAGTTTATGAGGAAAATTTTATATTTCCTTTTTTCGGAATTAGAAGAGGGAAATGTTTTATTTTTAACATTTTATCGAGTTTTGAGGGAGGAAATTTTGGTTTTCAATTTTTTCTGAATTGGAAGAGGCCATTTTTTTATTTTATCATTTTTATTGAATTGGAAAGGATGAAATTTTGGTTATTCATTTTTTGTCTGAATTTGAAGAAGCCATTTTTTCTGAATTAGAAGAGTGTCCAAGTACCCTGGTTATACTGGAAAGGATTAGCGGCTTGTCAGGATGTGGCCCCATATATGAGGGACCACGAGAAAAAGCGTCAAGGGCATGCATAGCCATCAAGGGCATGGATGCGATCTAGGTGCATAAGTTCTGTTCCAGAGATCTCACCGTTATCAAGGTGAGACTCAACGAAAGTAGCGGGAGAAGGCCAGAGGTGTTTATTGCTTCGACTTATTTCCCGAGGGACCCCACCTCCAAGAGAGGTGGAGGCTCTAAATCGGCACTGTCAAGAGAATACGATTCCTCTGCTGTTGTGCAGCGATGCAAACTCACAGCACACGGTGTGGGGAACATCAATATCAATGACAGAGGGAGAGATTTAATTTAGTAAGTAGCAGGCACATAGATGGAGATTCTGAATCGGGGTGATACTCCCACATTCCAGACGAAAAACGGGAGTGAGGTTCTCGATTTGATTCTATGTTCAAGTATACTGAGAAACAGGGTAGTAGGCTGGAGGGTCCATCTCGGACCACAAATATATCATGTTTCGATTAACCTTAAGAAAACTGGTGATTTCCGCGGTTTTTCTGCGAAGGTCTCTGACTACATCATATGAGAACAATTGCCATACAAGCACAATTGAGTCTAGGAAGGGAACAGAGTGGTGGAATACACACCTGGAGGAACTCCGTAAAAAGACAAGCATTGTGTGCAATAGGGCAAAAAGAACTAAATTGTCTCCAGGCTGGGACATCTATAAGATGGCCCAGTATGGATGCTATAGAAATGTGAAGAAGTATAAACAGGAGGATTGGAGGGATTTCTGCGAGGAATCAAAAGACATTCCGAAAACAGCAAGGCTCCACAAGATCCTAGCAAAAAATTTAGAAGCTCGCCTCAGGCTTATAAGGCTCGATAATGGTGAGTTGGCCGCAGACGACGAAGCAACGCTAGATCACCTGATTGAAGGTCACTTCCCGGGTTTTCAGCAAATCCGAACCGACCAAGATGAGGAAGGCTGGGGCCAAAAGTAAATGTTGAAAAATTTAATTATTTGCATTTCTATATTTTCAAAATTCAAGAAATTTCATTTGTAACTTTTCAAAACTGTAGAATCTTGAATTGTGAATCTCTCAAGCTAAATAATTTTAAATTTCGACAACTTATAATTCAAAGTTATGTAGGTTTTAAGTTTTGTGTTATTCGGAAGATTTGGAATTGAAAACTTGACTTTTTATTACCAAAATTATCAAAATTAATACATTTTTATTTATAAATCTTTAAAATTAAAAGATTTTAATTTTAAATCTTCAAAATTTGAGAATTTTTCATTGTAAATTTTCAAATTTAAGATTTTGCAATTGAAAGTCATTAAAAAGGAAGCATTTTCAATTGTAAATCATGAAAATCTTCAGCTTTGGAGATTTGCCATTCAAAATTCTTCAATTTTAATGATTTGCAGCTTGAATTCGTCAACTTTTAATATTTGCAATTGAAGAGTTTTCAATGGCAAATATTCAAAGGCAAATATTCAAAGTTCAATTGTAAATCTTAAAAATTGAACTATTCCAAACAAAATTTTCAAATATAAATCTTAAAAATTTAATTGTATGCAATTCTATATTTTCAAAATTCAAGAAATTTCATTTGTAACTTTTCAAAACTTTAGAATCTTGAATTGCAAATCTTTCAAACTAAATATTTTGAAATCTCGACAATTTATAATTAAAAGTTATGCACGTTTTAAGTTTTACGATATTCAGAAGATGTGGAACTAAAAACTTGACTTTTTATTTCCAAAATTGAAAAATTGTAATTTATAAATCTTTAAAATAAAAAAGATTTCAATTGTAAATCTTCAAATTTAAATTTTGCAATTGAAAATCGTTAAAAAGGAAGAATTTTCAATTGTAAATCATGAAAATCTTCAACTTTGAAGATTTGCAATTCAAAATTCTTCAATTTCAATGATTTGCAGTTTAAAATTCGTCAACTTTAAATATTTGCAATTGAAGAGTTTGAAATTGCAAATACTCAAAGTTCAATTGTACAGTCAACCTGTCAACAGAGTCTGAGGAAAGATCTGAGCAATAATGTTTACAAGGGCAATTCCCCGGTAATTATGAGGATCAGATTCAGCATTCTTTTCACACAACATGAATACATGCATTTTAGCCCAGCTAGATGAGACTGTTTCTTAGGTACATACCTCGCCGAAAAGGCGACCTCAGTACTGCACCCAATTTTCTGAAAGGTTTTCGGAAAATTCATTGGAAATCCCATCCTCGCCCCGTGCTTTATTACATTTACATTTTAATAAAGAGGTTTAATTTCAATAATCGAGATATCACAATTCAATAAAGGGTGTTCGTTTACAATCTACTTTATGCAAAGAGGAGCCCAAATCGGATAAAGAAATTATTTTATTATTTAAAAATGAGTCTTCATTTACACTTGCGTCCATCTGTATGGAATACGAAATATCAAGCCAAACTGAGTTCAGTATAAATGGCATAAATAAAAACAAAACAATGTATTGTGTTAAAATTAGAACACAGTGAGCCTCAATCATTCTCAACCCGACAATTCTGCGGCACAACTTTTTTTTAAAGAATCCATTTATTATGATTTTGAAGTATTTTATACTAAAAACTAAAATGAAGTTGCAAGCTCTTTTTGAAATTTGTTCAGCAAGAAACATAAAACCTCACTTTCTTTCCACAGAATTAAGTTCGCAGTCAAGCAGAGATTCCCTTGATACTCCCCGCCCGGTTCACTGTCGCTCTTCTCCTTCTCGTCATATACCTGAGGCTCCTGAGGAGCATCATCTTCATGTGAGGGCCAGGTTGCCTCCTTCTCCCGAAGTACTTGAATATTCACTTCGACAACTTGGATATATTCGGCTCATTCCCCCCAGAAATCAGAACCTACGATTCGAATTTCGAAGGTACGTTTTTTCTGCAGGTTATCCAATAAGGCTGAAATCAGAAGGAAGGAGTTATATTCCCGTATCAAACCAAGAACATATTGTATTATCAGCAACCAATGGTGACATTTTTGCAATATTGGAATGAAAATGTAACTGTTTCCTTTTTGGTTAAAAGTTGATCTTTTTAGTATAAACAATAAACTATTCGGTTTAAAATTTATGTAATTTTTTGAAAAGCTTCCTTTTTTTATATAAAATTAATCTTCTTGGTTGAAAATTTAACTATTTGATCAGAAATTTATTTATTTTGGTTAAAATTAATCTTTTTTGGTCAAGGAAATCTTCTTTGTTGAAAATGCAACTATTTGGTTAAAAATGTATGTATTTGATTGAGAATTCAACTGTTTTGTACAGAAAATTCGTCTTTTTGTATTGAAAATTAAATAGTTTGGTAGAAAATTCAACTATTTTGTAGATGATTCAGTTTTTTATATTAAAAATTAATTTGTTTTAATGAAAATTTAACTATTTCGTTGAAATTGAATTTCTTTGTTGAAATTTCATATTTTCGGGCTGGAAATTCTACTGTCTTGTATAGAAAATTCGACTTTTTGTCTTGGATATTCAACAACTAAGTAGAAAATTCAACTATGTGGTAGAAAATTTAAAAAGATTCGTTTTATAAAATTTTTAATTAATTTTTTCAAATGAAAATTCAACTATTCCATTTTTGGTTAAAAAATGATTTTTTTATTTTAGAAATTCAACTATTTAGTTAACAATTTTTGTAGTTTTCTGAAAATTCATCTTTTTTGTATAACAATAATCTTCTGGGTTGAAAATTCAATTTTTTGACTAAAAATTTATGTATTTTGTTGGAAATTCATCTTTTTTGGTAGAAAATTGATCTTCTTAGTTCAAAATTTATCTTTTCGGTTGAAATAAGTAATTATTTGATGGACCATTCAACTCTTTTGTATAGAAAATTCGTCTTTTGGTCTTGAAAATTCAATAGTTTGGTAGAAAATTCCACTATTTTGAAGATGATTCGGTTTTTTTATGTTAAAAATTATTTTCTATTGAATGAAAATGTAACTGTTTCCTTTTTGGTTAAAAGTTGATCTTTTTAGTATAAACAATAAACTATTCGGTTTAAAATCTCGTTTAATCAAACAATTAGTTCATGCGAGTAGGTGCAATAGGTTTCCAGGTAGTCTTCAGGTGAAAAAGAGATGGGTAGCCGTGCGGTTCTTGCCAAATCTAATTCGAAGGGAGCAAACTCGATCATTTAATGAAAGGAAGTTTTACGCAAACATGGCGAATGGGATCAATCTTTCCCGGTCGTCATAATCGTTCGCGTCTTGTTTTACATAATTCGTTAAAACTATATGGCTTCTTTCCAGGGATGCTACCGTTTGACGGCGATATCTGGAAGTCTCCAATTTTTTTATGGTGTAAAGTTTTTCTAATTTCCTCATCATTTCAATCACAGAGACTTCTACTTGATCACCCAAGATGCTTTTTGGGGCACAGTTGTAAGAGGGAGGGTGAGTAGCAACGGAATGGGTACCGCTATGGAATACTTTCTAAAGTTGTCCTGCACAGTTAGTATATGCTAGTTCCAATTGAGGGTTGTAGGAAGTTTTTCTACAGTGTCATGTTTCACTTTGTTAACGACGCCAAATGGTGTATCGGTAATCACTATTGGATCGCACGTACGGGCTCTTAAGAGTTTATTGTTCGGATAGCTACGAGAATTTCGTATGTTGTGGTTTATTTGGTCCCACATGCTGGGCCATGGGAATCATTTTCGGAAGGGCATATACGTTTTAATCATGCCCTTGTGTCGTCCTACTACGACGAAAATTTATCTGGATATTAACCACCTCTTATTATAAATGCAAAGGTATCGCGCACTTTATCTCGGGACAGCAAAGCAAGCAGGTCCCCTGAATTTGCCATACGGCATGTCTTCTGTTCATCTTGTTCGAGAGCGAGTCGCAGGTTTCCTAGACCAGCAATCACGTCCTTGCAGTCAAATTAATTGAAAGGTCTCGTTTTGACAATGATATAATTCGTCTTTTATCGAACGTTATGGGTGACCAGGACTTGTCCCTTCTGAGGTCGGCTTTTCCAGAGGTCCTGTAGAATAAGACGACCAATACACACCAGGAGCTTCATGAGACCCTGAGGCAATACACTTACTTATACCTACTAATAAACAGAGTAATCCGAAAACCCTTTTTTACGAGTAGCCCTTGAATTTTTATATAGACCTGTGAATATTTTTCGTTATGGGTATGGATTTGAAAACTTTTTAAAAACTTTCTTCAGGACCAACAAATTTTTTTCATGGTAAAGTTTTTGATAACGAATAATAATATGAAATTAAAAACGAAAAAACAAAATTTTTACTTAAGTTAGAACTTTCCAAATATTTCGAAGAAAAAAAACGGTTTTTGGGGAAGATGTAAACATTTCGTACTTTATATTTCTTTTCTTTTGATCAAAGGAACGTGCCATTTTACTGCTATCATGCAAAAGAAATATCATCCTGTACAAGAAGTTAAAATTTCCTAAAATAGGACATGTTGAAATTTGTTCCTAAAAATGTGCTGTTCAAACAATCCAAAAATCTGGTTATTTCAAACATTTTAAAAATGTTTTAACTTTAGAAATTTTTTAGAAATAATTTTATGTGGTTATCAACTATCGAAAACAGTCCCTGAAAAAAATTATGCCTTATTCATTGGCACGAAGGAAATTTTTTCGAATTTCCAAAAATAAATTTAAGGGATGCTTGGAGCGGAGAAATATATTAAATACAGCCAATTTTTTAAAATTTGAAAATTCTTCTTCTAAATAAACTTGGCCAACACTGTTCGATACATTACCAGTCTGTATGTATGTATGCATCGGTATGTATGTCTGTCTGTCTGTGATTGCGATTCATAACATTCTTGTTTTTTTTTTTCGACGGTCGTATCATGACAGTATTGTCTCATTACTTGAGAAAATTTTCTACTTATTTTTGCAGAGCAAAGAATATTATAGGTTGCAAGTATCAGATGTATGTAAGCTTTGAGATTTTCATTTTTTCTTGAATATGCATATTAGTTTCAGAGAAATATCTCAGGGGTCAAGATTTTTTGTAAGAATTGAAAACATTACTGGACCTTCCCATACAAATGATTAAAGGATCCAATATGGCGGACGGGTTTTCAAAATATTATTGGGTTTTCATTATACTTGGCATCTGGGGGTTTTGGGGTCTACGATAACGAGTCTGAAGTCAGATTTGCAAATTTCAAAATGGCGGATGCAATATGCCAGAGAAGTTTTAAAAAAATGAATGGATCTTGATGAAACTTTTAGCGTAAGGGTTTTCGGTGTCTCTGATAAGGAATCTGGAGTCAGATTTTCAAAATTCGGAATGGCGGATACAATATGGCGGACGATTTTTCCAAAATTTAATTGATCGTCATGAAACTTGGCTTCTGAGGGTTTTTGGGATCTCTTATCATGAATCTAAAGTCAGATTTTGAACATTCAAAATGGCGGATCCAATATGGCGAACGAGTTTTCAAAAAAATAACGGATTTTCATGAAACTTGGCATCTGGGGGTTTTGAGGGTCTTTGATCACGAATCTGAAATCATTTTTTGAAAACTCAAAATGGCGGATCCAATATGGCGGACGGGTTTTCAAAACATTATTGGGTTTTCATGAAACTTGGCATCTGAGGGTTTTTGGGATCTCTTATCATGAATCTAAAGTCAGATTTTAAACATTCAAAATTGCGGATCCAATATGGCGAACGAGTTTTCAAAAAAATAACGGATTTTCATGAAACTTGGCATCTGGGGGTTTTGGGGTCTCTGACAACGAACCTGAAGTCAAATTTTAAACATTCAAATTGGTGGATCCAATATGGCGGACGGATTTTCAAAAAATTATTGGATTTTCATTAAACTTGGCATATGGGGGTTTTGGGGTCTCTGATAGCGAATCTGAAGTCAGATTTAAAAAATTCGGAATAGCGGATACAATATGGCGGACGATATTTCCAAAATTTAATTGATCGTCATGAAACTTGGCATCTGAGGGTTTTTGGGATCTCTCATCATGAATCTGAAGTCATACTTTAAACATTTAAAATTGGGGATCCAATATGGCGAACGAGTTTTCCAAAAATTAATGGATCTTCATGAAACTTTTTTTCGAAATTTAAGGAAATCTTTTGAAATCTTTTTCAATTTTCTCTTAAAGTTCATTTTTCAAAATAAAAAATCACAAAACATTTCCCGATAAATCTTAAGAAAATTCTTTTTTTAATCCTTTCAAAATTGTAAAACCTTCTAATATTTTAGAATTATTCCGATTTTTCGTGTTTTTTTTTAATTTTGCAAAATTAAAAAAATTGTCTTAAAATCTTTCAGACTTTTCTTTAACGATTTTAGAAATCTTTTCAAACGTTTTGAAATATTTTTAAATATTCTCTTAAAATTAATTTTTCAAAATAAAAAATCATTTAAATTTTTCCTAGGAACCTACAGATTTTTTTCATCTTCTTGAAACCTTACAAAATTCCTAAAATACGTTATAAGTTTTTATTAATTTTGAATCGTTTCAAAACTTTTAAGGATCTCTTACACTTACTCAAATTTGTTCTAAAATGATGTATTATGCCAAAATTTTGCTTTAAAATCTTTTTCACTCTTTTTCAAATTCTTTTTTCTCTTGACGCATTTCGAAATCTTCAAAAAAAAATGTAAATTTACAATCGAAGAGATGATTTTTAAATTAAAATGATGAATCTTAAAAAAATCAATTTTTAATAAAGGAGTTTAATTTTCAATCAAGTAGTTGAATTTTCAACTAAAATCGTTAATTTTCTACCAAAAAAGACGAATTTTCATTGAATTTCCAAATAAAATAAATTTTCGACCAAATAGTTGAACTTCAATATAAAAAAGATCAATTTTCAATCAGAAATGAAAAAGTAAATTTTCTAGTTCAAAAAATTAATTTATTTATTTTCAACAAAAAAATTGAATTATATCAATCCACAATGTCGAAGTTCCTGTCCAAATAGACAAATGTTCAACAAAATAATTCCAGGGTGTCCACTATTTTTGAAATTTTTGTTGACTTTAAATCATATAAACAATTTAAAAATCCGTTGTTAAACCAATTTTTCAATATTATGTTTTAAACATTTTTTAAACAATAATTGAAAAAAAAATTTTCCTTAAAAAATGGAATAGTTAAATTTCCAGTTTAAGAAGGGAATTTTTAACCCAGAAGATTAATTTTCTACCAAAAAAGATCAATTTTCAACAGAACATATGAGTTTTCAACTACAATAGCAATTTTCAAATAAAAATAAAAAAGGTAAATGGTCAGTAAGAAAAATAAATTTTTCAGACCAAAAACGATTTTTTGAAAAAATAGTGAAATTTTCACACAAAGAAATGGATGTTTAACCAAGAAGATGAATTTCTAGCTAATGAAATTTATAGCCTATCAAAAAATTGTTAAACTTCAAATTGTTTATTTGAAAATCATCTGTTTAAGATGAGGATTCAAGTATTTCGCTAAAAATTTGACTTTTTTGGTTAAATTCAACTAATTTTTATTTTAAATAAAAATATTTTTCGTTGAAATATCAACTATTACATTTTCGTTGAAAATTCATCTTTTAAGATTGAAAAGTGAATTTCTTGGTTGAAAGTTGAACTACTTTCTTGAAAATTCTTTCTTTTTTTTTTGGTTGAAGATTTATAATTTTATTTAAAAAAATTTTTTTTTGGTTAAAAATTATTATTTTTTTAACTGAAAATTTAACTATTTTGTTGAAAATTCAACCGATTGGTTATAAGATAACTTTTTTGTTGAAAATTCATATTTTCGGGTTAGAAGTTCAACTATTTTTATAGAAAAATCGTCTTTTTGACTTGAAAATTTCACAATTTGGTCTAAAATTAAACAGTTTTGTATAAAAATCGTTTTTTTATTGAAAATTAATTCTCCTTGATAAAAATTACACTGCATCATGTTTAGTTGAAAATGATATTTTTTAGCTTAAAAATTCAATTATTTAGTTCAAAATTTTCAGAAATGAAAAAAATATAGACTAAAAATTAATTCAATAAAATTTGGACTAACATCACATCCATTGTTCAAAACATTTAGTTGAAAATGTATGTAGTTTGTTGAAAATTTGTATTTTTTGGTTAAACATTGAACTATCTATTCATTCGGTTCTCTTGTCGGTATACTGTCGGTGGTCATGGAGTTCACGGGAAGTGTCCGAGGCAGTATAAGGGGTTGGGAATATAGTTTTGAGATCATTCTAAAATTCACGTTCTGCTAATTTAAATAACACGTCCTTTCCTCAACCCAGCTTTGACCCATGTTGCTGATCAATTTCTCTAGTAATCAATCCAGGTGCAAACTTACTGATAATCATATAGTAAGATCCATACCCTATACTTTATTCACATCCACCAAGTGAAGCTGTCCACCCGGGCCCATTTATATCCAAGGCATTTCATTTCAGCCGTCTCTTAATGCCCTTGAATCCTTGGATTCTCTGAATTTACATAATTTCGAGAATAACTTCAATTTTCATTAGGAAAAAAATTTTAACAAAAAAGTAAAATTTTTAACTAAAATAGTGAATTTTCAACCAAAGAAAATAAAATTTTAACGCCATATTTGACTTTTAAACTCCAAAGACGAATTCTCCACCAAAAAAGACGAATTTCCAACAAAAAAGATGAATTTTCAAAACGAAGGTAAATTCACAACCAAACGAAGAAATTTTCAAACAAGAAGATTAAATTTTCATGAGAAAAGATAAATTTTTGACATAAACTGGAATAGTGAAATTTTGAGTTGAAAAAATTAAGTTTCAATGAAAAAAATTAATCTTCAGTGAAAAAAATGAATTTTCAAGTAGAAGGATTAATTTTTAACCTACAAGATTAATTTTTCACGAAACAAATAAGGTCAGAGTTTGGTTCTGGTATAGATTTTGGGGCGCTGAATACGTATTTGACCTTAGTTCTTCTCCAGCACGTCAGTGTTTTTATCTATAGACGCGGAAAATTCTCTAGAAAATAAACTTTTTTTGATTATGGAATGACCCATGGTATCGAAATCGTCTGGAAACGTTCAGACATGATATATTTATGTATTTTGATGTGATGAATACAAATCTGACATCAATTTATTGTAAAAATACCACTTTGAATGTTAAGTAGCAAAGACACATACGCATATATACATAAAGGCATATAGAAACTGACAAAATTGCATGATTTTTGGACCTTGTGAGTGCCGAAACGTAAAGATTCTTTAAAAACTAGAGCTCGAAAATTTGAACGATTACATTGCACTCCCATGAATGAGAATGTAAAAACTGATTTTCAAACAAATAATTAAATTTGAACCAAAGATATGAATTTTTTTTGAAAATAATCATCCTTGAAAAAAAAACTCGATTTCTCATCAAATTGTTTGATTTTTAACTAAAAAGGATTATTTTATAAATTAAAATATCAATTCTAAAACCAAAAATGGAATACTTACATTTTGACTTTAAAAAAATTATTTTCAACCAAAAAACGTAGTTACAATCAAATGTTTTAATTGTCAACCAAAGACATCAATTTTCATCTGAAATGATGAATCTCTAACAAAAGAAATGAATTTTTTACAAAGAAGTGCTACTTCAAACCAAAAGATTAATTTTCAACAAAAAAGGTAATAGTAGATATTTCCACCGAGAAAGATTCAAATTCAAATGAAAAACAGTTCAAAATAACCTAAAAATACGAATTTTCGAAAACACTTCAAACTATAACCAAAACAGATTCATTTTTAACCAAATATCTGCATTCTTGACGAAAGAAAATTACATCCACCAAAATAGTTCAATTTTCCGTCAAAAACGTCGAATTTTCTAAAAACATACTTAGATTTTCAACTAAAGATGGTATAATTGAATTTTCGTTTTACTAAATTAATTCAGAAAGTAGAGTAAGAATTTTGCAACAAAAAAGTTCAAGTTCCAACAAAAGGAATCAAGTTTTAACGAGAATTTCATTTTTAACAAAAGAGTTTAATGTTCAAAAAAGCGGTTTTGTTTTTCGCTTTTTAAGCTTTGGTAATGAATCATGAATATAGCCCGAAATGCTCTGAAGAGGCGAAAAAAGGGTGATTTTGAACAAAAACGGGTGAATAATCGGGGAATACATTCTTATAAATAACATTAATGTTTCTACCAACTTCAGCTATGTTGTAGTTGAACAACTTTTTTGTTTCCATTCTTTTCGTCTCTTGTGTCGTTTTTCCAAAAATTTAATTTTTGAAAATTTTTCATCTTATTTTTTACGAATTAAAGAAAAAATACGCGCTCCATCAAAAAATTATCAGTAAAAAATTTGGATGAGTTTTCACTCTTTTTTGGAAGAGCAACTTTTGTCAGTTCATTTTTTTTCAACCCTTTGATCAGGAATGCATCGTTTTTAATTGGAAGTTAGGCTTTATGGTTAAAGATGCAACTGTTTAATTAAATTTTAATTATTTTGTAACAAATTCAACTATTTAGTGAAGTAATTTTTTTTGGTCAAAGATTCAACTTTTTTGTTGAAAATTGGTCACTTTAGATTCAAAATTCATTTGTTAAAAGATGTCGAAGATTCCAGAAATTCAAAAGATTCTGAAGATCTCAGAAATTCGAAAGATTTCGAAAATTTCAAGGAATTTTACAATATGCGAGGGATTCAAAAGATTCAAAAAGAAGATATAAGATTATATAGGATTTATCTTTCACAATTTTTATTCTTGATTCCAAGTGCAACCGTAATATTTATATCATAATTATCATAAATATATAGTCACCTTTGGCGTTATTGAATGAATCTCAAAATAAAATAATTAGTTGGGCAGCAGATCTATTAAGGTCATTTAGATCTAAATTGTTAATTTTGGTAGAAAATTAAGGAAAGAAAATGGTAGAGGAGATGACCCGAAATCGAAGGTTTTCTTAAATTGAAAATGCATTGATACTGAAATTGTCATCAAAATTATAATAGAGTTAACAAATTTATTAAATTCGCGATTACAATAGATTATGAAAAAATTAGAAAACAAAAATAGGGATGGTCAAAACAGTAAATAGGGAATCAAATGATTCAGAACTATAGTCAAAATAAGAATTGCGGCAATATAAATTACAACATTGAATCAAAGAAATCAGAAACGGAATAAATACTGGGAATCGTCCAAATAATGTTCGGGGAGGTATAAAATTCAACTATTATTTCAGTTGAAGATTCATCATTTTAGTTGAAAATTCATCACATTGGTTGAAAATTGACCTATTTCGTTCAAAACCTGTTTTTTTGTTGTTAAAAATTAATGTGTTAAACTTACCATTTAACTATTCCATTTTTTGTTGAAAATTCATGTTTTTTTTTTGTAAAATTTAACTATTGGTTAAAAATTTATCATTTTCAGTTGCAAATTCATATATTGTGTTGAAAATTCTTATTTTTTTTTGTAAAAAAATGGTTGAATAATAAATGGTTGAATATTCATCGTTTTGGTTGAAAATTCAACCATTCCAATTAAAAAGTCATAATTTTAGTTGAAAATTTATCTTTTTGATTTAAAATTTTATTATTCCAGTTGAAGATTCATCATTTTATTTGAAAATTTATCAGATTGCTTGAAAATTCGTTTTTTTTGTTGTTAAAAATTAATTTGTTTGACTTACCACTTTACTATTCCATTTTTTGTTAAAAATTCATTTCTTTTTTTTTGTAAAATTAAACTATTGGTTAAACATTTATCATTTGAATTTGTATTTTTTTTTAGAAAATTAATCTTCAGTGGTTGAATATTTATCTCTTTGGTTAAAAATTCAACCATCCCAGTTGAAAATTCATGATTTTATTTGAAAATTCATATCTCATTGAAAATTCAACTACCTTGTTGAAAATCTATTTTCCTAACTGAAAATTTTAACTATTCCAGTTGAAAATTTAACTATTGGGTTGAAAATTTTTTTGTTGTTGTTGTTGTTGTTAGAAATTAGTTTGTTTTTTTAACCAAAAATTTAACTATTCTATTTTGGATAAAAACTGAATCTTTTTTGGATGAAAATTCAACTATTTGGTTGATAATTGATCTTTTTTATTTAAAAATTGAAACATTTGGTTGGGAAATTGTTGTATCTTTTTGGTATAAAATTCAACTATTATTTCAGTTGAAGATTCATCATTTTAGTTGAAAATTCATCACATTGGTTGAAAATTGATATATATATATATGTATATATATATTATTTCAAACATATTTTTATGTAATAATGATTTCTTGATAAATATTTACAAATCCTAATGTAAAATTTTAATTATATTTAATAAAAATCTTTTATTACCATAAAAGCTGATTAAATTATTTATCATTATTGCAATAAAAAATTTGCAAATGAAAATCCTTCAAAATTGTCAATTTTATTATTTAATCTTATTTTACATTTTCCATATGTTCTTAGAATTTTTGTCTTGTCTGGGAAATTTTTTTTTGCCCTTGGTTCGCTGCGACAATGCTCCGTAAAATCGCGTTGCATTTCTTGATTTTTCTTAAAATTGACAATCAGCATGTATTTCCTTTCCTATTCAAGTTTTCATAAATATATAACTAAATATCTTCTCAATAGCAGAGTTTACTCAATATTCATTCTCGTATTTCGCACTGACGAAATTTGTTCACGTAATTTCCTTCTACAGGTCATTTTGTTAGTTAATTTATTAAAATAAAGACTTTATTTTAATTTCATGAAATATAGACAGATTTCATATAACTTAACGTGAATTAATATTATTTTAGTGGATTTTAAATATTTTATTTAAGACAATGAAGGTATTTTGTAAAGCTTCTTGTATTTAAATAAATTTTAAATCATTCGTTTCAATTTACAATGAATTTTTATTAAATTCTCCTTCATTCTTTCGATTCTTTTTGATTTTTTTCAATTATTTTATGTGAACAAATTCTTTGAAATCTATTCAAATATTACAAATTACAAATTTATTTTGTCGATTACAAAATTTGACTAATATTTGTATATATATATATATATATATATATATATTCTTTTTGACTTGACTTTTTGACTTTATATCTTCGGTAGTATAGTGGTAAGTATCCCCGCCTGTCACGCGGGAGACCGGGGTTCGATTCCCCGCCGGAGACCCGTTCGGTTTCGGTTTCTATTCCTTTCGAATAGAACTGAAGGGCCTATGACAAAGCCACCGAACGCGTCCTCGGGTTGACGCTTCGGCAGAGATATCATTGGCCTATGGCGTGAGCGGAGATTCTTCATTATTTCAACCTCTTGATCTTCACTTCTAGCTGTAAGAAAAACTATAACGTTTATTATTTTAAATATTTAAAAAATGTATCATATAAAACTAATACTACCATAAGATGTGTAAATGACAATAAGTATTTAGTTTTACAAACGTACAATTTTATCATTTTTTCAGGGCCAAAAATGTCGCTAGGTGTGACATACTTTTTTCATTCCGAAGATAAAAGCGTGTAGTCCGAAATCAAAAAGTATGCAGTGGAAGATTAATTTTATTGTCTGAACAAATCATCCAGTTTGTTCAACCTCATACTTTGAAAGTATTAACAATGAACTCTGAAGTTTATGTAAACTATTATTCTTTAGTCTGTGTGTAAATTATCAAAATTTATATTCATTTATCGCAGGCCTCACAGTCTTTCTTCTTTTTCCCAATAAGAAAATCCAACAATTTTTGTGGAAGGTTCATTCTTTCCAGTTGACAATTCTACTATTAATTTTTTGGTTACAAATTCATCTTTTTGGGGCATAATTTTTTTGTTTCGTTCAAAATTCAGTGCTTATGTTGCAAATTCAACTGTTTTGTTGAAAATTCGTCATTTTGGCTTGAACATTCTACAAGTTGATTCAATTTTTTCTACTTTTCTGCGTAGAAAACTTTTTTTAGTTGAAAAGTCAACTATTTTTTGCACATTCGTCTTGTTGTTCTAAATATTCAGCTCTTCTTCAGGGTTGTCTGGTTAAAAAGTAAACTGTTTCGGTAAAAAATGAACTTTTGTGTTGGAAATTAGTCTTTTCCGAATAAAAACCAAACTCGTTAGTTGAAAGTTTAACTACTTTCTTAAAGTTATTTTTCTTGGTTGAAGATTTATGATTTCAGTTGAAAATTGAACTATTTTGTTGAGATTTTGTTTACTTTGTTGAAAATAATTATTTAAATTGATAATTCAACTATCGTGTAGAAAATTCAACTGGATTGTAGCAAAGAATTTATTCACAAGAATTGAGGGATTTCAGAGTATTTCCAAAATTTGAAAAGATTTTCAAACATTTTAAATAGATTTCAAGAATTTTTAAGGTTTTTAGGCATTTTAAGTATTTTAGGGTATTTTAAAAGGTTTAAAAGGATTTGAAATATTTTAGGGTATTTCCAAGGATTCCAAGGAATTTTCAAGGAAGTTCCAAAATTTGAAGGAATTTCCAAGAAGTCTAATGGTTTCAAGAAACTCAAAAAAATTGCAGTTTTAAAGAATTTCGGAAGATTTAGAAGGATTTACTAGGTCTTCTAAGGTTTTAGGATATTTTAAGATTCCAAGGGATTTTTAAAGGATTTAAAATTATTTAATAAGATTTCTAAAGTTTTTAATGATTTTAAGGGGTTTTAAAAGCTCTCAAGATTTTTCAATAAATTATTTCGGATTGCAGGAAATATAAAATTTCATGGAATTTTATTCGATTTTAACAGATTGTAAAGATTTAAAAGAATTTTATAATATTTCAAGGAGTATCAGGAATTTCATAACATTGATGAAATTTTACCTCCAAAACTGATTAAGTTCAAATTTAATGCCGGTAAAAAATTAATAATTCTAAAAAGCATTAAGAACTGTCCATTTCAATTTATTTTTATCTGCTTAAAAAATTGAACATAACAAACTAAACATTAAAAAATTAGTAATTTTCCTGATTGAGCATTTAAAACTTAAGAAACTTCAAAACAAATATTTGCGAATTTGAACTCTTGAAGCTAAAACAACTTTAGTGTCAAGGCTTCAAAAATTAAACTATTTCAGAATTGCGCGTTCAAAACTATAATTTCAAATTGAAATTGCAGAAATTTTAGGGACGACTGAAAAATACCGAAAAATAAAATTCCCGAATTGGAAAATTCACGAATAAAAAAATTTCCGAATAATAAAATTCCCGAATTGGAAAATTCCCTGATGATAAAATTTCTGAATTTCAACAATTAAAATTTTGTTATTAATATTATTTATTTATCTTCAACATAGTAGTTCAAATTTCAACCAATTAGTAGAATTTTCAACAAAAGATGAATTTTAAATGAAAAATTCAAAAGTTTAATTTTCAACTAAAAACGGTGAATTTGCAGTCAAAAATGGATTAGTTGAATTTTCAGTTAGGATAATCAATTTTCAACTAAACAAAAAGGAATTTTCATAAATATCGTTTAATCTTTAACTCAATAGTATAATTTTTAACCAAAATAGGTAAATTCTCATCCAGAAATATAATAGTAGATTTGTACATTAAAAAGAATTAACTTTTAATGAAAAATAGCTGGATGTTGATTTTTGTTGTTGAAATTTTCACTATAAAAAATCGCTTTTTCAAATATTATGAATGGCCATCACTTTCTTAATGCTCAATAAAATGTATGAAAATTATAGGTCAATTGAATCGTCTCAAGTCAATGAATGTTTTATATTCTTGTATCAACTTTCAATTATGTTCATGAAAAAGTTTCACCATAGAAATCCCAATTTTTTTATATTGCTGGGTGCGGAAAAAATACAAGCAATATTTTTAGAAATCTTTGTATCAGTTTTGAGATATGAGTGGTCAAAATATCGATAAACTTGATTTTTACAAGAAAACTTTTACTGATGTTCTCTACCTTACTTTAGCATCTACAAAACTATCAAATTAACTCAAAAATAAAAAAAAATAAAACAATTCAGAAGCAATTTTTACCATCAACTTGAATGAAAATTCTACATCGCATATTTTTTGAAACACGAAAGTTGACTTTTCCAAAAAGGGCCAATTGAAAGTCAATTGAAGGCTGGAACGCATTAAAATTTGAAGATTCTGAATTTCATTCACTTGGATTATAAAAATTCAATTAGGAATAGAAGCTTCAAAGCTTGTTCAATGTTTTCTAAATGTTTTTCTTAAAACTGCAGTAATGCCTCAGCGTTTGCCCCTGCAAAGTATCTTTTTGGAACCTTGCAAAGTATGACTTATAAGCTACTAAGGCGCTTGCAAATATTAGGTGGATATTTCAAAGAATTCATAAGGATTTCCAAAGATTTCAAGAATTTCAAAAATTTCAACAAGGGTACAGAACACCTGATTTCAAAAATTTCAAAACATTTCAAAGATTTTAATCGATTTCAAAAGGTTTCAACAAATTTGAGGAGATTTCAAAAGATTTCAAACGAACGCCATAGATTTCACAAATATTTAAAAAAAAATTGACAAAGATTTCAAAGATTTCAAAATATTTTAAAACATTCCACAGGGATTTCAACGATTCCAAGAATTTCAAATATTTCAAAAGATTTCAAATGTTTCACAAAGATTTCAAGGATTTCAAAAGACTTTACAAAGATTTAAAATATTTTTATGATTTCAAATTAATACAGAAGATTTCACAAATATTTCAAAGGTCTCATAAAAATTCCAAAGATTGCATAAAAATTGCATAAAGATTTCAAAAGAATACAAGAATTTCAAATATTGAAAAAAGGGGACGGTACTCCAGGTTTTAAAGATTTCAAAACATTTCGAAGATTTTAAAGATTTCAAAATTTGTTTTAAAGATTTCCAAAGATTTTAAATGTTTCAATGATTATAAACGAATACAAAAGATTTCAGAAAGATTTCACAGATATTCCAAAGAATTCATAAGGATTTCCAAAGATTTCAAGAATTTCCAAAATTTCAACAAGGGTACAGAATACCAGATTTAAAAAATTTCAAAGCATTTCAAAGATTTTAAACGATTTCAAAGGTTCAACAAATTTGAGATTTCCAAAAATTTCAAACGAACACCATAAATTTCACAAATATTAAAGAAAGATTTCACAAATATTACAAATATCTAAAAAAAATTTCACAAAGACTTTACAAATATTTTACAAGATTCCAAAAGATTTTGAATACTTAATGAATTCACAAATATTTCAAAAGATTTCAAATACTTCACAAAGATGGCAAAGATTTCAAAAGACTTCACAAAGATTTTAAATATTTTTATGATTTCAAATTAATACAAAAGATTTCACAAATATTTTCTATTCAATATTTATTTAAATCAGTGGTGTTTTCAGCTTTTTTTCAAGAAAGTAGCGCGACCGATTTTCTCCATATAGCTAGCATCATCAATCAGTGAAGCATTAACAAAAAAATACTTTTTAACAAATTATTTGGATTTTTGATCAGAGAAGATGAATTTCTAACGAAAAATTTAATAATTGATATTAAATTTCAATCAGATTTGAATTTTAAATCAAAAACCGTCGAATCCATAAAAAAACGGATTTTCAAAAATAATTTGTGGTATAATTTTTAATAAAAATTTGTAATATCTAATATATATAATTTTTTTTTTTTTCATGTAATTTAAGGTTATATAAATATAATTTGATTAGGTTTCTTGAGAAAATTCATAATATCAAAACTGACTCGAATTATTACTAAAATTGCTGTAAAATCTTCCGGATTTTTACAATTTTAAAAATATTTGGAAATATTTTGAAATCTTTCTAAACATTCTCTTGAAACAAATTTTGTGAAATGAAGAATCATAAAAAAATGTTACAGAAATTTTAGGGAAACTTTTGTATATTTTTTAAACCTTTCAAAGATCTGGAAAAGCTTCTAACTTTATTGTTCAAACCTTAAAAAAATCTACACTTTCTTGTCAATTCATTGAAATATTTCTCAATTCAAAATTGTTTTTGAATCTTTGCGAAACTTCAGAATATTCCCGGTACTAATTCAAATTTTTCCTCAAATTTTCTTTAGTCATTTGAAAGTGCGAAAAATTCTAAGAAATATAACAGAATGCTAGAAAAATTTTAAGAAGAGTTTAATTTCCTAATATTAGAAAAAAAATTACAATTAAAATTTTCTCTCTTATCAATGATGTTTACAAACATTATTAAATGGATTTCATCATCAATTATTTAATCTTTATTGATAGATGAATAAATAAAACCTCATTGACTATGTTCAAGAAGTTATGAATAGAATCGTTCTTTCATTTTTAAGACGTTTTGTCAAACAGTTATGAGCAGAATTGTCCCTCTAACGAATATCTTGGTTATTTTTTTAGAAATTTTATTTATTATAGGGTCAAGCAAATGTACGCTTCTGTCGACTGACGCTAAAAAAAATTATCAACGACATTTGAGGTCACATCAACTCCAAAAACATGACGTTTCGAAACATTTTTTCAATAATTCTAAACATCTTTGAAAACGGTCCAAATTTTTCCTAACAATTTTTAAAAATCCTTCAACATGAACAAGAATGGCTTCAAAATCTTCTAGGTATTTTTTACGGAATTTGAATAATGTTTTGAAATTTTTTGAAATATTCCCATAAAATTAACTTTTCAAAAAAATCATTATATATTTTTTTAGGAATCAAATTTTAAATCATTTTTGAAAAGTTCTCAAAACTCCTATATATTTTTTAAAAATGATCCGAGGTTTTCCGAAAGTTTTTTGAACATCTTTCAGAACTAAAAAAATTGCTTCAAAACCTTCCAGATTATTTTTTGAAAATTTAAAAAATCATTAAAAATGTTTCGAAATCTTCTTAAATAAACTATTCAAATTAATTTAAAAAAAAAATCATTTACGATTTCCTGAAGAATCTTTAAAAAGTTATAATTCTCTTGAAATATTTCAAAAGTCATTGAAAATATGAAATTTAACAAAATATGTGAATCATCAGTAAAAAAGTTACATTTTCAACCAATGAGATGAATTTTCAACCAAGAATTTTGAGTGTCTGTCAAAAAAGATAAATTTTTGACAAAAAAAAAGTAATAGTTAAATTTTCAATTGAAAAAAAAATTTCAATTTAAAAAACTAATTTTCAATCAATGAAATGAATTTCAAACGAAAAAATAAATTTTTATCAAAAAAGGTGAATCTGTCACCAAGAAGATTAATATTCTACCACAAAAAATAAAGTTTCAACGATTTATTTTTAATAGAAAAAAAAAACAAATTTTCAAGAAAATAGTTACATTTTTGAGCAAAGAAATGAATTTTGAAATATGATAATTAATCTCAAACCAAAAAATAAATTTTTAACGCAAGTTCTAATCGAAAAATCTATTGTTAAAATAATTTTTCTTTGTAACTCTTAAACTTTTTGCCACAGAAAAGAATGTTATTCAGCTTTTAGCACGGTTGTCACGCCTCTGTCTGAGGGTAAATTCCTTGGAAACCACCCCTGTACAATTTTTTGTCACTGCTTATTAATTATTGTAATCATATTCACCAGAAACCCTTGGTATAGAGACCCTTTATCCGAAAACCTAGTTCTCCATCGAAGCCAAAATACATATTGTTGACAAAATACGGGCGTTAAATGACGCAAGAAGCAAGATACAAAAGAGGAAGGGATGAGTCGGAGAGAGCACAAATGTTTCTTGCTGACCCACTGCACCTGATCAGCGATCTCTCTGTTTCTGTCGAAAATCCGTGGAAGCTCAACGAGGTAGAGACTTTTTGAAGAAAGGTGTACAAGATCCCAAAACCATTGTTGTTAAAAGAAAATATTGGTGATAATATCCACTTGGAGAAATTTCGCGACAACCTCATAACATCTGAGGCGAAATTTACATCAATCACTGTGAAAGAGATGAAAGAAGATTTCGGAAATATAAAGAATTTTAACACTGCAGGACCCGATGGTATCTAGAACTTCTAGTGGAAGAAGCTTACTTCTAGACACCACCATCTGACCCACACATTTACCTCATGTTGAGAGTCAAAAACGCCCATAACGCAGCGGATGGTGATATGACGCACTGTACTTCCACCGAAAAATAAAGACTTCTCCAACCCACAGGATTGCAAGCCAATAACTTGTTGAAACTCGCTGCATAAGATCTTTACAGCTGTCCTGAGCAAAAGCATTCTTGAAAAAATTAGGATTATCTGAAGAGAGATAACGAACAACGTGGCTCGTGAAAAATGCAACAGGCTGACGAGAGAATCTGCTCATTGATAAACACGTTTGCAAGCGCGCAGCGGCCCATCAGCGCGTCCTGTCAATAGTCCTGATTGACAACAAATAACCTTACCGTCCAGAGGGGCGTCTTTCAGGGGAGTTGAATTTTAAATCGAAAATGATTAATTTTAAACAGAGATTAATTTTCTGCCAAACAAAGAAAAATAATTTTCAACAAAATACATAATTATTTGAATTTTTAACCATGAAGGATTATTCGGTCACGAGAGAAATTTATGATTTAATATCATGATTTTTTAACAAAATATATGATTTTTCAACAAAGTAGTCGAATTTTTACCTATAAAATATACATTTCCAATCAAAAATGGGATTTTAAATTTAAAAAACGAATTTTTAACAAGATAGGTCAATTTTCAACTAAAGAAATAGTTGAATATTCAAGTAAAAACATAATTTTTTAACCGAGAAAATTAATTTTCTACTAAACAGGACGATTTAGGAAAAAATAATATGCATGAATTTTCAACTATATAGTTCAATTCTCACGTAGAAAATATTAAATTTCAATTAAAAATATGAATTTTTAACCAAGAATGGAATGATTGCTTTTTTGGTTAAAAAAAAAAGAATTTTCAACAAAATATTTAATTTTTCACGCAAAAAGGTGAATTTTCAAGTAGAATGATGAATCTTAAAAAAATGAATTTTCAACAAAAGAGTTTTATATTCTAACAAATAGTTCAATTTTTAAGAAGAAAGAAAATTTTTGAGCCATAGGATTGATTTTCTACTAAAAAAGACGATTTTTCAAAAAACAATTAATTTTTAACTAAATAGTTGAATTTTCTACTAGGAAATATTAATTTTTATTTTGAAAAATAATTGTTTAGCTAAAAAATGGAATAACTACGCCTTCAGTTAAAAACCAGAATTTTCAAAAAATATTTGGAATAAAAAAAAAAAAATTTTCAACGAAAAAAATCAACATTCAACCAAATAGTTGAATTTTTAAAGAGAAAGATAGATTTTAATCAAGAAGATTAATTTTATACTAGAGTTTTTTTTAACTACATACATTTTCAACTAAAAATATGGATTTATAACCAAAAATGGAATAATGTCACTTTCAGTTGAATAAACGACTTTTCAACAATAAGTCACTAATCCTTTTCGTGTACGACCAGGGCTTTGAGATCAGGGCAATGCTGGTCTGCATGACAGCGATCTGCCTGGTTAGAACCGCCAAAGTACCTTCTCTGTGGTCTGTGGGAAAAGTTCATCTGCATCATGAAGATTACCTTCTCAGCGATCGATAGGTTGAGTCACGGCCTTCCAGAAAGCTTCTGGTCCCCTTATGGAACCCGGTTAAGTGACCCAGAAGGTTGCCATCCGCCACTAATTAGAGTCAGTAATATAAAGTCGCGAGGGCCTTGATCGAGGTTTTGTGGAGACCTACTTCCAGAATATATCCCAATCCCTTCGGTCTGTTTTCCTGTCTGCTATAATGTACCCTCCAAGAATCGGTTCGTAAAGTAGGGCCCTGGAAGTGCAGATGCCCAAGCACGACCTTCAAATTCTTGGAAGTGCTTCTCTGAAGACACTACGTCCTTCTAACCTACAGGTTTATGCCTTCCTTTAGGCTGAAAGCTGGTGTTTTTTCCACCGGCCAGTACCGCGATCAGATGTCTACGGCCTGTTGGAATCTTATCTATTTTGTTAAACATTCGTGTTTGGACATCTTTCTTTGTTGAGAATTTATCTTCTTTGATGAAAATGAACCAAAGTTGTTTAACCAGAAAAGAGCTGCAAATTTAATATTAATCATTCATCATAGGACTGGTTTGAGAGCTCCAAGGGCATTTTCATTTTTATAAACTTAGAATTCAAAGATTCTAGCATAAAAAGCGTTTTGATTCTACAATTCAAGACTCTGCAGGGATACGGTCAAATTGAAAAAAAACTCCTTTTTGAGAAATATGTTTATAGTATGATAAGAGATTTGCGCCCAAGGACTTGCTGCTTTGTAACTGAGTATGCATGTAATTAAAAAAACTAGGTCATTTAACAAACTATACAGATGAAATTTCCAATTTAAAAAGAATCTGATTTTCAACATTTTCTTTATATTTTTAGGTGAATTGTAATTGGATACAATTCACAATTCTTTACTTCTATATTTCACAAAAACAGTTGAATTAAATGAAAAACAGGAATTTTTAACATAATACTTGAATCTTACACTGAAGAAGATGAAATTTCAACCAATCAATCGGATTCTCGAATAAAAAAGATTATCCTAGCAAAGAAAGTTGCAATTTGGAAACAAATAATTGAAATCTCAAGCCAAAAAGACGAATTTTTTGGAAGACAGTTGCATTTTCAACCAAGAACCAAAAAATATGAATTTTGAACCTAAAAACACGACACAAAAACAGTTGAATTAAAAAAAAAAAAAACGAAAAAAAAAACAGGAATTTTTAACATAATCGTTGAATCTTCATCCTACAAAGATGAATTTTTAACCAAATAGTTGAATTTTCTAAAAAAAAAAGAGGTTAAACAAACCGTTGCATTTACAACCAAACAGTTGAAATTTCAAGCGACAGGGGTGAATTTTCAACAAAATAGTTCAACTTTTTAACGAAACAGTTAAATTTTCAAACAAAAAACATGACTTTCCAACAGAAAAGTTGAATTTTTAACAAGACAATAAAATTTTCGAAAAATAGTTTTTTTATTTTTTAAATAAAAATGATACATTTTCAACTAAAAATGGAATAGCTAAATCTAAAAAAATTTGATTTTCAAATTCATTAAACCATTTTTTTTTTAATTTTTCCAAATTTTATTGTTTAAAAAATAAGTCGAATTTTGAGAACGTTTTGTTGCTCTCCTGACAAATTCTTTACAAGAAGATTAAGTTAATATAAAAAAATATGAATTTACAACAAATCAAATAAATGTTCAACAAAAAATGTGAATTTTAATTTGAAAGCTATCAATTTAAAAAAAGAAGTTCAATCTTAAACCAATTAAATGATTTTATAACAAACTAGTTGAAGTTTCAACGCAAAAAGATAAATTTTTAATACAAAAATTCATAGTTGAATTTCAAACTAAAAAACGAACCATTTTTGGCCAAAACTGAATTATTCAAATTTTAAGTTAAGAAAATTATTTACAACTACAAGATAAAAAAAAACTTTTTAGTTGAAAATGAACATTTTTGTTGAAAATTCATATTTTCATTTGAAAATTAACATTTTGCTGAGAATTAATTTGTTGAAACTGAAAATGTAGCAATTCCATTTTTGGCTCAAAATTGATATTTTATAATCAAAAATTAAACTTTTCAGTTGAAAATGAAAATTTTGGTTGGAAATTCATATTTTCGGTTGAAAATTAACATTTTGTTGAAGATTCATATTTTTGTGTGAAAAATAAACAATTCAATTTCTATAAATTAAATCTTTTTTTAACAAAAAATGTAATAATTCAATTTTTTTTTAAATTAATATTTTATAATGGAAAATTAAATTGATGGGTTGAAAATGAACGTTTTTGTTGAAAATTCATATTTTTGATTGAAAATTAACATTTTGCTGAAAATTCATATTCTTGGTTGAAAAATAAACTATTCAATTTTTATAAACTTAAGTTTCTTGGTTCAAAAATCATCTTTTGGGTTGAATCTTAAACTCTTTTGCTAAAAATTAAATTTTGTTGTTAAAGATTTATCATTTTATTCGAAAATTCATCTCTTTGGTTGAAAATTAAACAATTTTATAGAAAATTATTATTATTATTATTATTTTTTTAGAAATAATTTTCTTAACGAAAAAAGTATTTATATCATTTTTTGTTGAAAATTTGTTTTTTTCTAATGGAAAATTAAACTATTTGGTTGAAAACTAACATTGGAGAACATTATGATTTTTGGTTAAAAATTCAACTATTGTGTTAAAAATTAAACCATTTTTATGAAAATTTAACTATTAGGAATAAAATGAACTTTTTTGTTAAAAAATCATATTTTTTTGTTGAAAGTTCAACTCTTTTGTAAATAAGTCGTCTTTTGGAATTCAAAATTTGAGAATTCTGTTAATGATTGGTGTTTTTTTTTATATAATAACTATTTTTCATTTAATAACAAAAATAGAAGGAGAAATGGTTTTTTTATAAGAGTAACGGTTTTCGAAAAATATTTTGGTGTATAAGTCAGTTGGTAGACATTTTCGTTAGGAGCGAAAAAGCGTAGGTTCGAGTCCTACTACATTGACCAAATTTAAATGCAGTACCTTCAGTGTATAAGTCAACGGTAGACGGCCTTGTTTGGAGCGAGGAGGTTGTAGGTTCGAATCCTACTACATTGACCAAATAAAAAAAACCTCCACAAGGAGGTTTTTACACATCTAAGATAGATTATTCTTCAAACTCAACTAAATATCTTAAATTAGCTTGATTGGTTTTATAAACAATCATTTCATTATTATAAACACCACTATGATT